>JAWWEW010000060.1:5153288-5247805 GCA_035583185.1 Anabacerthia variegaticeps
GTCAAGGTAGGGCTTCAAGTCTGGTTGTGAAGGTTGAGAAGCAATATTTTCTGCTGGAGGTGCCACTTAATGCTCTTGGTTAGTGATGTTGTTAGAGGTGTCGAGCTGTGGATGTTTGAGGCCAAATGAGAAAGATGCATTTGATGAATAAATGTGTTTGGGAGTGTTTTCTTTCTGTCAGTTCCTGAGAAGCTGCTCACAGTGACCAACACTGGCTGGAGAAGGAATTGGGCCATTTAATACTGAATGTGGCATTTGTTAGATAATGGCAATTGTGTAGCCTTTCTTTATGCTGGGTTTGGTGCTGAAGATGTTGTAAAATACTTTTGTTTCTCCTTTTTTGTTTATTATTCTACGCCTTAATAGAGAAATGTTGGTAAACTTTAAAGCCCTGATTGTGTGTGAATGTACACTTTGCATCCTGACCTTAATGCTACCTTAATATGATGCACTTGAAGAAAAGCAACTCAACCCTCCGTGCCCTGAGGATAAGTTTCCTCAAATGTGTAAATTAGATAGTTGCTTTTCATTGGAATTTCTGATCATGACAGGTGTTCCTCCCCTAGAAGGCGACCGAGCCCCCGCCGCCGGCCATCCCCGCGGAGGAGGAGCCCGCCCAGGAGGATGCCTCCCCCACCCAGGCACAGAAGAAGCAGATCCCCCGTGAGGAGGTAAGGTTCCTGCTTTTGGGGACAACTGCAAGTGTAAAGTGTGGAAAGTTGAAGGGAACACTAGTTGTGA
This sequence comes from Anabacerthia variegaticeps, assembly GCA_035583185.1. Taxonomy (NCBI): domain Eukaryota; kingdom Metazoa; phylum Chordata; class Aves; order Passeriformes; family Furnariidae; genus Anabacerthia; species Anabacerthia variegaticeps. The sequence goes on from JAWWEW010000060.1 coordinate 5,154,030, forward strand.
GGAGTAAGTGTTAACAAAATTCCCTCATTCATCTCACCTTCATGCTGTCAGGTGTAGGATTAGGGTGATGGAGATACTGCAGTGTCACATTTCAGAAGTGCGTTGGGGGGGATCACAGTGGCAGCTGTGAAATGATTTCTTCTGACTTAGGTGGAATTCTCATCACTCTTCTCTTTGAAAAGTGCTGATTTCAGAACTGCTACTTCTTCAAATGGCTCTGGGTAGTTCCCAGCATAGATTGATATGACATCTTCTAAGATTTTTTTCTTTAAGTCTTAATACTTCTCCCCCTGCCTGGAGAAAAAAATGAGAACAAGTAACTGGCTTTTACTTCTACATTTCCATCACATAAAATGGAAACCAAAATAAAATTTGAACTTGAAATGTGTTTCTTCCTCATGTTATTTTACTTAAAAGTCTTCAAGGTCTGCTCTCTGGTGTTGGAAGTTACATTTTTGACAGCACGAGCAGTGGTTCTAGCAGCAAAGCTCTTAGTTGCCTTGCAAAGTAAATTACTTGCTTGTGGCAATGGCAAAATAGACTTTTGCCTTTGTGGGGAGAGAACAGAATCTTACCCCCTTCATCTTAAGAGAATTAAAGCGATGCTTCCTGTGTATGGCAGTTGTTCTTTTTGAGGAAGGAACACTTCTTCCTTTTGGTGACAAGGTGTGACTGTTTCCTGAGTTTGTCAATATGTTCATTTCACACAGTTACTGGGAGAACTGTGAAAAGTATCAAACGTGTATGTTGCAAGATGTACAAGAACTCCCTTTCAGCAAATGTTTATCTCACTCAAGGTAGGGTTTCTTTTTTCCAGGTTCTCAGGAATTCTGCAGCCAAAGGTGGATTCTGCAGGTACACAATTGCAACAGAACTTGCCACAAATTTTGCCGCAGAATTCTGAGGCCCTACCTTTTAAAATTGCAGAGTAAAGATGAAAGACTAAAACATAAGGATGGATAGATTGATTCTGAATTATTAAGTCCTTAAGTTGTCTGAAATTTTTACCTCCTGGTATAAAAACATTTCAGTGTACTTGCACACTAAACTCTTGTACAGATCCGTTCTGCAGATCGTTAAAGCACATGTGCTAACACAGAGAATTCTCTTAACCATCCAAAAGTTAGAGAGCCCAAAGAAAACTAATTGTTCCCAGGGGAAAAGCTTAGTTGTAGCCTGTAGATTGACAGAAGGCCAGTGAAGGTGACACTAACAATTTTTAGCCGAATATGTAGTTTAAGAGTAACTGTGAAAGATTGGATGTTATTCTCCTCTTCTACAAGCCAAGCGTTGAAGGCTGCCCACCATGTTTTGGAAGTGCTGTTGTCTGTGGCTCGATGTCTGTGCTTGCAAACAACTGCAGTTCTGTGTTCGTGCTGCAATGTCCATACTGTCTCTGCTCGGGGTCTGATGCGGTGTTTGATTTGCAGGAGACGACGCTCCTCGGCCTCCCTGTCCGGCAGCAGCTCGTCCTCGTCGTCCTCGCGCTCCCGCTCTCCGCCAAAGAAGCCTCCCAAGAGGACGGCGTCGAGCCCCCCGCGGAAGACGCGCCGGCTGTCGCCCTCGGCCAGCCCCCCTCGGCGGCGGCACCGGCCGTCCCCCGCGCCCAGCCCCCCGCCCAAGCCCCGCCGCTCCCCCACGCCCCCCCAGTCCAACCGTGCCAGGAAGAGCCGCGGCTCCGCCTCGCCCAGCAGAACCTCAGGTGGGCACACGTCCTCATTCGTGGCCCCTTGGCTTGGCGCGTCGGTGCCCTTGTTTCCTCAATGACCCTGGCTGCAGTCTGTAGGGGCAGAAGGTACTGAATTGCAGCTGAGTTCCTTGGTTTTGCCTTGTAGCGCCCAAACATAAGAGTACTGAAAAGAGAGAATCTCCCTCGCCAGCACCAAAGCCAAGGAAGGCAGAGCTGTCGGAATCAGGTACGGCTCTCGCTTCTCGGCACTGCTCCCGGGTGGGGTTTTTAGTGCAAAATGCATGACAGTAAAGGGCAGGGAAGTGCTGGACCCTCTTGATAGTCAGGCGTTGAAAGCAAGTGTTTTTAGAAATATAAAGATGATCAGTCATGCTGCTTCAAGCATTTTTATCCAAGCTTTCGTGGAAAGAAGCTCAGCCAAACCGTATTTCCACCTCAATGTTACCATACGATTTGTTGGGGGAAGACCCCATGCTTGGTGATCTGCTGTACATGAGTTTGCATCTGCCTGAGTAAGGCCAATTTGTATCTTTGGTTGAAATGTTCTGTCCATGTGTGTCCTTTCAGAAGAAGACAAAGGAGGTAAAATGGCTGCAGCAGATTCTGTCCAACAGAGGCGCCAGTACAGGAGGCAAAATCAACAATCGTCATCTGGTACGGAGGACAGAAATTTCCTAAAACTGGATTGTAGTTTACTTTTGCAGGAAGTACTTAAGGTTAAGTTCAAATACTGATAAAAATCATCTGCTGTGTGCTCTGCAGTGCTATTGTTAACTTAATTATAGATTTGCCACTCATAATGAGGTCACTTTAATTGTTTCTCAGGAAGAATAAAAGTGTAACTTTTAAAGGTTATTACATATCTTTTGTTAAGGGGTTTGCATCTTTTAAAAGTTGCACTTTTAAATTCTTAACATCACACACAAATACTGTGTGCTGCGGATTACTTCATCTGTTCTTGTCGTGGGTTATTTCCTAATATTTCTAAAATTTTGGACTCTTTTATGCTTGAGATCAGTAAATTCACCCGGGCCTGGTGTAGTTTTTGTACATGTAATGCTTCTGTAAGTAACTGCAGTTCACCTTTAAATTACCTGCCTAATCCAGTTTTCTGAGGAGAGCTGGGTTGCTGCAGATGATTTTACCCAGTTCTGGTGGATTCACTTATCCCTTGACTTAACCAACATTTTTAGTTGAACCGCGTTTAAATAGCGGCTCCTTGTTCTGGGGGAGAGTAGGTTGGTGGTTTGAATGTCAGGAGCTGTGGTAAGTGCAGGGAGGGTCGTTTTCCAGAGAGTGATCCTTCTACGTTTGTAGATTCTGGTTCTTCATCTTCCTCTGAAGAGGAGAGGCCCAAGAGGTCCAACGTGAAGAACGGGGAGGTCGGCCGGCGCCGCCGCCACTCGCACTCTCGCAGCCCGTCACCATCCCCACGGAAACGGCAGAAGGAATCCTCCCCTCGGTAATTTCTTCTCCACATGAATGTGACTGACTTCTCTGTTGTTGTTTATCTGCTCTGCATCTCTCAGCAAATACAGAGCAGTTAAGTCATGTCCAGCTTGCCCAGTCTCGTTTTGAGATTTCACTCCTGCTGTGCTCATTTGGTAAAAATGACTCTGACCTTTATATGAATATGTTAATTTTTGCCTCAGATACATGGCAGATAGATTTGTTTTGTTCTGTTTTTCCTCCACTGCTCTCAGGATGCAGATGGAAAAGAGGTGGCAGTCACCAGTGATGAAAAGGTTGGTTAGAAATTCATCTGTTAAATAGGGTTTACATATAGAAAATCATTTAGACTGGCTGTCATTTATACTGTCATAGATAAGTACTTGTCCTTTGGGTTTGCACACTCAGGGTGGTAAGGTGAGGGAAGTTCAGACTGATGTGCTCCTTAATGTCTTGGATCTGGGGCCATTTCACTGGGGAAAAAAAAAGAGGATGAACACTTGCTCTGTTTCCTTCCCTGCTCACATCAGCCTGTGATATTAATACCAGCAGTGTTACTGACATCTTACTGAGCCCTGGAAACACCTGCACACTTGTGTTCTTTGGGGCTCCTCACTGCAGATAGCCACGTTGGAAGGATGGCTGAGCTGTGGTGGATTCCTGCTGCCATTGACTAAAGCCCTCCTGTACCATTGCAACAAGCAAATGAGATCCTGATGTTCTGGGTCACAGATAATTGGAGCTTTCAGAAGTCTCATTCCTCAATTCATTAGATATTTGCAACTACTGGTAGTACACAATTAGTAGACTAGTAGTGAACACCTCCTTTATTTTCCCTTATAGGCAGTATTGTTAACACCTTCTTCGCGGTATTGTTTTCTGTGTGTTGATCTGGGAATATGGGAAGGTGCAGGAAGCTGGGTGTTTGATGGGTGTATTAATTTGTTGTAATGACCCTTGAGCAGGCTGTAATTGAGCCCCAGCTAGAAGATACTCACGGCACACATCCTGATGTATGAGATAAGTAGGACTACTACCAACCTAGCCCATTCTAATGATGGATCTTGTCAAACAGTTCTGTGTAAAATGGGTTGAAATTAAGGGATTTGATCACCTACTAGCTATTGCATAAATACACGTTTAATTAAGACAATTAGCACATTTGAAGGCTGGGATTTTTTGGATCATAAAAGAACATTGTATTTTTGGTGCAGTGTCTTTATCTCTTGCCTTGGAGAACAATGCTTTATAATTGCTTTAATTTTTCCCTTATCAAGTCATTTTATCTTAATTGCTTTTTTTTTTTTTTTTTACAAAAAGAATATTTTACCAATATTCCACTCATTTAAAATTCTAGGTTAGTCTGTGCTGTATTAAAATGTCCCCTTCCAGAAGTCTGTAAACTTGGCACAGCAGAAAATGGCTCAATTTGTGAATTATTTTGATGCAGATAGCTGCAGTTTAGCAACAACTCTTTTTTTTTCTCTGTGTTTCAAGAAATAAGTAATTTTGGATTTCAGATCCATAGTTAAAAGCTTTTTTCAGGACTACAGTTTCACACTGTAAAGAAAATTAACTATCCCAGCCAAAATCAGCACATTATCCATCCCTGACTTCAAACATTTGGTCTTGCTGCCTGGCCATGAGTCAGTGATGCCTCAGGATGTGCAGTTAGTTGTCTCCTGCCTGCTGTAGTGGGCTCAGAGTCACAGGAGCTCAGCCTCACGGTCCTTAGAAAGACCTGCCTGTGTTTTGCCATCCGTGGCTGCAGCAGGCGCTGATGTTGAAGTGTAAGGAGGTGAAGTCCTGCAGGGCACATGGCTCACTGGTGGTACCTGAGCTGTGCCCGAGCGGTGCCCGAGCTGTGCCTTTCTCTCCGCAGCAGCAGCAGGAGGAGGAGGAGCCCCTCTCCGCCCCCGGCGCGGCGGCGCCGCTCGCCCTCCCCGGCCCCCCCGCCCCGGCGCCGGCGCTCCCCGACTCCGCCGCGGCGCAGGTACCGCACCTGGGGCTGCTGGGGCTGTGCTGCCTTCCCGCGGGGAGACAGCCGTGCCCAGCACCCTGAGGGGACCCCAGTTGTGCTGGGGAGGGGGGGTGTGGTGGGTGCATGGCCTGGATGGCTGTAGGAAATTCTGAGTCGTAAAATCACAGGTCATGGGAATCGTTTGGGTTGGAATGGACCTTAAAGCTCATCTCATTCCAACTCCCTGCCACGGGCAGGGACACCTTCCACTAGCCCAGGTTGCTCCAAGCCCTGTCCAACCCGGCCTTGGACACTTCCAGGGATGGGGCAGCCACAGCTTCTCTGGGCAACAAGTTTTAAAGGATTTTATTTTAAACTTTTAGAAGGCTTAAAGAGTTTCCCTTTAGATTTTTAGAACTCTTAACAAAGTTTAGTTCCAATGTTTGGATGTTTTCGAGATCTCTAGAAGAGTCCTGTTGCCCTGTGGGTGAGGTACAGGACAGTGCTGACTGGCTGCCGTGCCTGTGCACCACCTGAACGTGTGTTTTCTCTGCAGGTCTCCATCGCCACCCCCCCGCAGACGCTCTCCTTCCCCTCGGAGATACTCCCCCCCTATCCAGAGGCGATACTCTCCATCCCCCCCTCCCAAGAGAAGAACAGCCTCCCCTCCTCCCCCTCCCAAACGAAGGGCGTCCCCCTCCCCGCAGTCGAAGCGCAGAGTGTCCCACTCGCCGCCCCCGAAGCAGAGGAGCTCTCCTACTGCCAAACGGCGCTCCCCTTCCATATCTTCCAAGCACAGGAAGGGGTCTCCTCCCAGCCGGTCCAACCGGGAAACACGTTCCCCACCACAAAACAAAAGGCATTCACCTTCGCCACGGCCTCGAGCTTCTCACCCCCCTGGCAGCCCTGCGGCGCCCCGGCGGGGAGCGTCGGCGTCGCCCCAGAGGAGACAGTCTCCATCTCCCAGCACCAGACCCATCCGCAGGGTGTCCAGAACGCCAGAACCCAAGAAGACAAAGTAAGGGACTTCATCTTGGCTGGTTTTGGTTTTATGGGGGGTTTTTGCTCTGTTGTAATGCAGTGAGATTAGCCAGGGAATCACAGAATCCCAGCATGGCTTGGGCTGGAAGGGACCTTAAAGAGCAGTCAGTTCTGTGCCTCTGCCAAGGGAAGGGACTCCTTCCACTCTCCCAGGTTACCCCAGTCTGGCCTTGAGCAATTCCAGGGATGGGGCAGCCACAGTTTCTCTGGAAAATCCACTCCAACCCTTCACCACGCTTGCAGGGAAGAATTTCTTCCCAGTATCCCATCTAACCCTGCCCCCTGGCAGTTTAAAACTGTTCCCCCCTGTCCTGTCACTACCTGCCTGCATAAAAAGCCCCTCTCTCTCCTTTCTATAAGCACCCTTGAGGCACTGGAGTGCTGCCATGAGGTCTCCCTGCCCCTTCTAATTGCTGGCTTTAAAGAAAAACGAAGCCTAAATGTGGAGGGGAACCAACACTTCTCATTAGGTCCTAAATAATTTTGAAGTGGTCATCTGAGAGAAACTGCTAAAATAATAAATTTTTTTGGTTTTAGTGGGATGTTGCTCTTATGAGCACAAAGTCAAAAATACGGTGCTGACTTATTTTTTCAGGAAGATGGAGCTGAGTGGAAAGCCTTGCATTCTTCATTGGGTGATACAATAGCATTGCTGCTCTCTTGACTTTTAATGTGGCTACGACTTAGTGATATTGGGAAGGGAGCAATCACTTCTGAGCAGCAGCAGGATTGTTTAACAGGCTATCAGGCTGCATTATCCTGCATTATGAATTCTTTGGCCTTTCGTAACATGCCAGCAAAGCAATTCATAATCCTTTAAGTGGCAGCTTGACCAGGCTGTAAGCACAGGTATTCATTTGGCTCCTTGGCTGTTGTGTCTCACCTCTAATTGTGACCCTTGTGTTCCTCAGGGCTGCCACCCCCAGTCCCCGGCGCGTGTCCTCGTCACGCTCGGCATCGGGGTCGCCTGAGCCAGCACCCAAAAAGCATCAAGGACCTGCATCTCCTGCTCGCTCTCGCTCTCCCTCTGCCAACTGGTCACCTGCAAAAAAGGCCAAAAGCCCAACTCAGAGCCCGTCACCTGCAAGGGTATTTGTTTGCTCATAAGGCAGTGCTGCTTTGGGTTATGGGCAAGTTATTCTCATGAAGGCTGAGCTGCTGAGCCCCTCTGAGGTTATTCACACAGGGGGGAAAAATCCTTGGGGGTTTTTGATAGTTAAAAACACTTTGTAACATAAGTTTTTAAAACTTAACATCTCAAACTTTGAAAGAAATTCTATTTATGAGAAATTCTGGAAGAAAAGTCTTTCCCATTTAATGAGTCTATGTGAGCTTTGTGGTGTAAAGGGAAGTGTGTGTATTTATGCTTTGTAGCCTTGCCTGCAAACTTAGGCTATTCCTCGTTGGAAGAGAACAGGTTGTCTGGCATCCTTACCTGTTCTCCTGAGGTGATTCCCAGGGACACTTCCATCCTTTGCCAGAGGACTCTGAAGCCTTAGGGATGAGTTGTAACATCTGTTGAACTGTCTGTTACAGAATTCAGATCAAGAAGGGGGCGGCAAGAAGAAGAAGAAAAAGAAGGATAAGAAGCATAAAAAGGATAAAAAGCACAAGAAACACAAAAAACATAAGAAGGAGAAGGCGGCCGCAGCTGCAGCAACTGCTGCTGTGGCTCCAGCAGACACCACCTCAGCACAGGAAGACCAGGAAGCGGAGACAGAACCCAAAAAGGTAGGAATCTGGTACCTCTGCTGTACTTGGAGAGGCTCTGGGGTCAGAAAACGGGTGGAGGTGGACGGGCACTGCACTCCTGGTGGTCTGACAGTCTTGACGCCAAACCGGGACTTGGATTTGCAGAGTTGGGAGGGCTCGGCCTGCCTTGGTTTGAGTGTTTGAAGCAACACTTTGTCTGTGTTTGAAGGAGACAGAAAGTGAACCTGAAGACAACCTGGATGACCTAGAAAAGCACCTGCGAGAGAAGGCCCTGAGGTCCATGAGGAAGGCGCAAGTATCCCCACCATCCTAGGCCCAGCCCTTTGATATAATGTACATTTTATTTGGTTTGTACTCAGAATTCAATTTCAAATTGCTAAATGTGTTTGAGCTTTAGAATATAACATTTGTTGTAATAATTGCTAGGTTGAGGTTCACCATGTACAAAGGGCATGGATTTACATTACAAAAGGTGTCCACAGTGTACTAGTGACATTCTTTCATTGACAGTCAGCATAATTTCATTTAGAGTGAGACTTTTTAGAAGCCAGTAGGAATTTTGTTTTGAAGGTTTGAAACATGACCATCAGTTCCCTTGTTTCTTTGAAATCCAACGAAGCCTTGAGCATAATTTGTGAGGGTCTCATTTGACTTCTTTTGTATCCACTTACATGATGCTACTAACCTTTGTGGTTTGTAAGCTTGCCCAGAAGTAAAACCACTGCAAAATTCCAAGGAAGTACATCTATATTTTAATGCTTTCTACTGTTGCCTGTATAGTCTCCATTAAAGCCAATCAAGAATAGCAATTTAGAATGGTACATAAATGAAAGCATGTTGTTTACCAGGACACTGTGGGTTTATATTGATGTAACATGTTGATTTGGAACACTGGAATTTCATTTGTATTTTTATGTTCTTTTTTTAAAGGGCAGTTTCCATGATCAGCAGTCCCAGAAAAAAAATAATTCCTTCAGTTCCATAAATTTTGTTTGTGAGCTGTCGTTGCCCCATTCATAAATCTTGTCTCGTTACGGTTCTTCGGAATGGTCAGAGCAACTTTCAGAGATGTGGTCTTTGAAAGTTTGAGGAACCTGAACTTTGGATATTGTCATGTTTTCACTGTTCTTTGTTTTTGTTTTTTTAACTAAAGCTATATAAAGCTTGTGGATTAAACAAAATAAATTTCTAAATTTAAACAGATGTTGGCTATTTTTATATGGACATTTACATTTGCTAATCAGCTTTCTTTTGTACAGGGTTAATGAATACTCAGAGATGAAAAAGTATTTGATCCAGTATGCTGGCTCTGGAAAAATTGGGGCTTTTAACTGTCCTGGGGGAGCAGGAAGAGCCCTTTAATTAGTGATGCTCCTGTTGTGTTCTTGCAAAGCAAGAGTCAAACAGCCTTACCTGGTCAGCACTGAAAGGATGGAGAAGCTTAAAACAAACTAAATGCGTGCTGTGAAAATCGCTTGTCACAGCAAGTAAAATGTTCCAAGGTCCTGCAAAAAATGAGTAGCAGGTTTGATTAACTTAGTGAAGGAGTTGTAGTTGTGTGAGGAATCTCAGGAATCCTGGGGGCTCACTGTCTTTCCATAATCATGGAATCACAGCATAGTTTGGCTTGGAAGGGACCTTAAAAGTCATCCAGTTCCAACGCCCGTATCATCATATTGGAAACTTGCTGGATTGCTGCTGTTGAATTCTTTTAAAAACTCAAGCTGTGTTTCTGAAATCAAGTCAGTTCTGAAGTCTGGGGTTCCTCTGGAAGGAGGAATGGAACATACTTTGGAATTTTTTTGTCCTGCATCTGAAGTAGATGTGATGTGTACAATGAAGTGTAGATATTTGATGAGTCTTTTTACTTGCCATCCTGTAGGGTTTTAAACTAAGGCAGGGCTGCTGTAGATCTTGGGTGGAAGGGGATATTTCCAGGTAGCTCCTGCTCTTCCTAATATGCTGAATCTTTGTTTCTTAGCATAAGTATCATTGTATGCTCAAGTGCTTGTAAACTTACTTCAACAGCTTGAATGTTGAGTATCATCTGTTATTAAAATGTGTACAATAAATTCCAAGAAGCTTCTGGACAAAGGCATTTTAAAAAGTACACCTGAGTGAATTTGCTGCTTATGAAACCACAGACCCGACCAGGGGACGTGCTGATCTCGGGCTCCTTTGCTTGGATTTCCCCTGGGACGTTCCTGGGCGCCTGCAGAGCCCTCGGGTGTGCAGCTCCAGGGGTTAATGCCTCCTCCTTTATCATCCCAATCTTGCTTCCACTTGGGTTTGGTGACCTCCCAGTGCCTTTTAATCTTAGCACTAATAGCAGTTCTTTAAATATGTTCAGTACCTGAGTCACTGCTTATCTTGCCTCACACCTATTTCCATCTCCTGCCTCCAGGACTCCGATAAAGAACCTCACTGCTGGTTTTGGATGTTCCCCCACCTCTCCCCTTTGGAGTTTCTGTTATTGGGGCTCCCTCCTTTCTTTCTTCTATTCATAAAGAATGATTTAGGTTTAAAAAGAGCAATTAAATGTGCTCTTTAAGAGGAAAGTAACTTCTAAATTTTGTTTAGCTGCATATTTACCCGTTCTTACTTACCCATTCAAGTATTAACACTGTATTTAAATGCCAGTCAAGGGATAACCAGCCTTCTCCTGAGCTCTCAGTGTTCTTGCTGCTCTCAGGGCTGTTGCTCAGATGTTTTTTAGCACGGAATCTCTGCTGGGCTCGTTACCAGTTGTGTCTGTACTGCAAAGCTTTGTCCTGGGGAGCTCTGCACTGACATCACTGAATTCACTCCTGATCCTCTAATTGAGGTCCCGTCATCCAGAGCCAAACGTGTCTGATCCTTTCACCACTCCAGCTTCTTGGTTAACCTCCTCTCTCTGTTTTTCATCCTTTTATTTGTAGTTCAGAAAGTGACTGTGCAGGTGCCTGGTGCGACGGGGCAGAAGCCGCGTGGATCTCACTTGCTCTTTTCATTCTGGATCTGCTAATGCTGAACGCTGGGTTGTTGATCCAGGCCATCTTCCTGAAGTGACAGGTACAGGGTTTAGAGAAGGGACTTGCTGCAATAATTATGTCTAACTCCACAGAAAAGCCCTGCTCAAGTGTAGTTGGCTTAAATAATTGAAATGAAAATGAGTCCCCGGCAGTGACGGTGAGGCCGAAGTGAGTCACGGGCAGGCACGTCTCTGTAGCTCACACTAAAGAAAGGTGTATTTGTTGTGTCAACAGGTGGGACAATGGCAGGTGTGTGTGTGTGTGAGATTGAAGTTTATAGAAACTCCGAGCTGGATTATTAATTTTTTCCACTTGTGTGACTTTGGCAACTTGCCTGGGAGTCCTGTGTGGAGCTTTCTGAGCTCCACCACTGAGTTTATGTTGAAACAAAGTGGTGAGTTGCCTCAGGGTACAGAACTGTTCTGGTGCTGCTCTGGACAGGGCCTCGCACTCCCTGCTGTGATCCCAGAGGTAAATGAGGCAGAGCTCTGAGCTCAGAGCTGTGGCTGAACCTCCCTCATCAAACCTCCCTCGAGCTCAGCTCTGCCTTGTCCCACACAAATCGCTCTCCTGAGCTGAGGCCTGGGCAGGGAGGAGCAGCTCGTTTTACACTCTGACTTCATTCCTCAAGCACCAAACCTACAAATATGTCACTTTTGGTATAAAAAGCAGCTCTTGGAGGAGCAGCTTTCAGCAGGGCATGGATCGAGTTTCATTTCAGCTGCTGTGTGTGGTACCTTATGATTTAGTACAGGATCATCTCGTAAAACCTTGAATTGTCTGCTTAAAGTCCATTGTTGATGTCACCAACATGTCCAGCAAAGCAGTCACAGCCCTGACAGTTGCAGTGAAATTGTGTTTCTCTTGATCAGGCCTTATTCATTCCAATAAATTACCTGGAAGTAGTATATCTCTTCAAAGATAATAAACATCATTAAATCTGAGCACAATGGAACAGGCAATTGTGTATTTCCAGACTTTAATCAGCAGTTTGACTTTTGAACGGGTGTTGTGTGGATCCCGCCTGTCTCCCAGGGAGGGAAAACCCTGCCGAGTTCTTCCTTAGCTGGGAGTGTCGGATTTGCAGTGGGACGTGGCCAGCTCCTGGGGCAGGTGAGTCAGCCTTTGACACCCTGAGCTGGGTGAAGCTGGGATTAGAGGGCAGGTGACTCATGGGGGTGGCAGCCACACTGTGCCATCCGCACCCCCTTGGCTCTGCTCTGTGCTGGGCCTGGTGTGGGTAATGCCAAAAATCAGCATTGCAGGAAGGAGCGTTGGCTCCCAAACCAGCGCTGGGGTCAGTGCTGGGAGTGCAGCTCCCTCGTGTCAGGGTTTGCCGAAGGGAGGGGTGACTGAGCCTGCAGTGCAAGGTGTTTTAATCATCAAATAATTATCCATAGAATTCATACTGTGACAGATTCTGTAAGAATAGTGGTTTTTCTTGTTTGGGGTTAATCCCTGGGGGATTGTGTAGTGAGCACTTGCCAGAGCCAGTGGGGCAGGGCTTGACCTTCGGGCCACAAGCCAGGACTGGGGGAGGCTGCACAGCCCAGGACGGGGGGGTCAGGAATCATTTTTAGCTCCCCCCTCTGTTTGCCCAGCCAGGCTGGGCCGTGTGTGTGGGGATGAGCCGACCAGCAGGAGGGATGTGGGGGCCGGAGTGTCCTTCCTCCCACACAAAGGCCGGACGCGGCTGCCCCTCGGTCCCTGTCGCTCATGGAATCAACGTGGCCTTTGTGCATGGAATGGAGCCAGAGCTGCCCATCCTGAGCAGGGACAGGGGATGGGAGCAGGGGCTGTGAGTCCTGAGCAGGGACAGGGGATGGGAGCAGGGGCTGGAGCAGGGGCTGCAGCACCACCAGCCATACCGGCACCTGACACAGCCCCTCTGGAGCCAGGCGTGCTGCTGCAGTAAGGGAATAAGTCCAGGGAGCAGCAGGTGCTTACATGGAAATGGAGAAGGACGTTGTTCAACAGGTACAGGAGTGCTCAGGTTGCTCTTTCCAGCTGCAGGAGGGGAGTGGGGCTGGTCTGTGCACATGAGCCACGTCTGCTGGTCTGGGCAGGGGTGGGTGATGCTCTCAATCCCCAGCATGGGAAGCTCTGGGTCCTTCTGCTTCACTTAAAAGAAAACAAGGAAAACGGCTGCCTTGGGAAAGCAACTCTGGGGGAAGGGAATTGTTGGTTCCTCCACAAAGGCTTTGTGTTCGGGGCAGGGGCAGAGCTGCAGCTTGTGTAAATTGTTGTGGCTGTGCTGAAATACATGGAGCTCTGCTCCGACGGCAGCCCGGGGATGGCCCCTGGAGAGAAGGGTCAGCCCGTGGGGCCGGGCTCTCAGAGCACGTGCATCACTTATCTGCTCAGCCAGAGCTTCCTTTGGGACTTCTGCCCTCCCTTGAGCAGTGCCGATGCCGTGTCCTGCTCCAGGTTGTCCCCAGGCTCACAGAGCTCAGCTACCTCTCTGGTGCCCGTGTCCTGACCCAGCAGATGTGCTGGGAGAGGGGAATGTCCATGGTGGGACAGCCGGGGCTCTGGGTGCTGCCTGGGGAGCTCCCAGAAGGGTGTTTGCCTGGGGCTGGGTTTTGTACTCCCTCACTCAGGTTTATAAAGAATTGGCTACAAGATTTAAATGAAGCCGAAGCCAGCAGAATGTTGGTGAGAAATGCTGATCCTTTTTATGAATAACCCACACAGGCCTCCCCTCTACAGGAGGGAGGAAGCTCCCATCAAAAATTGATAGTCTCTCTGTCAACTGGATTTTAATTCAGCAAGTGGATTTGACTACTGATGTGAAAAAATTACCTTTGTCACCACACTGATATTTTTTTAATGAGACAGAAATGGTTTGGCACCTTTCCAGCTTATTAAAATCTTTGTGAGTCCACATGCACTGGCACAGTGGAACAAGGAGGGAAAATTACATTAAGTGCATGATTGGCAAAACAAAATCAAGCTCTTTTTTATTTATTTATTTTTAATCTGTTACAAGCCTGTGAATGAATCCTTCTATTATTTATGGGGGAGGATAAAGGGAGCCATCCCTGTGGCTGCAGGAGGCAGACTCCGCTTTCAGTTCAGCTCTTCTTTCCAGACAAGGAAAGGGGACACCTCACTGTTACCAGGACAGAGAGAGTGAGGGCAGTGGTGTGAAAATGGAGCAATTCACGTGTTTTGTGGGAGAACAGGGCATTACCCAGGAGAGGATGATCTCCACAGGGACAGAGCTTATGTCAGGGCTCTGTGGGTTCCCTGGGTTACCACAGGGTAAATCCACTGAAAAAAGCTTTCCACCCTCCCTAGGAGAGGAGACTGCTTGAGTCCTGCACCCTGGGAGTTAAGTCCCCCCGGGGTCTCCATCCTGCCCTGGATCAGCTGACGGGGCTGCTCTCCAGTGACAAGGCTTTGCTGCATCCTCACCCACGGAGTGCAGCGTGCGCAGAGCACCTCGGCCCAAGGTCGGCCGTGTTGCCAGTGGGGATTTGGCCCTTCTCCAGGTGCTGCTTCCTTCCTCCCTGCCCTCAGTCCAGTGTGGCAGCGTGGAGAGACTGCAGCAAATGTTAATTTAATTTCCTGCTTGGTGTCCTTTCTAGGCGATCTTTGCTGGGGGAGAAGGGGGGTGAACTGGATCTGCTGACACACTGTGTAAAGCTGGACAGCTCCTGGGACCCCCCTCCTGCCTCAGTGTGCCCATCAGTACCAGGGGTTTAGCATTCCCTGGTGACTTCAGGAAGATTCCTATTGATAAAATGGACGATGAAACCCCTGTGATTCACATCATGTTCTGATAACAGACTCTTGGCAGTTTAGGAGGAGACTGTGCTGCAGAGAGGCTGAGGAGCAGAACCTGCCAGTACCACGGGCCATGCCAGGTTATGTTTGCTCCAGTTATGCTTTTCCTAAAGCTCCTTCAGGTGCCCAGTGCAGGGTCCCCTATGGGCAGATCCCAGACCTGGATAAAGGTCAGACTCCAGGGGGTGAAACAGGAGGGAAATGAAGCTTTGCAGCTGCAGGGATAAGAGCCAGTGGCAAAAGAAATACTGTTCTGGCTGTGCCGTTCACCCCAAAAAAGCATGAGACAGGCCATGCTCAGGTCCTTCGCAGCTCCCTTTGCCCCCCTCAGCCTGGCTTTGGCACCAGCTCTGCCAGGACCTTCCCCAGGTCCCTGAATGCCACCACTGTGATCCCTGCAGGTGCCTGGCTCTGACAGGGAAGGGGCCCCAGATCCCTGGATTTTTGGGGTAAGCCAAAGTGATGCTGCAGGTCGAAATTCCCAGGATGAGCCAACGATGCCCAATTCTGCATCCTCTGAGCCCCACACCCCCACCTGCCCTGCCCTGAAGGTGAACATCTGCTCTTCAGGTTATAAAAGCTACAGTTCCCCCTGTTGTTAGCCCTGGGGGGAACCAAACCTCACACGGGTTTGCTGTGCCAGAAACAGGGACTTGTCCTGGGCTGAAGTTGTGCAGGTTGAATTTCCCCCTGGATTGTGCCTGTGGATGCAGAACACGGTGCCTTCCAAGGTGCTGGGAGGATGAGCAGCACGATGCCAAGGCAGATGGTGGGGCACAGGTTCCCCAGCAAAGCAGGGGGTGTTGGCAGGGAGCCCCTGGGATGAGCCCCCTGGAAGCAGCCTGATGTGCATGGACACATTACCCTATCCTCCTGGGAAAAGGGCTGTGTGCAGAACAGGGTTTCTACCTGCTGCTTAGAGAGGATTTGGGTTTATCCTCTCCAGCTGCACATCCCGCTATTAATGAGCAGTCAGGGTATCCTTTGAATTTAAATGACATCACAGATGCAGCTCTGCTAATTGCTCATTTGCTTATCCAGAGTTAGTGGTAAATCAGTAAAGGAAACCTGAATCACAGAAAGCTCTTGTGCAGCTCATTAGGATGGGTCTTGGAAAGTGTGTTAACCCCTTCCGTGGCAGTGCCTCCCTGCTCCATGCAGGGCTCCATTTCCATCCCGTTCCCCATCTTGCTGCAGTGATTAGCTGGGGAAGAGGGGCAGATCACCTAGAAATGCTGGGATTCATGTCTGGGACAGAAGTGAAAGACTCAAAAGGGGAAAATCTCAGCAGCATTGGTGCTCAGAGAGTTGCTGTGCAGAGCCTGGGTGGGTTTGGCCAGCCCCTGTACTGGGCTGGGCTGTGGGGCAGAGGGATGGTTTCAGTACTCACTTATCTATCCTAGTATTGTGCCTGAACTTTTGGCTCTAAATGGATCTTATCCCTACTTAGTAGGAGCCTGAAGAGAGTCTTGGAGTGATTGTTGCATAGAAACACCACTAGGGTAAAGCAGTGATAATTAAAATTGCAAAATTGAATACCTGGTGGTCTGAAAGACCAGAATTTCAGCCTGAGCAGGTAGAGCATGTGCTGCAGATAACTGGGAAGGTGGGCAGGTTTGAGAAATCTTTGGTCCTGCCCCACAGGATTGTTGTTCTCCCCATCTGCAGGGCACAAGTGGCTTCACCGAGGACTGCAGCTGCTCTTTTAATGGGTGACTCAGGAGGTTTGGGCTCAGTTCTCTGTGCTGCTGTGGGCACTCCAGGGCTCTGGGACGTCATTGCCTTGGCACTGCTGTGCTGCCTCGGGCTGTGAGGTTTGGAGAAGGTGGGGGAGTTTCTGTGCCATGTTTAGAGGGCTGGAGCTCTGTACGTGCTGCTGCAATGCAAATAATTTTATCAAAGAGATTATTTCTAAATCCTGGTAGAACTGAGAAATCTTGGCTTCTTGTCCTGGTCATGTTTCCTTTTCTTTCCTCAGTCCTTTGAAAAAATTCTGGCTCCTTCCACTGTGACTCAGATAGGAGGAAATAAACCTCACATTCATCATGTCCCTGCTTGAGTCAGATCAGCATTTACGCCATCAGTCTGGAGCAGGTTGGCTCCAGGAGGGGTGTTCACTTCGTTCTTGTGATGGACGTAATTCACCTCAGCTGTGGACATTGCCCAAAGAACCACCTGGAAAGCTCCAGGGAGCTGGGATGTTTCCTTGGTGGTGCACAGCTTGGGCACGAGGTCCCTCGGTGGAGGTGTGGGGCTGAGGTGTGTCTGCAGGAGTAATTCCACGTTCCCGCTGGAGATCATGCCTGGCGCTCCCTGAGCCCTCATCCAGGGGCAGTGCTACCCTGCTCCCATGGCATTGCCTGTGGTTTACAGGCTCCTTTGTAGGGCTCCAATGATCCCACTGTCCTGATGTGATAAAAAGACAGTTAAAAAGTCACATCAGTGTCTTGCTGCCTGCCAGGCCTTGAGGGGCAAACACACCAGGGAGGTAATTTGGGTCCCTCAGTCGTTCTGAGAGCTACCTAATCTGCAGAGGGATTTAGTGAGCGCTTGTCTGATGTTGGAGGCTTCGTGCTGGGAGCAGCCAGAGCCTGGGGAAAAGACGGGAGAGGCGGCTGCCCAAACGGCACCACAGCACAAAGGGCTGCTGTGCCGCCGGCAGGAGGGTGTTCTCTCAGCACCACGTTCAGGTCTGAGGCTCAGGGCAGGGAGAGCAGGAGGGCAGGGAGGTTTTCCTTACCTGGGGCAGGACAGGAGTGACAGGGACTCATCTTCACCTGGGCCTCAAACAGCTGTTTGCTTTGTTGTCTCCCTCCTCTTGCTGGTGTGAGGTAGCCCCACACACCTTCCTCGGCTACACAGGCTCAGTAGCCACTCAGGAGCAGGAAGTAGCCCCATACTCTCTTCAAGGGTTTCTGCCATGCCTGAAGCTTTGCTGTGGAGCCAAGAACATGAGCAGTGAGAAGAAAACAGAGTGGGTGGTGTTTTTGAAGGTGACAGTCTTGCCATAAGTTGGGATGGATTATCATCCATATTATTATGTGCCTACACTGATAGAATCACAGAATCATGGAATGTTTTTGGTTGGAAGGGACCTTAAAGCTCATCTTGTTCCACCCCCTGCCATGGGCAGGGACACCTTCCACCTGACCAGGTTGCTCAGAGCCCCATCCTTGAACAATTCCAGGGATGGGGCAGCCACTGCTTCTCTGGACAACCTATGCCAGGGCCTTACCGTGCTCACAGGGAAGAATCTTTTCCTAGTATTTGGATCAAGCCCATGTGGGGATAAAGAGATTTGGGTGTTGGATTTGGGTTTTCGCTTTGCTTTTTTTCTCTCGGATGTTGCCCTTCACCCCAGAGAGAAGATACACCGTCTCAGTCATTACTGTAATTGGACTGGTCCCCTGCAGATCCGTTCGGGGGGATGGAAGGTGGGAAGGGGCTGCTGCTTCCCCTGCCTGTGCACACACAAAGGAACCCCGGGCATGGGGGCTGCCGGGGCTGCCTTTGCACACCCACCTTCCCCGGGGGGCAGAACCTGCAGACCATTAAAACCCCACATCAAACGGCGTCTCTTCCATCGGAGCTTCATGACAGAAGCCAGTCCACGGGGTTGAAACCCAGCTGGGATCTAATGGACCGAGTTCATTAGGGGCTCCTGGCAACTTCCAGGCTTTTCAGATGATGGAAATTCAGCAGGAAACCTCGGTGGTGGCTTTGATTGCTGCACTTCAGGGTAGTGTGGCTGATTTAACCACTTCATCGACCACAGCCAGGCAAACCTGGCATTGTTATTTTGGAAGAAGCAGGTTGTGTAGTGGGGTTTTTTTCTTAGAGAAATCACTTTATCAGTCCAGCTGTTTGAATCACCTGGAGACAAACCTTAAAAGAAAACAGCCAATACCTTGATTTATTTACTTTCAGGCAACTTCTATACATAAAGGTGGGGAAATACAGGTTTTAATGAGGCACAGGAAACTCTTTTTTATTCCCTCCCCCCCAATAACTTTTCAAACCAGATCTGCAATGGGTTTTTGATTTTTCTTGAAGGAACAACTTGTGCATGTGCATCTGCACAGTGCTGCCGCGGGGACGTGGCCAGGGAGGTTTCCTACCACCCAGACTCGCTCCCAGCTCCCTTCACAGCGGCTGAGGCTCCAGCTCTGCCTTTTGGTCCTTTCCAGGTCACTTTTTACAAAAGGGGGAAGCCAAAATCTTTGTTTCCTGATGCTCCCAGCAGAGAACAGGCCGATATCTGGATTTGGAAAGTAGGGCAGTGAGAGTCCCCGGCGAGGCGAGCAGAGCATGGCAACAACCTCCTGCTGAAAGGGCAGTCGGGCATTCAATCCTCCTGTTGTCTGGGTGGTCCTGAGAGCCAACTTTCCTTTGCCCCTCCTTGGAGATCTCCTCCGAACACAGGGAGGTGACAAGCAGTTTAACTTCCCCAGGGTTTCAGCT
Source organism: Anabacerthia variegaticeps (assembly GCA_035583185.1). NCBI lineage: Eukaryota > Metazoa > Chordata > Aves > Passeriformes > Furnariidae > Anabacerthia > Anabacerthia variegaticeps. Next base: position 5,173,144 of record JAWWEW010000060.1, read on the forward strand.
GCACTAAAGGAAGTGAGGTGAACGCTCTGCCTGTGTCAGTGTTCCCATAAACCTGCCCCCGCGGTGCCTCCGTGGAGGGGACCCAAGGCAGCAGGGAAACCTGCAGACAATGCCTGCTTTGTCCACGTCCCTTCTCCTCGGGCGCCGTGAGATGCTGAGTCCAAACATTTAACCACAAAATGCATTAATTACCATTCAGCTCCCCGGGGTAAGGCCCATATGCCAGTAACCAGGGAAGGGAAAAAAAAAGCATGGAAAGTACATTGATTGTTAAATGACTCCGACTGCAATTACTGCCACTAAAAGTTCTTGATGAACATTTCCTAGAAACATATAGTTGTCCAGCCTCTGTGCTTGCAGTGGTGTTAACTTGGACCGTGGAAAAGAGGAGTGACCCAGAAATTATGGGATGAAGTCAATTTCCCACATAATGACATGGAGTGTATCCTCTGCCCCTGTAGTTGTGCCTCAGCCCACAGCAGAGAGCTGTTTTCTGTGGGATGTTCCACCCGTGGCAGGTGCCGCCCCAGTCCCACCCAGTGTGTCCTCAGCTGCTCACTCCAGTCCTGAGCCTGCAGCTAATGCTGAAGTTTGGCATCCACCCCGGATGGGGATGAGCTCTCCAGGGACAGCTGGATGGGAATTACAGCAAACTGCAAACAGTCTGACACCAGCAGAAGTCTGATTTCTCCCGCTCCGCCTGTAAATCTGGCAGGCTCACACCCTCCCAGCAGCTCCAAAACCAAACCCTGCTCAGCACATGGGAAAGAATAACAGAATGGACCAGCCAAGGTGGCAGGTGCTGGATGGAGACAAAATCTTGCTCAGTGCCTGGATGAGAGGAAGGAAACTGGGGCTCCTGGAGTTACTCTGTGAAGGGGGCAGCAGCTCAGCAGAACATCTGGGACACGTGGTCTGGGCCTGTGGTTGCTGCCCTCCCACTGAAAGTCTCCAGGGGAGGACTTTGCAGCATCCCAGCCCAGGATCCCAAATTAGCACTGGAATGAGAATGCTGGTATTTTTAAACCAGGGTGTGTCATTCCTGCCTTTCTTTTAATAGGTGTCTGTGGGCAGGTTCTTCTCACAGCTTCATCCACCATTGCTTTAAAGAGCTCTGATGAACCCCGGGCTCGGGACAGGCTCTCACTTCCAGCTGCAGCCAGCACTGGAGAGTTCTTGCCTTCCCAAACTTCCTCAGCACCTTTCTTCTCAAAGCACTTTCATTATGCTTAAAACCCAGGATGTTCATGCTGTGGTCCTGCTGACCTGTGTGCTGAGCTCCTCCAGTGCCTGAAAAATTCCCCCTAGAAATAAAAGCCCATTTTTGAGTCCCCAGGGTCAATGTGGCAGCGAATTCCACCCATGGAACAGCAAGGGCCAGGGCAGGAGAATGCCTGCTTTGATATCTTTAACATCTGATGCCTCCAGTTTCAAAAGCACTTGGAAAGTTTGAGATGGAAAATTGCTGCAGAAAGGCCAAAAGTGCTGGAGAAGTGAAACAATAATACGTTGTTTTGCTGCTCTGCCAAATGGAAATGAACCTCCTCAATGCAGCATAAAATAATATCGAGGGAGTGACCCACTGAGCACAGGTGGGGGGCCAGAACTGCTTTGTTCTGACTCCCTGGCTTGGTGCAAATTTAGCTTTGAATAAGTCACTTAACTTTCCTGACTCATTCCTCACCACTGTTAAGGTGGGTGATACTCATTTCCCTATGGATTGTTAGGAGGACTGGTGGTTTAGTATGTAAAGCTTGGACAAATTAAGTCTAAGTATTATCAAAAGAAAGAAAGAAAGATTTCAGAATAATACAAGCAGCAATTACTGAACTAGGAAAGAATCGAGAGCTTTCAGCCTTCAAAACTGTTCTGAGCATCGTTAGAGGTTTCATTTGAATGGGGACTGTGAGGGGTTTGGTAGGTGGCAGCTGGAAACCCAGCAAATGTCATCTAAAAGTAAAATAATTGAAAAGGTATTAAACAAGAGCCGAGGCTGGTGCAGCTGGGTATAAATGAAACAAGCTATTAGCTGCTCTGCAAGGTAACAGCATGGGAGCGCTTTTGTTAGAGGAGAAATGCCGTGGTGGTGAGGGAAAAACAGCCCTGGCAGCTCCTTTGTAGGGCTGCTGAAACATAAAAAGGCCCAGAGTGCCTCACAGACCTCAAATTTGTTGCTCTACACCCACCTTTACGGGCACTGTGGGAGAGCTGTTTCTTTGTGCTAAACCACTGCCCTTTCCCAAGGAGGTGGGTCTGTGCTTTGGGGAGGCTGGTAGAGGATTTCAAGTTTTACAAAACCCTGTGATTTTCACACTTGTGGTGGAGGAGGAGGGTGAAGCAGAGAGGAAGGCTCAGCATTCAGCTGAGTGGGAAGTACCTGGCTCAGTGTTCCTTGTCCTGGAAAAAGGACTCAGCTCCTGCCTTTCCCACCAGACACAGGATACAACTTTCCCTGCCACGTGCTGAAATGGCCTCACAATAAAAGTCCCTTATTAAACCAGCTCCTGAATCTACTGGGGACATTTGGCCCAACTGGTGCAAATTTCTTACTCTGCCACGCAGAAAAGCGAATGGAAAGCCCAAGATTGATGGATGCTTGAACGTTTCTGTGGCACTTCCATTTAAGGGAATTTTTTTCCCTCCCCTCCATCCCACCCACATTCCAAGGACAGTGGGGATATCCTTTGTGGTACAGCTGCAATGGGCAGTTGTTGAGGGAGGCTCCTGGCACGGTCCTGCCGTGCTCCCACATCGGTCTGGTTACGGTGACACACCGGTTTCCACTCTGTCCCACCCCGTGAATCAGCGAGATTCCTTGGACGCTGTAAAACAAACAGAAGGGAATATTCCACTGGCTCCCAGGGAGCTGAGACTGTATAGGAGCTGTAGGGATGGAATGAGGACTTTGTCACATCAGTGGCACAGCCCTAGCAGCTCCAGAGAGGGGCTGACAGCAGTTTTTCCTGCTCCAGATGAATTCAAGGGCATTCAAAGATGGTATTTGCGTAAAGACATCTGGTTATGCAGAACCGAGGGCAGCAAAACGCCCTGGAGAGAAGGAGGTTTTGTCATTAGCAGCGACTGCTGCGTTGGTAACCACTGCATGCGGAGCCACTCCTGGCTGCAGGGAGGGCCTTGGGTACAAATTACAGGGAGCTGGGGCAGTGCCGGGTCGCAGAGGAGCTGTGGGGAGTCCTGCACTGCTCAGACAGCCGGGGCAGCCGGCCCAGAGTGTCCCAAACCACGGGGCTCCCGCAGGAGGGAAGGAGCACCACGAGCCAGGGTGGGGAAGAAAGGTCGCTTTGTCCCCGCGTGGGGAAAATGTGAGCCCAGGCCCAGCTATTTCGGTGGAAACACTGGAAAAAGCACAGTTTCATTTCGTTCTGATGTTTCACTCAGCTCTCCAGGACATTTTTTTCTATCCGGCTCCTCATGGCTGACCTTAATAGTGAGGGAAAAACCAGGCTGGAGACTCTCCTACCTCTTGGAGGGGGTTTTTCCCGAGCCAGGAAGGAGCTGCTCGTGCTGCTCTGCGGCTGTGAGGGGGAGTTTCTGCATTTATGGAATTTAGTTTTTCCTGTGGGTGTGGACACAGAGCCCGACCCCGGCCCGGCTGTCCCCTCAGCTCTGTCCCCTCACCTGTGTCCCCTCATCAGTGTCCCCTCAGCTCTGCCCCCTCAACTCTGTCCCCTCATCAATGTCCCCTCAGCTCTGCCCCCTCATCAATGTCCCCTCACCTCTGTCCCCTCATCTCTCTCCCCAGATCAATGTCCCCTCAGCCCTGTCCCCTCATCAATATTCCCTCACCTGTGTCCCCTCATCAATGTCCCCTCACCTCTGTCCCCTCAGGGAGGCCCCGCCCTCACGGTGTCCCCGCCCAATGAAACCCCGCCCTTCAGTATAGCACCGCCCCTAATTGCAACCACGCCCCTTCATGTAGCCCCGCCCCTCAGACGGCCCCGCCCCCCGCGCGGCCCCGGCGGGCTCCCGGCGCGGGGCGGGGCCGGCTCAGTCGCGCGCAGGGCGGGTGAGCGGAGCGGAGCTCAGTGCGGTCGAGTCGCTGTCCCGGCTGTGGCAGCGGCGGGCGAGGCGAGGCGAGGCAAGGCAAGGCGGGGCGGCGGCTGCAGGGACAGCGGCGGCAGCAGGAGCAGCAGCGGCGGCGGCGATGGCGCTGTCTGTGCCCGTCAACGGGCTGAAGGAGAGTGACAAGGAGCCCGTCATCGAGCTCTTCGTCAAGGTACGGGCAGGGCAGCAGAAGGGGCGGGGGGTCCCGAGGGGCGCCGAGCGCGCGCTCCGGCCGTTGGAGCCGCCCCCGCCGCCGCCTTCCCGCCCGGGGCCCCTCACGGCGCTTGGGGCCGCTCCCGGTCCCCTCACGGCTCTTTGGGGCGCTCCCGGTCCCCTCACGGCTCTCCGGGCCCCTCACGGCTCTTTGTGGCGCTCCCGGTCCCCTCACGGCTCTCCGGGCCGCTCCCGGTCCCCTCCTGGTTCCTCGGCTCTCTCCGAGTCCCCTCGGGTCTCTCCGGGTCCCCTCGGGGCTCTCTCCGGGTCCCCTCCCGGCCCCTCGGGGCTCTCTCCGGATCCCCTCGGGTCTCTCCGGGTCCCCTCGGTTCTCCCTGCCCCGAGCACGCCGAGGCCGCGGGGCGCGCAGGGCGGGCCCGGCCGTGTGCGGTGTCGGTGCCGGTGCCGGTGCCGGTGTCGGTGTGTCTGCGCTCGCACGGACCGCGCCGGGGGAAAGGGGCTCGGGCCGAGGGTGTGTGCTGGAAGATTCTCCCCGGCAGCGAGGGCAGCGCCACAGGCATCGCCCCGCTCGGCTTTGTGTGCCCGCAGCGACGGGGGGGAAAGCACGAGTTCTGCTCACTGCCCGCCTCAGAAAGTCTACTTTTGTGTCGGGAACGAGCGCCAGTTTTTCATCCGAACCAGAAGAAGGAGCATGTGTTGTGCTGCCCTTATCTGGCAAAGATACCATATGGTATCTCCACATGTTTTGCATTCATTTATTGTAGTATGATGCAATATTTTGCATCCTCCGGGGCTCTGGTGATGCAGCATCTTGCTTTTAGTTTATATCAAAAGTGCGCGGAATAATTGGTGTTAATCTTATCTTTCTGTGCTTAAACGCCCCTTCACGAAAGCCTCTGTAGAAAAGTATTTAAATTCTTCAGATGAAGTTTCTATTGCAGTGGGAAAATCGGAGATCTCTTCATCTGAGATCTCGGGAATTGCTTTGTATAAAAGCCACGATGCCAAACATGGAAATTTCCAGCAGACTAAGTAGAGTTTTGAAAAGAAGTTATTCAATTTAGATTTTACTTCTTAAATGACACTTTAAAAATGTTGAATTTTTCCCCTTTCATACTTCTTAATAGTATCAAGAGACAGTAACGGGACCCAGGGAAAGCAGTGGAGGATTCTAGACCTGATTTTAGTCAGAATATTTAGGCTCTTAGTGTAGGGGTTAGAACTTACAACTACATCAATTAAGTTACAGATTACTTTGAATTATTTATAGCAGTACTTCTTTAATATAACATGCCAACTTATCTGTCCTAAAGTTCGTTGGCTGATTTCTTCTTATTTTTAAACAACTTAGAGCAGTGATTGATGGCAGAAGGTTTTGGGGGCAGGGGAAATAACCTTTGTGGGTGTGTTTAAAGAGAACATTTCATGGATGAGGAGTGGCATGGAAGAAGCTGTAAAAATAGTTGAGAAAGATGTGTTCATTCTGATTAAATCAGAATTGGACCAATAAAGATTGAGACTATATGAAATAGGATAATCAGTGAAATTTTTCTGTCCCTTTCTGCTAAAATTTCTTTATTGGCACAGGTTTAAGGAGACAGAGTTTGGGATTATCAGTGAGTTGTTTCTCCTCAAGAAAACCTTTTCCCAGTGTTATGGATGACTGCTGCACACTGTGTGCTGTCTGCCTTTAGGATGAAGTTCAAGTTAAAAAAATAAGTTATTCTTGTCTGCCTTCATGATCTCCAGGTAGAGGTTATTTCCCTGTAAAACCCTTCAGGAAGAGCAACCCCCCTGCCCCAGCAGAGCAAAATAGTTGTTTCCCTGGGCGGTGCTGCCTGTCCCACACTTTATTGGAGCTGTTAAGGATTATCAGAACAGTCTTTTTGTAAAGCTAGTAAAAGTCGTACGTTTTCTGACTCATTTACATGGTCACTTCAGAAAATGCAAGCAGAATGTGGTTATGGAATGAAACTAATAGTGCCTGTCTGGAGGAGCACTAGATTTTAGTCACTCTTTTCTCCTTGTAAATGGGAAGCTCAGTGTCTGTTGCAGTTTTTCACCTGGTTGTGGCTGCAATGTAGAAAAAAACCCTGAATTTCCTGAGTGTTTCTCAACGTAGCTGATCACTTCTCAGGCAGGATCTGGGATCTTGGTTCTCCCTGGGCACTGTTAGTCAGCGAAGCTCTTCAGGTGGAGGTAGTGGAAAGGCTTCTTGACCAAAATCGAGCTCTCTGCCAAACGCCTGCGGCCCAAGGGCGGTAACTGTATGACCTGAGCACAAAGGATTGTAGCAGCCAGACTAAGATGAAACAAAGGTACGGATTAAAGCTTGAGAAACAAACCTGTGAAGCAGGAGAAACGGTTTGGCTCTGTGCCCAAGACATTGGGTTTGAACCTCATTAAATTGTAATCAGTAACAAAATAGGATGGGCACAGCATGGGGAGGAGCACACACATGGCTGGGTTTCAGTTATGAATAACTATACAGGGCTGTTTGTCATCAGCACAGGGATTTTTTCCTCAAAAGACAACGTATCAATCTGCTGTAATTGGTATTTTCATAGTCTGTGATAACTAGGTGCAGAATTAGGGTACTTAGGTAGGAAAATGTGTTACAGTGCTGAAAGGGAGGTGATTGATCTGCTCCTTGGTCTCACAATGAGCAGTTGCAGCAGTTTTTCATTACAGAGCCGGTGGGCTGCCTGTGGTCTCTTTTAAACAGACTGTAAATATTTTTCAAGTCTTTTCTCCTGAGAGCTGATTAGGAGAAACTAGTGATGTATCTGATTTCATTTAGTTTCCCTGTATGTCTGCATATTATATTCATGAGGGAGGCCCACTTCCATTGTCTGCCAGCAATATTCTTCTGTGCCCTAGTGCCATTTCAGAGCAGTGAAGGCTGCATTGTAGTGACTGTGCTCGTGGAAACTTGAGCACTGTGATCTGAGCACAGCTCGTGTAGGTCACTTGTAATAATAGCTGCAGTTTAGTTGGTGCTGTGTGGAATTTTATTGTAAATAAAAAGCGTGGTGGGCTGACTTGGTCAAATAGAACAGCTCGTCTGTGGAAATCACAGGGCAGAGTTACAAAACTACTTGTGCAGCTTCTTTAAGGGAGTGTGCAGAGGAGATGGGGATGGAGCTGCTAAAGCCCAGCCCTTGGTGTTCTGGAGGGCAGTCAGGGATTGCATCCTCTTGTAATAGGGAGGTGAAGACACACAGGGTCAACGAGTTCAGTGTTACAGGAAAAAAACTAACAGGCTCAACAAACAAGAAATTCACAGTCTGCTGGCATGAGGTGGGTTAGAGTACGTGTAGGTAACCGTTGGGGAAGGTTCTCTTCTCTCAGCTGGGTAACATGTGTATACTTGCAAATTAATTAGACCTTGGAGTTCTGGCAGCTTTCAAATGTCATTGTGAAACTGGGCACCTGTTTTGAGAATCAGATAGTGTATACTCTTTGTTTACCTGTGAATTGTACACAGTAGAAAAAGCCCTGTGATTTCACCTTTCATAAATACCCCACTCTGAAACACCCCCAGCGATTGTAACAGCACCTTTTCTACGTTTTTGTACATGTGAATTAAGCAGAAATTTGGCAGGTGAGCTGTTTGTGTTCGGGGCCCTGGGTGTGTTCGGTTCAGTTGCGAGAGGGAGCCGTCGCAGGAGGGGCATGGAGCTCTCGGAGCCTCATTAGCCTGCATTCAGCCTGCCTTTGTCTCAACTGCTCCTTCCCTTCCATCGGCTCGGATGTGTCACTCTGCAGCCCTATTGCTGCTGTATGTTGGTTTGTAACAAACCATCCCATGACCTTGTTTGTCATCATTTGTTCTCCCTTTTTTCACCTACTCTACTGTACAATGTATAGGCACGTTGATACAAGGGAATGACAGGGCTAGAGACACGCAGCATTGCTTCTCAAAGATAGTCTGGGCAGGCTTGTTGCTTGATAATCTTATTAGATAAGTCTCCTCCTTACGTAGCAGCTCATCCTTTGGAGGGTTTGATGTAATAACCTCAGCACCTGAGAACCTCCTCAGCCTGCCTTTGATATGTGTTTGGTACAGACAGCACAATGACGAGGGAGGCTTATTCCTTGTGGCAAACACTGGAGTATTGTAAAGGAGCCCTTTATAAACTGAGGCATAACCATCTTGTTGTATCCTGTGTTCAGTGGTTATAAATCAGGCCTTTTCCTTCTTTGGGCAGCAAACTGTATTCCTTTAAATTCTGCTTGGGAAAGTTCTCACAGCCACAGACATCCTTGGCTTTTTGATTTGAATCTGATTGTTGATACAGAAACTGGTGCTCTTGGTACAGTGTTGTTAAAAGTATGGAGATGGTCTCGTGTAAATGTTAATTTTTTTGCTAAACACTGGTAAATGAGCTTAAAGCCTCCTGGCAGTGATTTCCAAAGGGGTTACACAGGTGAGTTCAGTCAGAAATTGCTTCTGAGCACACTGCAGCAGTAATGGTTGTATTCCCTGGCATCCATCCTCCCCTTTCCAATGAGAAACATCTAGACAGCTCTGATTGTCAAGAGAACTTGTGTTTTACTTTGCAGCTGAAATGGGTCTTTAACACTTGATGCACTTTTCCCCCTTTTTCCCTCAAAGAGTCTGAAAACTGTCTGAGTTGCCAAATTGCAACTGCTGGCCCTTGGCAGGCTGTGGATCATCCTGGGCTGTACAGTCATGGGCAGTGGTGCTTGTGAGTCACTCGCTCCGTGGTTCAGACAAGTGCTCTATGCCATAGATGCATTCTTGGAACACACTGCTATAAAAGACAAATCTGGCCTCAATTTTCCCAGCTGGGATTTCTCAGGGTGTGTATGGAGGGCTTGAAGGGGAAGGAAAAGCCTGGGTGTCAGAGCACTTGCTGAAAGACAAACTTTAGGACCTGGATGCTGTGGAAAGTCAGGGGATCTGAGCCTTGTCCTGGTGCTTTTGTGTGTCAGTCAGTGACTGGGTGTGTGTGGTGAGGAATTCACAAAGCAGGGGAGACCTTACTGAACACCAACTTTCTGGTGGAGGTACATGAAGAGAATGAGAATCCTCTTCAAGAGAGTCTCATCTGTGCATAAAGATAGTTGATTGTTGAGAGATAACGTGGAGATACAAGGAACATTTACATAAACTGGGTTTCACTGGTAGGAAGTGGGTGGGAGGTCTGATAATCTGGCAGTGGGCAGCACTGTGACAGTATTAGCATCCTAAGAAGTTAGTAATCATTACCCTCCCAGCCTGGAGTGACTCAGTGTCCCTGTCTGGTCCTTCCCTGGTTGTCCTGACCTCATCTTGTGGACGGAAAGAGTTTTTATTTGAGGAGTAAGACTGTCGGTTAGTTGGAACAGGGTGAGCAGAGAAGGGATTGGTTCTGTAGCTGGACTTGGGGATTTTTGAAGACTGAGTTGTCCCTTAGAGAAATCTGTGTTTGGGAGAATCTAATTTGGGAATTCCTTGAACTTCTAGCTAAACAGTAAGCTATGTACTCTGGAAAGTGACTTTTGGACTCGAAGGGTTGATTTTTTAGAAGTGTTCATTAGCTAAACAGGACAAGGACAGCCCAGGACTGTTACTTTCTCACCAGTGTAAGCATGTTCAGTTTCTCTTTAAATGAGACATTTATTGTGAAGTGACAAACATAAGGCCTACATGCTTTTATAACAGTGCCTACAGCAATTTCAAGTTCTGGCTGGGCTGGACATACCACTTAAAAATCCACAAGAACTGGCTTTAAGACTAGATAACTGTACTTATCAGGAATTGGATTTGTTGCCTTTTCTTGGTAGATGTTCTCTTATTCCCTATAGCTGAGAATCAACTGAGTAGTGCAATTCTATGAAGCCTTAACTGGACAGTGTGGGATTAAAAAAAAGTGCTTTTTCTTTGCCAGTGTAGACACTTAGTTTGTCTAAGACAACAAAATTTAATTAAGGTGGTGGTTGGTTGCAAACTGACAGTCCATGGAAAAATAATTTACATCTCTATCTATCTAATTTGATTTTTATCTTTAAAGTTCTTTGTAAATAACCCATAACAAACAGCTTACTGTCCTAATCAGGTTTGGGTTTTTCCTGCATGTTCTTCAGTGTGGAATAATAGTTTCACCCTTAAAACAGATGCTAGGTGCTCACTTGTGCTAGTAAGAGTTTATTTTAACAGTTAGAGCACCCAAACCCAAACTGATTGTCTTCATAGTAGTTTAAATAGAGGTTTGACTCCAGGAGCTTTAAATCCTTTATTTAGAATATTCTGCCCTAGAAAAAGATAGTAATTTTTTAAAACTTGTTTTGAGTAGTTAAGAGTTTTTTAATGCAGGTCAAATGCATTTGTGGCACAATCTGATTTTTAGGGCTGTGTTTGTTTATGCTGAAGTGAAAAACAAGCTAAACCCTATTAATTACAAATGTCTTTGTGTGTGAGTTCTCTGTAGGTTCAAACTTATTCCTTGTATTGTTTGCCAGACAAAGGGCAAGGAACTTACACGAGGAAAGGAAATGACTTAGTTCTGAACACTGAATATCCATATTAGGTATAAACTAAATATAGGAGTGTAATCCAGGAGTGAAGTCATATCTGTATATTTTCATGAGAAGAGCTGATGAGATCAGTCAGAGCTACTGGATCTGCTTCAGGCTTTTTTGGCTCTGTTGAAACATTACTATTTTGGCTGGAGTGTGCTGCTCTGTACTTTGGAGAGCTGCTTTTCTAAAATAAAGGCAATAGGTTTTTAGGTGGTTTTATCTAAAAATAAAAGCAAAGCAAAGCATAAGTGGATTTCTGTAGCCTTTCAGAGTGCTGTATTAGCTGCCCTGGTGAGCTGTGCTGTGCTGGAGCTTCAGGAGATCAGGCAGTGTCCCAGAGGAGGAAGTGCTGCTCTGGAATGGCAGAACTGGGCTCCCATCTCCCAATCCCAGTTTTGGTCTTGGGTAGTATTTTGCCTTCCATTGCTTCTGAACGTGCTGTTAGCAGGGGAACAGGTTCAAAACTGCAGTGAGTTCTGGGTGATCCTGGAGAGTTTGGGCAGTTTCTTTGTTCCTTGCTGTGTCCCTCTGTGGACATTGCTGTTTGCAGTCTGGTCTGGAGGCAGTTGTGGTTTGAGCTGTTTTCCTTGTTCTGCCAGCACTGTGAAGCTCCCAGGTGGCAGCTTTTGGGTGACATTTGGGCATGGAATTCCTCTGGGCTCTCCTGCTCCTGGTGGGGTTTGGTGCTAGTCAGACTGGTGACTGGAATGACCTGTGTGGGGCACCTCTGGGTCGTTCCTCCCTGTTGATCTGCCCTCCTCATTGCTCCCCTTTGCTCCCTGAATTAGGTTCTAAAATACCACAAACACAGCTCTTTGGTTTTCTGTCCTGCAGAAATGATGCACATGCAGAGGTTCATTTGAAAAACTCTAAAATGCCAAAGATGGACATTTTACTTGGTCTTCTGAGCCCCAGTGACAATGTTTGCAGTTCTTTCCTGTAGTTTTGATGCTTTGTTGTTTGATGGGGCTGATTTGGAAATGGGTCTCTTGGGCTGTAGCCAAAGCACACAGTGTACTTCATTAACAAATTTAATAAGTCTGTGAGAGAGAATCGTTGTCATATAAAATGCCCATTTCAGGTTTATATGCAAGTTCCAGGCATTTATAAAACAACCCCTTAGTCCTGGATAGTGAATTGTCTGTCTCCAGTTTAGTGCTAGGATATTGCAAGAGTGTGTCAAGCTGTTACACAGCAAATTTTATTCAGTGTAGCCCTGCTGATCATATGGAGATTGTTCCAACATGATCTCTCTGTTAAAGGTCCTGCTGTTGAAGGGCCAGCAGAGATGCCAGGCTCCTGCCATTAGAGAATAATTTAATTTTCCTGTGCCAGGTCAGGAAGTGGCATGTGTGTGTCTGTTCACAGTAATGCCAGGGGTTTGTATTCCTATCATTAAGTTGTTCACTGAAGAAAACGGGGGTTAGTGTTTAATGCAGGTTTTGGTTCTGATTCTTTATCTGATTCTCCCAAAGGGTGAACACGGGCTAATTTCTGTTCTCCAAAGAACTAGAAGTGCTTAATTAATTTCTGCTGAATTGTGAACTTACTTTAATACATCGTGGAGATCCCACAGCTTTTTGTAAAAGCTTTCCAGTGAGAACTGGGTAGCAATGAACAAGATTTGCAGGAAAGTGTGCAAGACCAGTCTGGTAATTGTTTTGTTAGGAACAGCATCACAGGGCTAAAAATACCATCATCCCAAAATGGTCAGCTGCTGCTCCACTCAAATGTCTGACACAGTGGTGGCTTATCAGAAAGGTAAGAATTTAAGAGGCTGTTTGAATGGGCTGAGAAACATTCCTTTCCCTGCTGTAATTGCCAGATCTCAAGTAAATGCAGGAACTTCAGTGAATTTGTTTTAAGCTTTTTCAGTTTAAAGGAACTTCAGCTGCTGGGGAACATGGATTGCTTACAAATGGCACAGAGGTGATGGAGCTCATGAAGAGACAGTGGTAACTCAGGCTGGATTGTCCCAGGGTGGGGTTGATCTCAATCAGCTTGTAGCAAATATACACTAATTGTCTTGGGCTTTTTGTATTTTAGTGAATTCCAGGTATGAACCTTATGCTTTTTTCCCCCCATTTTCCCTATGTTTTTCTTAAAGGACTGGCTATTTGAGGCAGCAGTGATGGCTTAGCTGTTTGAGAGAACTGGGCTTGGGAGTGTGTAGTGGTTGTGATTTGAGTCTGACTTGGTACAGTCTTACCAAGCCTTTTAAAAATTTCCTTTTTCAAGTCAAATAAAGCAGTTACACTGATCAATGCAGTTCATGTGAAGAAAGACTGAGAGATACAGGTGCTGAAAGCTTCATTTGGAGCTTTCTGAGGTCAGCTGTGCAGTTTGGAAATGAATGGACACTCTTTCCTGAAAGACATTTTCATATGTTTAGATGGCACATAATGTGGGATTTGCTAATTTTGTCACATTTTGATAAAAAAGTTACCTTTTTTAATAAAGGTATTGGGGAAACACATTGGAGTTCAGTTATAATGGCAGGAGGATAACAAGATCACACAGAAACAGCGCAGGGGTGGTGCTGTGTGCTCATGCACTGACAACACACACGAGCAACAAAGGTGAATTTGAAGTACCTGTGGTATGAGGGGCCAGACTGGTGCCCTTTGAGGGGCGGAGAGTGGTGTTGGATGTTCTATTTAAAATCTTCTTAACATTGTGAAAGAATTACAGGAGTTAGCTTGCTTGTCAGAGACATTAATAGTGTGAATAAATCTGCTTAATGATTGCTTAAAGCTTATTTTGCTCTGACTGAATCTTTAGTGACTTTTTAACTTACTTTAGCAGTAAATGTGTAGAAGAGGTTTCAAAGTGCTTAAAAACAGGCTGTGCTGTGGTATCAGTTGGACTGCACAGGGCCTGTGACACCTGAGAGAGCAGAGCCTTCAGCTGTCTGGAGACTTGCCTTTGCTCCTGTCTCTTTTGAAGAGGTTGACATGGAACTTTAAATGTGCAGCACCTTTTGCTCTGTTAAGAAAAACTTTTAGAGGCGAGTTGGTTCATAAACATGACAAATGTCAGCTGTTCCTGAGCACTTGGAACTGAAGGAACTGAGAGAGTATGTTAGATATTGAACAGCTCTGCCAAATGGGAATTCTCATGGAAAGATGAGGTCAGGAAAAACAGTGTCCAAGGGGGAACATTTAAAATCTTCATTATTCTGTCCTCTTTGTGTGTGGACTTTTTTTCTTTCCGAGGTGGTCCACACCCTTCAGCTGGGATGAATATCCCAGTTCTTACACACCTCTGCCTGTGTGGCTCCTCTTGGGCAAGGGGTGTGCAGTGGGTGGTTTTCAGACCTTTTTCATTCACCTTTCATGTGCATGTGCTGATAACAGCTCACACTGGCTAATTATTAAAGCAAGAGGATGTTTGTACCACGTTTATGGAATGTTTATTGCTGGAACACTTGTCGGTGTGTCTGTTGGGAGAAGAACAAACGTGCTGGGAGGAGTTGTCCAAGGTTGCTGCTGGGTTTGTGCTGGCCTGGCTGTTCTGTGGAGGTGTTTGGATAGTACAGAGCCTGAGATTGGGTTTACTTCCCTTACTTTATGCTTATAATACCTTTCTTTAAATTTTCCATTTTACCATGGTTTTTCAGTGCTCTGTTTTACACTCGCCAGGAGAGCTGAATTTGCAAGGACAATCCCATGTAGCAGCACGTGTGAAGTACCTGTACACAATCTTTCCCCACTGAAATAAACGTTGCTTGCTCACTGTCAGTGCTATGGAGACAATGAAAACGAGTGGTTGAAGTCTTGTCTGTCTGCACAGTGCCTGCTGCTGTTACTGGCTGTGGGTTTCCAGTCCCAGTAATAAAATGTTTGATCTGTATTAAACACGGCACGAAGGTCCTTCTAATACTCGGAAGCTTTTTCAGGATGTGGTGTTGGGTTTTTCTCCCTTGTTCTGACTTTCTGGTTTTGTTTATCGTGGCAGGAAACCTCTTTAAGCTGTCAGCAATATCAGCCTCGTTTGTTATAACGTGCCACTCTTGTGTGCTGAAATGTCCCGTTCGTGTTCGATGTGCCTGGTGGCACAAGGACACCTCCCAGAAGGACAGGCTTTCCCGTGGAATTTGGGGCAGCAGCTGTGCCCTGTCCTGGGGAGGCAAGAGGGAAGGTGAGCTGACAGGAGGAAGTGTTGGCTTGTCATCCTCGGGTTCAAGCTGGTTGGACCGGATTTAGTTGGCATCCCGTTTGGGGCTTGACTCTTGCTTGCTCCCTGACCTGTTCCTGCTGTAAAGACACAAACCAGCTCCCTTCCCAAAGCACAGACCTGGCAAGGAACTGAACACCGTGTATGGCAGACCCTTCCTCACTCCTGCTCTCTGCCCCTCTCTGCCTCGTCCCCTGTTTCCTTCTGGGATAATGCTTTGTGAGTGTTTGAGGCAGCGAGACCCTCGGAGTGTGGCTTGGTGTGCAGGGGAGTGTTTGCCTAGGATATCCCCGAGCTCATGGTGCCCTGCCCGAGGAGACCGCGGAGCAGGGGGGGTTTGGCTGCTGTTCCAGACAGCCCTGACACAGCCCTGCCATGGCTGTCATTCTTCGCATCTTATCTGAACCCTCAGTAAGCAGCTCCTGTGTGTTCAGCTCGCCAAGACAAAGGGCCGAGCTGAGGCTGCAAGGATTGGCACTGATATTGCCAGACCCTTTTCAGTATGTCATGTGTGGAACATCAAACCACTCCTTCCTTACTCTATTCTCTATTCCTTTATCTCAGGAGCTTTCAATTGCTGCAGGTTTTTCACTTGAATCGCTTGGTTAGTTTACCTTCAACCATTTCCTCTCAAAACAGTAATCCTTATTAATTACTCAAGTTCTGAATGAGCATTAAACATGCAAGACTGATTGTTATCTGCTGGTTTGAGGCAATGGGTTTGCATCACTCTGGTTTGCTCATGTAGTTTTCTCAGCAGGTTTTGTTTTTATTATTGTTAAAACACATATATTTCAAGATTTTCGAGTTCAAAATTTGAATATACCCTCTCATTAATTTTCTTTTTCCCCAGTCTGGCCCTTAGTTGGAACATTATGCTTCTAAATTTTGCAGAGGGCAGATTTCTTACTCAGAGAAGTGAGGCTTCCTTGGTGGTGTGGTCAAATGCTCCAGTAGTTGTCTTGGGTGAACAGTATTCTGAGATACTTCTAAAGTGCTTTTTCCCCCCTCTTCATCCAAACTTTATTTTTTACCACTTCTGTCAGTTCTGGGACAGATTCCCTCGATAGTTTTGGATCAATTAGGAAATGGTCTTCTAGTGTTCTGCCCTTTTATTTTTGTAGGCAGAGACTGACCTGTATTCCATTGCTCACAGCTGCACTTGGACTTTACTATTGTTTCTGCAGTTATTTGATCCAGTTTGGGAAACTGGTAGTGGGTGCCTTTTTACTTGGTGCTCTGTGAAACAATTTTCAGGCCTTTGGGACCAAAGGTGTCTTGGTTGGCTCTCCAGGGTCTCAGGTCTGTCCTGCATAATAAGGGCTTTGTGTCCCCTTAAGTGTTTCTTTGCTCATCTGTTTTCCTGTTAGTTTTCAATAAATTTCAGCACTGCCTTGGTAAAGTAAATGTGTGCAGGTTCTTCTTAGGTAGGTTAATTTTTATGCAGCTGCAAAGGCAAACATTTCACAATTTAAATGTGGTGGGGTTTTTGTTCCCTTAGCTTGTTTAGCCACTTAAACAGATGTATTTTTACTTGTACTCTCTGGGGTTTTGTTTTTTTGGATTTTTTTGAAAAGCAATCTCAGTTGAATGAAATCACTGCTTCAGGGGAACAGAAAGGGAGGAGGTGGCTTCTGCATGGTCTGGTTCAGCTCGGCTCAGACTTCCAGACAGTGGAATAAGTAGATTTTGTCTGGTTTTTTCCCTTTCCAAGTAGCCGGCGCTCTTGCATGGCCTGAGCTGCCTGGCATTGGGAGTTGCCAGTATTTTTACTGTGGCTGTGACAAACCAGGGTGACATCTCAGTGAGCAGATTGGTTTGCTTTAGTGCTGTGTAAGTCTCTCATTCTTATTGGAACTTTCTTACTTAAGTTAATTTGGAAAGCAGCTTGGTTTGTCTTTCATAGAACACTGTAGGGTGAGTTCCGTGGTAGGTTTTCACTCAGCTCTTCCTGTGCCACGTCTTACAATTAACAAGGTCAGTTTTGCCACCTTTTCAGAAGGTTTTTTATTCCAGTTTGTAGAGGGTAACAGACAAGTGAAAAATACAATGTTTGCTTGCTGTGGGAGGGCTGGTGCTTTTTTCTGTCTGGTCTAATCCCTACTAGTGAACACCTGTCAGAGAAATGTAGATATATGATGAAGTTTTTGAGTATTTGTCCTTCAGTGAGCAGTGGCAGAACTGAAAATTAGCTTAGCATTATTTAGTAATAAAGATTTTTAGACTGGTTTTAGAAAGAATATGAAATAAAACCTCAAGGCTTCTCAGTATAGACTGAGCATAATCTTCTTGTATTGCCAGTAACCCAGGCTGATGTTAGTGTAAAGAAGTCAACATTTAATATTTGCTTTCCTCTGGTGGTGATGAGGATTAGACACTGAAGACATCCTGGAATATTATGGCCTGAATTAAATGACAAGGCAATGACAAGTTTCTGGCTTCTAGTAATGGGCTCTAGCACAATGGTTATATGATTAACCCCCCTGCATGACAAGTTGTGTAGAGTTCCAGACTATTCTTGCAGCATTTAAAGGTTTAGAGTTTACTGCCAGCACAGCTCTGTGCTAATGTAGAAAATCAGTCAGAAGTGAGTGTGGCAGAAAGGTCCCCCAAAGTGGTGGCCCTGTGAGGAAGGCCCTGGGTGACTGGGGGGGAGAGAACACGGTGCAGTCCCAGCACGGAGCCGCGCTGGGGACGGAGCATCAAAGGTGAGGAGATGGAAAACGGGCCTCTCAGGCAAACACTTACATAGCAGGATTCCTTGGCTCCAGAGCACCAGAGCCAAAAGTTTCTTGGCATTCTGAGTGCATTCCTTTTCCAGTATGTGCTCAGAATAACTTGGGACTTTTTGGAGCAGAAGTGGGACAAACGTTTGACTGGAGACAGAGAAGTCTGTGCTCGGCCGAGCTGTTCAGCTGCAGCTCTGACAGTGCCTTAGGTTTTTTGGTAGCACTGGATGTTACTGGGCTGTAATCTTTTATTTCTGACTCAGATAATCCAGAAAGCCTGTCTTGCTTAAACCAAATTAGATGCTATTCATTGTTTGTAAATTTTGAAGTTAAACTTGCGTTGGGAGAGGAGGAAAGTTTTGGGACAAGGCTCTGCAGCATAAATGCATTTGACCTTCTCTGGTTCCTCACTGGCCGCTTTGACCAAGGAGGAAGGACCTCAACAAGAGCTGCAGGTCAGTGCTGTGCCTGAATTTCTAAACACCTTTTTGTTCAGTTCTGGGGTTTTAAAGTAGCTTTCCTTTGGGTTCCAGGGGGCCAAGTAGGTAAAGCTCAGTGGGGTGGGGACATCCAGCCTGTGCTGGTGCTGTAGTGCAACTCAGGGCTTTCCTTTGAGTAGCTTGGTTGAAGTTGCCATAAAACCTGAAGATTGAGATAATTTCTGAATCAAAGAATTGTTTCTGTTTCAAAATGTGAATTAGCCTGGGCAGTACAAAATGTACAAAATTTTCCTTAGATGGGATGAAGTATTGTCTCTTTCAATCCTTTTCAAAGGTAGATAAGATCTTACACATGACAAAGCAAAACAAAAAGAAGAATATAAATCTTTGACTTACCTGTGGGAAATGTGTGTTCAGTGTAAACACAGTAATGTAACTCTGGTGGGCATTGCTGAAATGCACCCTGCTATCTGCAGGGACAGCAGTGTGGTTAAATATTACCACCCCCAGAACACAGCTGGTAGGCACAGAGTGCACAGTGAAGTCATCCCCATGAAGTGTCTGCTGAGGTGGGAGCACGTGAATCCACAGAGCTGGGATCCTTAAGCAGCTGCATGCACTGAGCTGGTGTAGGGCAGGGTGCCCAGAGAGACCAAACCAACTGTTTTCTCTGTTTTCTCCTTCTTGTGATGCTTTTAGAATTTAGGCTCCTGAATGTGAGAAGTCTCGTGGCAGCTTTTAAGACAACCATTAATCTGCTAAGTTTTATACTTTACATTTCAAAGATAAAGAAGGGAATTTATGGCAGAAAGACAACTTCCTTTTTCTTTCAAGTCTTCATTAATGACACTGATAAAGGTTTGAAGAAAAACAGCTCTATATATTCTCCCAGCAAAGTATTGGGAAGGACAGAGCTGACAGAAGGGACACTTACAGAAATGAGTCCATAAGCTGCAGGAACAGAAAGGAGTTTGAATCCTTGTGTCCTGGTACTTGTTGACAACTCTTAAAGGAGACTCAGCCTTGTCTGCAAAGGCTCCACGAGTTTAGAAAAAAAAAAGTTATCTGAATTTAAGATGGTTTCACTGAAAAACTTATTGTCCTGGGCTTTGAAAATCCTACTGCTGCTCCTAACTTGCAAAGTCTTTCTTCATTCTCCCCACTGTAATGATGAAAGAATTGACCAGGTTTTGAGAGTTGTACTGATTAAAATTACTCTTGGAAGGACTCTAATAATAATAATAATAATAAACAAAATCCATTGAAACTCATCTGATACAAAGTACATGTCAGGATGTGATGTTTGTGGCTGCTTTCAGTACTGCACCAGTTTTCTCTTCAGAGGATTGAATTCTCTAACAAGATTCAAGGTTTCCAGTGCCGAATTCTTGCCCCTTGAAAACTGAAATTTTCCAACTCGGCAATGCATGCTTCATTGTGCAAGCAATCATGAGATCCATGCCATCACTTGGTGCCCTGAGGGGCTCCTGCTGCTCTCTAACGGACCTTTGTTGTGGCAGGACAAAGACTGATTGATAAATTGTCTATAAAAAATGGGTTTGGAATATTAGTTAATTGTCAGTGAAGTCTCTATGTACTCACAGTTATGTCCTTGCTGCCCACACCTGCAGCACAATAAAGGTTCTCAGTTCCTGGCTGCAGTGGGCTCCCTGGAGCACTGCACTGGGACACAGCAGCAACAGGGACACAACTGCTCTGAATGAGCTGTGCCTTGGAGAGGGGGAGGAAAAAATAACAGAGCAAAGAACAAAGGACAATCCTGATGGGGGAAACTGCCGGCAAAAGGTGTGGCTGCTCAGAGGAAGGTGGTGAGCTGCCAAGGGCAGCTGGATCATCTTCAGAGTGAAAGAACTTTGCTGACTGGAATACTGTTTGGGTGCCTTTCTCGAGAGGCTCTTAGAGGACGTGACAAGCAGTGGGGTTACTTGGTTCACAAATGGGCAACTTTCAGCTGGTGCTTGGTCTGCCTTTGACTAAAGGTCCTTCAGTGAGGGTGAGCACTGGGGATGGCACGGCCCTGCCTCCTAATTCATCTTGTATTCTCTTCTGCAGGCTGGCAGTGATGGGGAGAGCATAGGAAACTGCCCTTTTTCCCAGAGGCTGTTCATGATTCTTTGGCTGAAGGGAGTGGTGTTCAGTGTCACAACAGTCGACCTGAAGAGGTAAGAAATACTTGATTTATCACACAAGTGAGAGTTCAGTGCACTTGGTGTAACAAAGGGTTGTCTGGGCCTTCTAAACTTGCCGGGCTGAGTCTCTGAAACTAAAAAGAAAATCTGTCCTCATAAATACTGAGGAAACCTTGCTGTAAGTGGGGCATTTGTTGGTTATTTGTAAGTGTCTGTAACCAAAAGAATGGGTCTGGTAAATCCTCTTGAATTTATTCAGTGATGCTCCTGGAAAACTTAACAGCTGACATGAATATTATAACTTCTGTATGTGTTATAACTGGATATGGAATCTTACTTTACTATCTTCACATCAGGATCCCTCAAGTGAAAACTGCTGGGTGGGTACTTTAAATCAGCCAGTCTTTGGTCAGATCTCCAGTGATTATTGGATAACTGTCACAAACAATGTGCACCCTACTCCCTTCCTTCAAGACTTTCAGATAATTTTTCTTATTTTGCAAGAATAATGAAAACAGCATGAAAATATCTGTCCCAGAGGTAAATACAAGTGAGATGGGTAGGAATAAAATGTAGAATATTCTGCCTTTGTATAGTGTCAGCCTGATTTGTCATGATGCCGTGTGTCCCTAAACAGTAGCTTCTCCATTTCCAAAGGGAATACTTCAGTGGCTAAGAAAGGCGAGAAGTGAATCCAGGAGCCTTAATTTCCTAAGGCTGGGCATTCTTGTTTTCAAAGTGGCAGTGCTGAATTCAGCAGAGGCCTTGTGTTTGCTGGAGGTGTGCAGTCCTGTTTGCACAGCACTGGAGGGGTGCAGTGTTGGTCACTGAGGGCAGAGCTGGGGGGAGCTGGCAGTGCTTCCAACCCTGATTGTCAGGAGCAGAGCCAAGGGAAACACACCCTGCTCTCCTCTGAATGCAGCATGTAGGGAAGAAATCACCCCCCTAGACTTAAGCTCTTGTAATTTTTTTGAAGGAGGTGGTTTGTTTGGATTTGAAAAATCCCTGAAGTTGCTGCTTCGGTGCTGGCAAGGAGTGTTAAAGACTTCCATGTGTGGTGGGGCTGAGGCAGGAGGAGAAAGCAGCTTTTGTCAACTGTGTGTGCATTTGTAGCAGCTCAAAGATCTTTTCTGGCCAATGTGGGATTTCACTGCAAACACTGTTGCTGCCAGCACCATAAACCAAATGGATCACATCTTCCATTTAGCCCTGCCTGTGGTTTGGAGAGACCTCAGGGGCAGAACTTGTGCTTGTGAACTCTTTGTAATGTTGGACTTCCTTTACATTTAATGATGGTGTTATTTAACTTATTGCAGTAATTGGGGTGGGGAGAGGTTGAGAAGAAGGTGCAAAGATATATTTTAGACTTTGAAAGCATTTTTACTGCTGAACCAGTCAGAGATACCATTAAGATGCCAAATATGCCTGATGAATTGGCTTTATTTGTTTCCCTTTGGCAACTTTGAGTTAATTGGATGGGGGAATGGGATGCAAGAATAACTTTTAGCATATAAATCGGTTGCAGATGTTTAAAGTTGACCTTCCTTACACAAGGAAGGCTTTCTTTCAGGTTTGGTTTTGGGTGGTGTTTTTTTTTTAATATTGAGGAGGGGAAAACACAAAATAAGTGCAGAATTAGAACTGCAGAGGAATAGATCAAGTAAACTCTCTTTTTGTTGTGCACTGAAGGGATTTTCTGGTAAGGGAAACAAAGGACCACTGATGCTAATTCACATTTCAGTAGATGTTGATACAAACTTAATTCCTTTTAGACTTTAATGAAAGCTTCATAAATACAACTTTAACATTCTGGATTGACCAATACCCAGTTGTAGAGTAGTAGAATGTCAGATGCAGCTAACTGCTCAATAGGAAATGTTTTATACCAGATGGGATTGTTTTCCCTTGTTATCATTACCAGAATGATAATAGATGTTAGAGGTTGCCTTACACTTCTAATATTGTCACAAGAAACTGCTTGTACAAGCACATTATTCAAGCCAATTATCTTCTCTGCTTTTTGTTCCTGCTAGAGACACTTGTTGAAGAGCACAGTAGTAATTGTTTTAAGCATCTGAATTTATTTTCTTAGCCAAAAAAAGAAAAAGGCTTTACTTGCAAACTATGTCTCTGCCTCATAACGTCATTTCTGCCCAACAGCAAGGCCAGCTCTGTCTGTTTGTGAGGCTTAAAAGGTCATGATTGGGTACAAAAGTTCACCAGTGAGGAACTTGGGACACAGGAAAAACTGAGCCTGGTTTGACTGACTCTGTGGTGGGTATTTTTCCCCTCCAGAATTGCACTGGACATCACACTGTGCTAACAAAAGAACATTTTGCAGTTCTTAGTTCTACTCCTAGCACACAAAAACATGCACATGGGCAAACGATGTTGGACATCCCACCCTGTCCAAGGAACTGAGCATTTCTTGCCTCTCTTTGGGCAGACAGAGGCTTTATTCTTTCCCTTCTCAGCAGCAGCATTTCAGTGCTCAGAGCTCTGACTTGTTCTGGTGGCCAGAGCAGCACATCAACTATTTGTTGGGCTTAGAACAACATCCCAGGCCAGCTTGCCTTGAGTTGAGATTTGAAATCCTATTCTAAATATCCCAGTTGTGTGGTTTTACAGCTCTGTTGACAGAAAAAGTGTAAATAACAACATCAGTAAATATTCAAAGGTGAATCCAACCTGAGCAGTGTGAAATACTGCAGGGGAACTGGGGACAGGGGGGTTATTGCTGATTCCCCTCCCTTCAGACACTCCTTGCAGCACATGTGTCATTTATAAATCACTGCAGCACATCCTACGTTTGGGGGCTGGATTTTGTCTGATCTACAAGAAAAGATTTGCATGCTAATTGCTGTTCTGGTTTGTGGCAAAGCCATGAAATGTTTTTACCTTTACTCTGGTGTTAAAGAACCTGCCCACTTAACTGGGTAGTGACAACCAGATAATTAAGTGGCCCTGCCTCCAAAAGCCCTGGTGAAGTTTGGGGCAGGTACAAGCCATCATGGAATCGTTTGAAGTGGTTATTCAAGGGGGTTTTTGTTTGTTTTTTTTTTTTCTTTTTAAACTCTCCAGTTTTATCTCTGAAGTAAAACTTCACTGTAATATTTTAATTGCCTTCTTGTTTGACTGTTAAGGGAATTTGTACTCTCAGCCTTTTAAGGATGTTCCTATGTACTTGTGCTCTAAAGGCTGTGGCTCCTCTGTGGTAAACCAGGCTCTTTAGTCTCCTGGCAAGAGAAGCAAACTGGAAGTTAAAGCCTGTGTGATGTTTGGGCCGTGGCTGTGGGATGTTAATCTCTGCTTTCTTTCTCTTGAAAGGTACAGGTGGTCTGACTGGATTAATAAAATGCTCTGGGGTCCTTGAGATGCACTCTGATTCTTTGGAAAACTTCTTTGGTTAGTTCATTAGACCAGTCTGTTTGTGAACTAAAGTCTTTCCTTTGATAGTATTGCTGCAAATCCGGTGGTCTTGCCCGTGTTTGTTTTTAAAATAACATTCCTTTTGAGGAATTTTATCTATCCAACATGAGAAATTGGAAGTGAGCCACCAGGACTTCCTGTAATTGTTGGGAGTTACAAAGCTCTATTTAAATGAAGTGTTAAGCTACTTGGAGCATTAACCAATGACAGACTTTAAATCCTAGAAGTGAGAGAGTGATGGCAACTGTTAGTGAGAAATAACTTCTTTGAAGGTTAAAAATGAGAAAAAAAAAAGTTAAATTCTTGTATTAATAAGACTTCTGTCACCTGGCTTAAAGCAGCATGTGTAATATTCTAAGGTATGAAAATCAGTTTTCTCATGCAGTCCTACCTGTAGTGCCAAGTAAGTAGACTCTGGCACTAGAACAGGAGCAGCAGCGGGCAGGACATGAAATTCTGGCAGGGGTTCTTCATTTTGTAAGAAAGGGAAACCAGCATTCCTGTGGGATGCACTTGTAAGCTGTGCTTAGTCTGCTGAGTCCCAGTGCTCTCCTGAAAACCCTGCTTTCTCCTGCTGCCCTGCACAGCTGGCTGTGTGGATCTGCTCCTCTGGTCTGCCTGCCCAGTACAGTGGGGAGGATTTCCTGCACTGCAGTTCAGTTTCCAGTAAAGGCAGTTCCTGGGGGCCTGGGGCTGGCTCAGAAACGTGGCCACGTCGTACAAGGCACAAACCCAGTTCAAGGGTTATGGTCCAGTTTGGATTAGTTCAAACAGTGACAAAGGGGCAGCTTTATCCTGGCAGCCTTTCTGCTGGAGCAGTGCTGTTTGCTGTTCCTGCTGCAGCAGGAGGTGGGGCTCGGGCTGCTCTGCCCAACCTGCCAGACACGGCCCATGTGGCTCGGGGGGACTCTGGGCTGGCAGTCCCAGGGGGGCTGCAGGGCCTGGGAACTGCAGCCTGTCCTGCAGAACATGGACAGTGCCTTGGGGAAGTCCAGCTGTGTCCTCTGAGCAGTTGGCCTGGGCTGGAGGGAGCACCTTCCTCAGGGCAGGTTTAAGTGCTGCTGCTGCTGCAGAAGTGCCAAGCAGTTCTTCATTTCCTCCTCTTTGCACTGTGGGACTGAGAAATGCTTGGGTGACTGACTGGGGGAATGGGCTGCAGCTCTTCACGTGGTGCTTTGGGGTTTGTAGCTTGTAGTGCATCCACATCTTCTGGGTCTGAGTCTGCTGGCAGGGCAGTTGTGAGAGCTGTAGGTGGAAGTGTGAGCTGGGCATTCTGGGGGCAGTGAGGAGGTGGGGGGTGTGCGCAGCTGGCACACAGGCTTTAAAGGAATGCTTCTGGTGCTGTTCCTTGCACTGCAGCATCAAGGCACAACCAGAGGAGAGAGAAGCCAATTGCTTATAAAATAGAGTGGCTTATCTCGATGGGGATTATTGAGCAAGGAGCTGGAGAGAACAGCGAGAGGTGTTGCCAAAACTGACTTAAGAGTTAGAAATGTCTGTGTATTTCAGCTTGATGCTGTTCCTCTTGTGTCTACTCGTACTAATGTTGAGAATTCCTCTCCCAGGTGTGCTGCTCGTATTTGTAAATAGTTTTTTCACTGGGTGAAACTTTAAGCATAATTTTAAACATGATGTTTAAGCATCTGTCAGCTTGTCTAGAACCAGATTCCCATGGCACGTAATAAATGGTTTGTACACACTGCTGTGTCTAAGAGTTGCTTGTTTCCAGAGCAGGTCTGTGTGAAGGGGGAGGATTATCACTGAGCACAGATTATGCTATATATAAACTGTGCTGCAGAGCTTGGGAAAGAGAGACTGGGTTTGTGTGGGGGGTGTATATATGTATTGCTAGTCAACATGGTATTGATTTGAGAATAAACATAGCCAGAGGTAGGAGGAAGCAGTTGGGTTTAAGTATTTTAAGTTGTTATGAAGTATATTCAAAACGCCCATCAAGTTGTAAACTCACTTTTTTCAAAGAAAACTGGTGATACCTTTTTTGAACTGGGAGGGTGTGAAAAGCTCAGGCAGTGCTTTGGTGGTTGTGGCAGTGGAATGGATATCTCCTGCTTACTCTTGCATTCGTTTGTATTCCACCCTAGAAAACCAGCAGACCTTCAAAATCTGGCCCCAGGCACTCACCCACCCTTCATCACATACAATGGGGAAGTGAGAACAGATGTGAATAAGATTGAAGAGTTCCTGGAAGATGTTTTGGCTCCACCCAAGTAAGTGTTAAAATGATAACTTGTCCCCTTAGACAGACACTGTTCCCACAGGGGTGTTCTGCACTAACCATGATGTTCTTCAGCATCAGTAAACTGAAGGCATGGAAAACAGTTTGGAGTTGTTGCTTGTTGTACCTTCCCCTCCCCAGCTCCCTCATCTTTATATTAAAAAATGTTTTCTCTTAAAGATTTTTAAAAAATAATCCTTTGAGTCCTACGATTCTTTCTGCAGTTTCAAACTAAGTGACTTTTCCTTTTGGTGCCGGGCACAGGCTGTTCTGATGATGTGTCCAAATAATGCAAATGAAGATGAGTCTGCTGTACAAAACTCAGTCCTGACTTGTAACAAACTGTAGTGGGGATCTGTTGGACTGTGTTCAAGCTTTCTCTAAACTCTTGGCTTTCTTCTCCTCAGCTGGCAGGCAAAGGCAAAATCCAGACACTGCCTTTAACAGACTGAACTGGTTTGTCTTTTTAGAGACTTCACTTTTTTTTAAAAGCTTTGGAGGCCGCAATACTCTGAAACAGCTGATATTAATTTAAATGGAAAAAGGACTCTCCTGATTTCTTTTTTTTTGTGCAATAGGGAATAGACAAGTGTATTTAATTAGTTACCTGCTTGATCCCTATGTTATGTAGAATATTTTAAAAAAGGGCCGTTTCGTACTAGTTAATATATATGACGAGCATCATTGTGCTCAGTGTGCTGAAGATCCACTCCTTTATGCTTTCCAGGTACCTAAAACTTTCACCAAAGCATCCAGAATCTAACACTGCTGGGATGGATATATTTGCCAAATTCTCTGCATTTATCAAAAACTCTAGACCAGAAGCTAATGAAGGTGGGTGACCTGGGGGGCAGTGCCTGGGCACACATGGGTTTATTGGCTTGTGTTTTCCAGAGCAGCTTTGCTGTGAAGTGCCTCACTGAGGGATTTAGCTGCATTTAGTTGATGGACACTTGAGAGAATGTCATGAATGAAATCTGTGGTTTAAAGTTATGTCAGAGAGAAAGATTTCAACATCTGAAAGAGAACTTAGGTAGCGTTCAGTCAGAATCCAGTAGGGTGTGCAGGGTTTGTAAATGTGCCTGGTATTGGATATTTACAGCCACTCAAAACTCTTGAATGAAGTATAAATATTTTAACATCCAGAACCCCATTTCATGCAGAGTTTGTGCTTGAGTTTCTGTGCATCTGTTGCACTTGATTATTTGACCTCTGTAGGACTGAGGGCCCCCAGTCAGAGTTCTGATTTAGCTTAGTTCCTGTTGCTTTCTTCAGAGGATTAAGACCTTTGTTTGTGGAGGGAAAACAGTAGATGTAACATGAGAGATCAATAAGTGATAAAGAGTTCACAGTTGGACTTTTAACTAGTTTAGTACAAATCTTTCATCTTCAACGTGCTTTGAGGGAGAACCAAAGCCAGGCACTCAGGAGGCCTTTCTGCTGTATTTCAGACAGGGAGAGGCAAAGTATTTGTAAAGAGCTGAGCAGTAGGTTGGGATTTTGTGGGGTGTGCTGCCCTCTGCTGCTGCATTCCAGAAACCTACTGCCTAGCTGGCTTTGGTCGTGGCTGTTTGCTGAGCATGTGACATTAAACAGATTACCTTTAAATGTATATAAACCCTAGCATAGCTTAATTCTAATTAGTTTAAGCCAGTTAGGCACAGTCTTAAGAAACTGACATAAGCCACTTTTAAACCCAAAAATAAACCCTTGTGGACAGTCTTAGAGTGTTTTAAACTAGTGCAAACTCATGTATTAACCAGCTTTTAAATAACCTGCATGTGTGGGATATTTAAGGGGATTCTGGTTCAGTTGCAGTGGTACAGGTGACCACAGAGGCAGCTCCAGCAGTGCTGCTGCCACAGCAGCTTTTGAGGGGTCACAGATCCTTCACTGCCTGTGCTGCTCTGGGTAGCACAGCGATGTGGGCTTGCTTTCTCAGATCTGTTACTAGTATTGGTATGAGAAAAGAGAATTTGGTTTGAAATGTGTGTGCTGTGGGTTGGCTTTTTGTTCTTCAAACTGTTCCCTTCTGTGCAGCCTTAGAGCGTGGCCTGTTGAAAACCCTCCAGAAGCTGGACGAGTACCTGAACTCTCCTCTCCCCGACGAGATAGACGAGAACAGCATGGAGGACGTGGCCGTGTCCACACGCAAGTTCCTCGATGGCAACGAGATGACACTGGCAGACTGCAACCTGCTGCCCAAGCTGCACATTGTCAAGGTAGAGCCTTGGGTGTCATGGGAAAAGTAAGGACAAAATGCTTAGCGCTTGAGACGTTCCAGAGCCCAGCTAATTTCAACTGTTTGTAGGCTCCAGTGTAAGTTTAGCTACAGTACTAACAGTCCATGGAATTGTGTAACATTTGGGTGATTCACAAAGGCTCTGGGGCTCCAGCAGTTGAGTTCAGTGGAGGTGTGAGCCTGCAGACAGGTTGGGCAGCAGAGGGTTAAAACCAAACCCCTTTTAGTGCACTGACCCACATGGTCACAGGCAGTTGCTGTGCCTAAGCCAGCGAGGTAGAAGAAGAAAGGTGAAGGAGAGGTGAGCAGCTTGTGGTTGAAGTGGATGTCTGCTCACTTGTGTAGAGAAAACTGCCCTGTCAGCAACCAAGTAAATGACACAATGTGAAATAAAAAGACTGTATAAAACCAAAAGAATGGAAGTCTGAAGAGGTGTCCTGGGATAAGCACAGGAGTGCAGATGTGTGTGTGTAACTGTGTTTGGCTTCTCTCCCTGTCTCCAGGGATTGTGTCAGTTTGTACTGCAGTGACTGCGTCAGTTTGTACTGCAGATGGAGCCACAGGTTCAGTTTCTGCCTGGCTGCAGAAGTGTTTCCGTGGTGAGGACACATCCAAAGGGAGCTGCCTGGGCCGGGTGGATCCCTGAGGAACAGCTTCTTCTGGGCTCAGCAGCGACTCTTGAGTGTCCCACCTGGAAGGACAGCCTCACAACACAGTGCCCAGCAATGGAGAATGGTTTAAGTTGAAGGCCGCAAATTCATAATTTAATTCTTTTGTTTTAGGTGGTGGCCAAAAAGTACCGCAACTTCGAGATTCCCAAGGAAATGACAGGGATTTGGAGATACCTGACAAATGCTTACAGCAGGGATGAATTCACCAACACCTGTCCTGGAGACAAAGAAATTGAAATAGCTTACAGTGATGTAGCCAAGAGACTCACCAAGTAATCAGCACTTGCGAAAGGATGACTTCCTGCATATTCCATAACAATGCTTCTAACAGACTGCTCCTTTCATATAAGATAGCAATTTTTTTGCATGAACTTGCAGTTATTCAAAGTTACGGTGGATAGACCAGGTACAGTAATTACCTAAAGTTTGCAGAGTTAATTGTAGGCTGATTTTTCCTTACCTCCTCTGAATATCATTAATGCAGTTGTGTTCCTGTGGCACGGGGGAACTTGGGGTTCTTCAGTGTGAAGGGCTGTCTTGCCCCTGTGGCTTTTCTCTGTAAACAGTTGGTCCCTGTCCATGAATTGGTTTAGGACGCTGTCTCGCTGTATGGTACAAGGAATATTTATGTATTTTGGAATTTATTGCTTTTCCAGAAGATCTGGACACAGTTGTAATACCTGTGACACGTTGAACTGTACCTGCTTGTCTATCCTATTTACATAGAGAAGGGAACTTATTATCCAAAAGAGCCATTTGCAGAATATTTGGGAACATTTTTCTTTTATTAAAAAAAAAAAAGTCTCTTGGATTTGAAGTCACAGGAGTGGTTGAGAATGGACTCAATGTGAAACTTGGATTTGAATGACCTCAGCATCAGGGAAGTTTGCATTTAGGCTTGAGTGCTCAATAGCAGGAAGTTCAAAGCTCAGATTGCTTTTTAGTTGTGTCTTTTAAGAGCTTGATGAGTTAAAACACCTACATTTGTCCTGAGTTCTGAGTTGCAGCAAACAAATACTTGTCAGGATGCCCTTGACCACCAGGAAACAGCAGAATTGGAAGCTGCCATGTGTTCACCTTAAATATTGCAAGTGGTTTCTTTTTGGTAGTTAAGAACCTTTGTGTTGTATAGGCCTTTTTGGTGATATTTACGTGAAGCTCCTGTTCTGTCACAGACCAAGTCCATGTGAACCGTAGTGTCGTAGTTGGTAGCTGGTGAATAGCAGTGCAATGATTAGTGTTGCAAAATGACCTGAGAGCCATGAAATGGGAATCTTTGGGGAACTTTTTTATGCTCTTTCTTTCCTGAAGAAAGCTAAAGTGACCTTTAAAGAGAACATTTGCCTTAAATTATAGTATGTGTTTCTTTTTTTTTCCTGAGAGGAAATCTGTTGATTACTTTTGTAAAGAAATGGTGTGTGGAATCCAGTCCTTTCCATTGAATTTATCCCAATTGCTTGTGTGTGCACCTGGACTGCAATTTTGCATGATCGTAATCATTGCACTACTATATGTAATCTTTTTACAGCAACACTGAGGAATAGCACTGCAATTTTTTTAAAAGCAATTTTCAAATATTTCTAAACCAGGGAATAGTTTTCTTGTTTAAAATTAATGATTTTGAGGCATGAAGTGAACTGCTAGGTTATTTTTTAAAGACCATCATAAACAACTCCAAAGAATGCTAGACTTATATGCCTATTTTTTTGTAAAGATACTTTTGTATTTAACTGATTTTAGAAGCTGGAAAGTGCTATTCCTGCTAGGTTGTTCTTGAATATTTAACATTCTGCAATAACGTGGAAATGCTCACATAAACACTTTTATACACTAATTTTTTGGTAAGCACTGGCTTTCTGAAAACCAACCTGACTTTTATAAGCATCCTAATTTTGCTACTTTATATACCCATGGAATTAGTTTGACATAGAAGAGGTAGAGGACCAGATCCATATTTGTATACATGGCTTGTGGTGCCTTGTCTTGCCTTCCTAGAGCTAGAATTCCAATATAAAGGCAGTTAGTAATCCTGTTACTTGTCTTTCAAAGGCAACTGTTTTAGATACACTTGGTCTCTGTTCTGATTTATTACAGAGCTGTTTAGGCACAGAAAGAAAATGCTGCAGAGTGACCTGGTTAGGAAAACCTTAACTGTAGCCTTTTAATAATTACTGTATTCTAATGTCACGTTCTCCTGAATAAAGTTTCTCAGCCATAATAATTTTCTGTAGGGGCTCAGTCTTTGCTACAACGTGACATTTAGAAAAAGGAATGACTTTTACATTTAGGTGACAACATTTTTAGTGACATATAGAGTGGAAAAAAAACAACCCCACCCTCATTGGTTTGGTGCTCTTTGCCATCACATAGTTCACCTTAAAAACAAAAATGTAGGACGCAATGTGATTGTGGGCATGTCTTTGAGTTCATAACTCTCCTTTAAAATAGATCAGATGGCCCTTGGAAGTTGTCCCAGGCAGTAGGAATGGAGGCTGTAGGAGTCCTTTCAGAAGCAGAGGAGCCGTGGTGTGCACTGGTGCCCAGGCACTGGGGCTGTGAGCCCTGCACACTCAGAGGCAGGGTCGGGGCTGCAAGTCCCTTGTCCTTTAGGGATAATGTATTCTCTCTGCTTTTTAGGCCATCTCCAAACCACTGTCACTCATTCTCCTCAGTATTTTAATGATTGTGTCTGTGAGCTTGTAAACCAAGTTGAAGCTCTTGCTGTAACTAATGCATTTCTTATCTCGGCACAGCCTTTCCCTTCGAGGTGGCATCCCAGGGAGCACTGAGCTGTGAGGGCTGGTAGCTGTCCTGTGTGAAAGCACTTGCTGTCTGTCAGGCTTCCTGCTGCACAGTTTTGTTGTGGCAGAGGCTGCCCAGCCCCTCCTGGCTTTGGGAGAGAGCAGGAGTGTCCTGGAGAGGAGCAGCTCTCGCTCCGTAGGTGATCCCTGCCGAGCACTGGGGAAAGGCTCAGCGTCTGGTGTGGGCAGAGCACTTTCATCTGGCCCCAGTCACCAGCTCCACATTAATTAAAAAAGCCCTTTCATAACTATGTAAATTCTTGACTTCTGTCAACTTGTTTACAATCTGATCTTTAAATGCAGTTTTAATTTCATCAAACAGCAATTAATCTACCCCCTGTTTAAATTTAAAATGCTGCTTCAAGCCCCTTCTACAATTTAAAAACAGCAGTTACCCTTTCAAGTTGGCATTCCAGTTTGCAAGTTGGTTGCATGTATTAGCATGCTGAATAACTTACTTTATTCTCAAGGTGAAATATGCTTAAATTCACAGTAAAACAGGTGACTTGTGTATTTCCTGAACATAAAGGGAAACTCCATCACCGGCGCCCTGTTTTTGTGTGGGAGAACAGATTATCCTATATATGCATGATTAGGTTTTTTCCCCTTAACAAAGCTTTCCTTCTGGAAGGGATCCCTTCTGTGGAAGAGCTGCCTGTTGAACAAGAGGCAGATGGACTTGGGGAAGAATTGCACGCCCTCCAAAGCCTCCCTGCCCACCCCTTCCCTGCTGCTCCCGTGGATGTCCCACAGCAGTCCCGGCCTTGTCGCGTTTCTCACATTTGCATTTTCCCATTCAATTGCTGTTGTTTCCACAGTGGGCATGTCTGAACCGATCGAGAGCTGCGTGGAGTTCCATGATAAGAAGAGAGATGTAATCAAATTTTTATGCTAAAGTAGCAAATTAGCATTTGGTATCAAAGGAACAGAGACATGAATAAAGTGCAGATGCCGGAGCCAAACCCACTGATGCCTATCTCGGCGCAGAACAAACCGTGGCCAAGCACAGCCGACTTTGTTGTGCTCTTTGCCACTCACAGCCCTCTGAACGCGGCCAATTAATGTTTGCAGGAGAAGGCTTTATCCCGAGTGAAAAGAATTCCATCTGCCTCAGAACCTGTGCCACCAACTCTTACATTTGCTTCTGGAGGAGGTGGGAGCAGAATTAGGATCTCGAGACTCCCGAGACAGGACATCGAGGATCAGAGTGTTGTTTGCAGAAATACTTGAAGAGTTGATACAATTTATTGTAGTTTGCTTATGTCTTTCACTCTCTGGAACATCTCTTACAGATATACCAGTATACTGCTGGCAGCTATTGTTAAATAAAATTATATTTTCACTACCAAGCAGATATTTCTCTCATTTCTGAAGCTGCATGTGTAATCTATGACTGCAGTGTGGTGCTAAATTAGACAACACGACTTTATAGTAATTATAATCTCCATTTCTGGCCCTCAGGATTGTGGGGGTTTCAGTGGTGGTGTTATTTCTAACATAACTTGCTGTTGTGCCCCTTAAAGTTAGAACTTCCTTAAAATTTAGAATGAGTTGAGAGGTGATGGCTCCTAAGGAAATTATGAAAAGTGTGATTTTATTCAGATTTAAGTAGAAACTCCTCAGAACAAATCCTGGTAGCCTGTTCATCTATGGAATACAGGTTTTCAGAGTTAACCTCTGGAACTTGATTAAAAAGACATCAAAATTCTCATGTTTGGTTCCACTTGTTTCCACCCAGATAACCCATCAAATGGCCTTTCCATGAGTTGAGACTGAATTGATCCCATCTACAGAATTCATGGATTTATTCTGAGTTTCAGACGTGTTTCTTGACTGTATTTTGTTCTCAAATGTCTCTACCAGCCCTGGCAAACCCCAGGGTTCTCAAACCTTGGTCTAATTGAGGGTGTCAATTAGGCCCTGGGTCTGCAGAGCAGAGACCCAGCCACTCCTGGAAGTTTTCTTCCACCTTCCCAATCATTATCCCGTCAATCTCCTGTCTGTCTGATGTGTGTTGTGTTTGAGGTGTAGCTGGGCTCTGATTCTTGTTTTTGAAAGGAAATTTGTGGAATCCAGCAGACATTCCTGCAGCCTCTAATCTGGGATGCCATCACCTGACTTTGAGCTTGTGCAGGAAGGCAGCAGACTGCTGGTGGGAGCAGCAAATCCAGCAATTAAAGCCTTGGTAGGATTATATACTTGTCACTGTGTGTGTCCCTGGAACTGGATGATCCTGAAGGTCCATCCCAACCCAAACCACGATTCCATGCTTTTGCTGACTCAGGTTTGAGGTCAGAGGTGGTTTTGCAGGGGGATTTTCAGTTGCCTTGTCTGAGTTTGGTCACAGGTCCCTGAGAGGTGACGGGGTGGGCAGAGGGGGATGTGGTGTTGAGCTGGGAGGGGGATACCTGTCACACATGGCAAAGTCAGGAGTCCTGGGATGCACTGTGTGTGTTGTGTATAATCAGGATTTGATGCAATTGCTTTTGACTGCTTAATAACCTTTGAAGTTTTTGCTAGATTTTTTTTCTATGACACTCCAGGTGACTAAGGTTCCTTCTGGACATCCTAGCAAGAAACCAGCTGGCTTTTGGCTCCAGAGAGGGCTGTGGAGCCCAGTGCCAAACAGTTCTGTGTAGCTGCTGATGTGAGCGATGCAAAGACTTTGAGAGCCAGAGTGGAGTTGGTGAGCCTGAATGTTTCCTACTTGTCTGTGACCACTGTGTTCTCACTGTGCCCAGGGACAGCTCTGATCCAAATAATCCTGAACTGGGCTCCAATCCAGGTTTCAGAGCTCTGGCTTCCCTCTCTAAACATCTTGCCACATTCCCATGGAAAACCAGTCTGGAGATTTGTAATGGGCTCCAGTGGTTCAGGGCCTGGACCACCTGATGGGATTGGTGGTGGTTGTGGAAGAGCTGCTGTTGGTTCCCCTTGTTCTGAGAACTGCAGTGACTGAAACGTTGTGCCACCTCCCTCCTCCCAAAGGAGAAGGCTTTACTTAGACCCCAGGTATATTTAAGTGATCCATTTTCTTCCTGTTTGTCCCCTCTCTGGATCTTAAGTCAGTCTGGACCGTGCAGTCAGTCCCTGGTGCTAAAGCAGGGCAGATCTGGTGGTGCTGAGCAGCTGGGTCACCTCCAGATGTTCCCAATGGCACCATGTTTGGAACTGCTGGTTTAGATACTTACTTAGATACTCATCAACTTAATTTTGTTTCACCAAGAAGTTCCTAGAAATAAACCAGCACATTAGTTCCATGTTTTACAGAGATCATTCCAAAACATGAGCAATGCCCTGATTTATCTTCATTCCTTCAGCAATTAGTTCACTTTATCAGAGCTCCAGTTTTCTTATTGCAGAGGCTAAAAC
This sequence comes from Anabacerthia variegaticeps, assembly GCA_035583185.1. Classification (NCBI taxonomy): domain Eukaryota; kingdom Metazoa; phylum Chordata; class Aves; order Passeriformes; family Furnariidae; genus Anabacerthia; species Anabacerthia variegaticeps. The sequence continues at coordinate 5,208,157 of JAWWEW010000060.1, forward strand.
ACAGTATTTGCTAAAAGCTTCAGTTGTGTTAATTGTACTGTGAAAATTCCAGAAACAATTTTCTAATTGTTCCCCCAACTCGTTTTCCTTGTAAACAGCAGCAAAATACAGCAGCTAAAAGGCTGAGGAGACACTGGAAGTATCTCTGAGAGTGGCACTTCCTGGCACAGGAATGAACCAATTTGTCAGAGGGTAGCGGAGATTTTATGAAAGGAAGAAGAAACCTGGACAAAGCTTTGTGCTCAGTGGGATGGAAAAGGAACTCATTCAAGGTGGTTGCCTGAGGGCTCTTGGACACAATGAAAGCTGAATAGGAGCTGAATGAATGGTTTTGCTGTCTGAAAGTCTTCAGGAGAAAGGGTGGATGCAGTGACTCATTGATCAAGAACATGTTTAACTGCAGTAGTTCCCAAACCCTTCTCAATGGATCACAGGAGGCCAAGGAGAGCCTTTGATGGACTTACAGGGTGAACGGTCCGTGAGGAGCAACTGACTTGTTAATCACAAACATTTGGGAACTGCTGCTTGAGGCCTTTGCTTCACTGACTCCACTGTGCAAAAGCAAGATTCCCTGGGACTGGTGCATGGTTCCCTCCCAGGTGCTTGGGGGGGTCTCCTGAAGGCCGTAGGCAGAGTGGTGAGAATGGAAACAGTTTAATCTCCAGTGTAATCAAATGCAGCAGCTCTGGCAATAACCAAGTGTTTTAGGCTGGGTTAATGTTTTCCAAGACTTCCAAAAGTTGTGGTGGTTGAGCAGCTTGGGGTTGTGATGGCTGTGTTCAAAATGAACCAGAGGTGGGGAGCAAAACGAGTGTTGGGAGGTAATTTTTGAAAAGTCTTAACTTCAGGTGACATCCAGAGCCTGGCTGGTAACTGAGGGTGAGCAGTGTGGGGTGAGCAGCCCTTGTTCCTGCAGAGCCTCCTGCACTCAGCCTGGCTGAGTTTGGGATGAGCTCTCAAAGCTGATGCTGGATGGTTTCCAGAGCTGGAAAAAGAGAACTCATGATTCTTTGACTCAAGAGAAGAACTGCTGTGTTCTTACCATGGACAGAGAGATGAAAACAGTTGCTAAACAAAGATCAAACATGTGAACTTTATAAATAAACAAACAAAGCTGATGCTAAGGGACGTCTCAACTGCTTTGCCTACGGCAAAGGGCTTGGCAGGACCTAGGAGAATGACTTTGTCAGTTTGCACATGGAATTCTTATTTTAAGGAGTCTGATTGAAGTGATATTGCTCCTCTTACGGAGCCCAAGGCAGCACTGGTTAAAATACCCTTCTTGTCCACGCGTCAGTTGAGGAGAAATCACTGACGGTGCTGAGCTCGGGGTGTAGAATATGGCAACATTTTAAATGATGTGTGATTAAAAAAGCTGATTGTGAGAAGCTTCTGTGAGCAGTAAAACACTTAAAGCAGCAGGTTTGATAGCGTGCCAAGGAGGGAGCTTAGTCAACTGCGAGCGGCGCCTGCCCGGCCGAGCGCGGCAGCGCAGGGGTTGCTTTGATCTGATGTGCCTTTCAAGCCTCCTGTTCCAGGCCTTGCCATCGGGAAGAAGGGACTGTGGGTCATGGAAGTGGGATTGCTCAGAGGGGGAGCAGAACCCAGAAGCAGATAGAAGAAAAGACCCTAAAAATAACAGCTGTCAAGCGTACAGAGGGACCTGAGCTGGGAACAGGGAGCTTGTCATGGACTCCCCAGGGCAGTGGTCACAGCACCAAACCTGCCAGAGCTCAGGAACAGTTTGGCCAACGCTGTCAGACACAGGGTGTGACTTGGGATGTCTGTGCAGGGTTAAGGGTTGGACTGGCTGATCCTTGTGGGTCCCTTCCAACTCAACACGTTCTGTGATTCCGTGACTCCCGCCCGGCATTCAGACTGGGCAGTCTGAACTCTGCATTCCCAGCTGGATCTCCCATCCTTGTTAGCTTCTCCTTCTGGCTCTCCCTTGGTTCCACACCCCGCTGTGGTGCCTTTCTCCAGATGTGGAGCACAGCTGCAGCAGGTCCTGTTGTGGTGCAGAGCAGCCCCAGCCTCCTGCAGGCAGTGCCCAGCAGCTTCGAGCTGCCTCCTCCCAGCTGCTCTGCCTGTGTGCTGTGCCCAGCTCTCCCACGACAGCTCACACGCCTGGATGCTCCTGCAGTTGGGGGATTCCTGGAGAAAGAGACCCCGGTTGTCTTCCTGAACAATTGACTGCCTGAGGCTCGAGCCTCCTTAGAGACTTTGCTGCTTTTAAATACAGAGCAGAAGAGCTGGGTCCTGTGAAGAGCCATGCTGTGCGGCTGCTCTGGGGCTGCAGCTGTTGGAGGTTGTTTTGGGGGTGCAGTTCTTGTTGGGAAGAGTCTAAAGAGGAAGAGGGATGATCTGGACAATTGTTCCCTTGAATTGACTCTACAGACCTCAAATTCTTTTCTTGTCTGTGTGAGGCAAACTGTATCCATTTGTAGTGAAAATGTAGGGTAAATTATTCCCCTTTTCTTAACTTTTTTATTTTTTAAATCTCAGTTTCATTTCAGAAATTCATAGGACTGATTTCTTTTGAAAGATTTTGGTAGTATTTTCCATCTGTGGCTACCACCAAGGAAACTTAAAAAGCATCATGGGCAATCATCTCCCACTGAGATCTAAATGAAGACCCTCTGTGGGGCAGAGCTTGGCCCAGGAAGCTGCTCTGGCAGCAGAACTGGGGCCTAAACACACACGTGTGGCTCCAGACAAGGCAGAGCAGTGCTGCAGCTCAGGAGCTCGTGGGGTGAACAGGGGAGCTGAGGTTGCTGCCCTGGAGGGGGTGCTTGAGGACAAGGGCAGGTGCCCTGAAGGAAACTGCCTTTTATTGGCTCTGCTGGTCACAGTGACTCCAGTTTATCAGCTTTGTTGGCTACTGGGAATGAAGTCCCATCAGCATCACAAAGGTGGGTGAATGTTCAGCCCATTCTGTGGCTTGTAGCTGAATTTTTTCATTTAATCTGGGTGGGTTGATCTGTATCCCTGGACTCCTGCTGTGGATATGTTTGAAACACAACTGAACAATGGAGCTCTTGCTGTTCTTTCTGTCATCCAGGGCACTTGGACAACTTCAACTGCTCTTTGCCTGCCAGGTGGCATCACCTGTGACACAGGAGCACCGTGCAAGGACAGAGGGTAGGAAAACACAGAGAGTTCTTACAGCTCCTGCCCGTGTGTGGGGCTTTAAGGTGTGGGCAGGCATGTGCTGCTTCAGCTACTTCTGAGTTTTAATTTCCTCAGGCAGTATTTCTTATAGGGACTGGGAGTTCCTGCAGTTTGTGTTTTGTTGGTTTTTAAGGCAGTGGTTGGCTCTTCATCTTGCTGCCCCCACTTGCCCAGGAATCAGATCCACAACAGCATGGGGAGCTAACCCACTGCAGGCTAGGTGGGTTTGAAGGTTCATTGAGACATTTCTTAAAGGGGCTTTAATTTCTGAGCTTTTTGTGGACTTGGAGCCAGAATCAGCATACAAGGAGTGTGAAATAATGCTGCTGTGACCTTTGGGTGAATTATTCTCTGTTAGGCTCCTTGAAGAGGGAAATTTTGCACACTTGCAGGCAGCTCACAGGGTGGAGATTGTCCCTGGGTCCCTCCAGGCACCTGAGTGTGACAGACCAGCTCAGTCTGAGATCCTTTTATACCAGTGTGTAGTGAAAGATGTACATGAGCAAACTTTCTCACAGTGTGACTTGCCCACAGGGTGATGTGATCCAGACATTAGTGCCCAAATCCCTTCTCAGGCTCCCTCTGGCCTTCCCCTCCAGCCCAGACTTCCCTTATGGCCAGTTACTCTTGGCAGCAGACCTTGCTCAGCTATCCTGTGAAACTTCTGCTCCAGACTGCATTTGTAGTGGCCACTGCACTGGTCTGAGCCAGCTGGCCTTCCATTTTCTTTGGGAGTGGAGTGTTTGGACAGGGCTGGGCTCGGGAGGAAGGTACTGCTGTGTAATGTGCTGGAGGGGAGGAGGAACTTGGTGGGGGCTCCTGAGGGCAGGTCCTGCCCATGAGCCTGGAGAGCTGAGCTGCAGGTGCTTCACTCTGGGTCCAAATGGTTAAGCCTGTGCTTAAGAAGGGAGAGGCTCCTGAAAGTGTTGGATGGTTGTAGGAGAAGGATCCCGAGTATCCTAACACGACTCAGTGTCTTGGGAGCCTTTGAAGTGTTCTCCTGACATCCCTCCCGGACCAGCATCTTTCATCCTCCGCCAGCGCTTCCCCAGCTGGGCCCATTAAAGGGAAACTACAGAAGCCATAAATCCTGGCTGGTGCTTCTCCAGTGGGGAGATTGCACAATGAGCCTGAGCTGCTGCACAAGATAAGAGCGGGCCTTGAAACCGAGGCAAGTCGTGACGGGCTCCCAGGAATAGCTGAGCTCCACAGCTTCGTTGGGGGTCCCTCGGGGTTACCGGCTCTTGGGCACAGGAGCTGCCTCCAGGTGCCCTCTGTGAGTCACCCAGTGCGTGTCTGGGGCAGAGATCCCCAGCTCTGACCTGGCCCAGGGGGCAAGGCTGTATTTTGGGTGCTGTGTGTGGGTGAAACCACCCCACAGAGCACTGGCCTGCTGTGGTTACGCTGCCTCCGAGGACTGATCCTATCGCCCCCGTGGGGAGCTGAGGCTGCTCCAGTGCTCTGGGGACACGTGTCAGAGCCCCCCTTTGCAGAAGGGCCAGGAAGGAACCCGGGAGCCCAGACTCCAGGACTGGCCACACTGTCTGGGTGGAACAGGCAATGAAAGGCGAGGGCTCTTTGTATCTTTACTGTGAAGGAGTAGCCGGAAGGCTCCCGGCTTTTATCAGGAGTGTTGGTTCAACAGAGGGGAAAAACACAGCCTGAATTGCCAAACAGCAAAGAGGAGCAAGTCCTGGGAATGTTTCCTTGACTGAACGGGAACGCTGTTAGTGGGCAAACTGGAATCAGTGTTGGACTCATAATTTTATTTACACCCTTGCTGTGATGCTCTGCCCAGCCTGGGGAACGATTCTGTACAGAGTTCACTTGGGAATAAACACTCAGCCCTGCAGAAGGTGCTGCTGCATCAACCTGGGTGCCAGGCCTTTCACGGGAGACTTTTCCTCCTGTCCCCACAGCACCAGCCCAGCGTGTCTCCCTTTGTAGCAGCAGGCCAGGAAGAAGTGACACGTGTGCAGGGCAAGAAGTGCAGTGACCCGTGAGAGGGCTGGTGTGTTGTGGCACAACACTCAGAGAAGGTCTGGAGTGCCCATGTCAGAGGCTCTGTTTTCCCACTGCTTGTTCCTGCACCTCCCACCTGAGTGGCGCTGGGAGAGAGCAGACCTGCCCCTTGGAACACTGGCTGTTGTGCTGTGGATGCAGCTGCTCCAAAGCCCTTCGGGGGTGGTTGTTACCCCTTGGTGAACAATGTTAGCTGGGCAGCTGTGGGGGAACCTGTCAGTGCTGGGACACAGGACTCAGGGAGACCCCAGGGCTGGGCCAGAGGAGAGCAGTGCTGTGGGTGAGGGACACGGAGCAGCTCCTGTCACGTCTGGCCAATGTCCTCAAGTAAACGTCTCAGCCCTGCCAGTGTCATTGGCTTGGCTCACTCCGCCCCAGGCTCTGACTAACCCTTCTTTTGATTTCCTTGCTCTGAGTCCCACTGGCACCACCGACTCAAACTGCCCTTGTGTGGGGACTTCCCCCTTCCCATCACATGCCGTGCCTGGGGAGCCGGGGCTGCTGCTCTGTGAGGAGGGCAAAGCAGCTCCTCTGGAACGCTGGGGAATTTGGCACTAGCACCCAGACAAACCCAAGGCTTTGAGGAGGCAGTTGCTGTGTCTAGGAATTCAGATCAGCAGCTGTTAGTGGAAACCTCAGGCAGGCAGGAGGCTCCGGAGCTGCTGTTGCCCTCCAGGGATGACTTGGCTCTGTCAGGGTGTTCGCTTCACTCGCTCAGACTTTCTTGGAAAAGGAGCCTCAGCATCAGCTACACTGATGAGGTATTTTCCTCTTTTTGAGCTGAAAACCGAATGCTCAGGGTTTGCTGCCCTACTGTGAACTGGGTATAGGATAAGCATTTCCAGGCACTGTGTTAGTGCAGAGGTGTAAACAGCCCTTGCCTGTTGTCACCTATCTGAGCAGATGACATGGATTTTGGGGAATCAGGATTCCTGTGTCTGCTCCTGGCCCTGACGCTCCATCTCCTGTGTCCAAAGAGCTCCTCAGGGCATGGAAAGCCCTGTTAGACCAACAGCCTCGTTCACTGTGAATCTTCCCTTTCTGTAGCATCCATGTCTCTTACAACCTCTTAATTTCTGGAACAAGGGAAGGCAGCAGGAGGGGGGATTCCCAGGGAGAAGCCCAGGAGGATGGAGGGGAGAGACAAACCCCAGATGCCAGAGGTGCCCGCAGCGTGGGTGACGCCGGGATGGTTCGGTGGGGAGCGAAGGGAAGGGAAGGGAAGGCGCTGCTCGCAGGTGCTGCCGTGCCCGGAGCAGAGCGGGGCTGTCATGATGCTTTCGGCCGGAGGAGGTCGGGCTCGGCTCGGGGAATGCCCCGCGGTGGCTCCGCCGCCCTCGCACCATCCCCCGGCTGCGGTCACTGCGGCGGGGACGGTGCGGACACCGGGAGAGGGGAGAGCGGAGGAAGCCCAAGTGCTCTGTTCGGACCCCGTCTGAACAGCGTCAGTGCTCTTGGGCTTCACTCAGAGAGGGGTCTGTCCCGTGCTCCGGGCTCCTCAGCTCAGCTCCGATGGACTGGCCCCTGGCGCTCTGGGGGGAGCAGTTCTTAAGGACCCTGTGGGGCTGAGGGCTGGGTGATGCCTCTCTCCAAACCCTCCTATCACCTCCTATCGTGTCATTTAAGACCATCCCTGTCCCACAAGGCATTTCCTTCATCCATCCCTAATGGATCCCCACTGAGGATCCAAAGAAGGGTTGGATCCTTGGGAGGTTCCTCCAGCTCTGTGCAGTGCCCAGTGCTAATTAGAGCTGAGTTCAGGCTCCTGAAGTGACCTTTGCTGCTGGACTCCTGTCCTGCCCGTGGGATGTGGCTTTTATGCCACTTCAGTTACTAATGGCAGTGACTGTGGTCGTCGTGGGAAGTTGGGTCACTGTGGCTCTGACACAAAGGTCCCCACTGCAGGTGGGGTTTAGGCCCAACAGGGAAGAAAAGCACCTCTCACTCCTTCAGCATTTTTTTCCTAATGTTGAATTAGCCCTGCCTAAGGTGATACAGGGTTATCTGACATGGTGAGTTTGGAAAAGCCAAGGACAGAGGGTCTTTCAGGCCTTTCTTGGAATCTACCCAGCAATGGGTACTGATGGTGCTCTCCAGGGCCATTTCCTGGGGGATATGAGCTTGGTTTAGGACAGTGGGAAGGTCCTTGCCTTGCTGTCCCCTCTGGCTGCTGCTCCCTTTGCTCTGGCCCCAGCAATGATTTGGGATATCAGGTTTTCCTCTTGGGCATGTAGGAAATTCTCATGGTGAAGTTCAGGAGTTTCCCTGGAGCTGAGCACTTTGGGTGTTATTAAAGCAATAATCCTTCCCGTTTCCCACCCAATCCAGCCAGGAGACCCCACTCAACGTGGAGCTGTTGGGGATGCAGCAGATGCTCCCAGGCTGGGTACCTGTCCTCACTGCTGCTCCCCACGCTCCATCACAGCCCTGACTGCCGAGGAGGTGCATTCCTCTTTCAGACGAGCCCATATTCTTTGCTATTAGCAGGTTTCTGTGGATGCCACAGAAAGCATATTATTAAGCAGATGAAAGGCCAAGGAACGAGTTTGCTGTGCTTGTGCATGCCCACGGGCTGAGCTTTCTGCCCCTCCCCAGTTCTTTTACTGTGCCCATCCTGCATCAAAGTCGCTCCGAGGAGCCGGGGAGCTCCCAAGCACGGCCTGGGATGGTGGGGATGGAGTCAGACCACGGAGTGTTTGGCTGCCTGGGAAGTGCCCAGCTGATGCCAGGCTGAGCCAAGTGACAGGCTCACCTTCTGCTTCCCTCAGCCTCTTGTTCTGCCAAAGGAAAGGGCAGCTCCCTCCTTCTGGAGGCTCTGCACCTGCCCCGTTCCTTTGCTGACCTGGCATTCCTCCTTCCTTGTCTTACAGAGATTAATTGCCCCAGCAGGAGCTTGGTGGGACTGGGCAAGGTGGGACATTCCTCTGCTGACATTGCTGCTTTGGGTTGGGGAATTCTGGGGGTTTTAGGCCCACCCTGGCCAGTCCATGTGAGGGCAAACTTTGGGAGCTTGGCTCCTCCTTGTCTTGGCATAAAGGGAAATGAGCCCTGGCACTCACAAGGCAAGGATCTCCATGGGGGGAACTGCTGTCCAGGGGGAGGAAGCCAAAGGTGCAGATCCAGGCTGGATGTTGGGGAAAATCTACAGTTGCTGGGGAAGTGCCCCCAGTGGGGGTGAAGGACGTGTTAAAGCACTCAGACAGTTGGTCTGTGTAAACACGAGCGTGCCTTGGGCGAGGGAACAGGTTTGGTGACTCCCTGGGCTCCAGCCCCGGCTCTCTGGGATGTGTGTGCTCATCCTGGCTTGTGAGTGCCCTGTCCCCCTAAACACAGCCTTGGACTGGGACAGAACTTCACATACAGATTCCTTTTGTTTCATTTTGTCATCTATTTCCAGTCTTGTTGAGCACTGCAAAACAGCTCCTGGCCATGAGAAGGATTATACAAATGAAGCTGTTGTAGGACTGTAATTTCAGAGGTTTGTGTTTTTTGGGTTTTTTTTACTATTAGATTTTTTTTCTTTCCCCTTTACTAAAAAAACCTTCTTTTGTGCACTTTGGACCAAGCTTGTCGTATTTCTTAGAGTCTCCAGTGACTCCTTCATGCTACAGACTTTCTGGAGTCCTCCTTGTTAGACCCAGGACTACATGATTCATTGTGTGCTGGAGATTTAATACTGCACGTAAAACAGTCCTAGTTCAAATTTGTTTTCTTTCCCCCTCCCCTATTTTTTTTTCTTTTCTTGGCTTCTCACTTACATCCTGGAATTTCTTTTTTTTTCATGAGATATAAAATAAATACATTCCCAAATATGTCCAGTAGGAAATGATCTGCTTAGATTTTTCAACTGCTGTTTTAAGGCCTTTGAAACAATCTGATGCTGTTCAGCTTTCCCAAGGGGTGGATGTGTGTTGGGAAGACACTCTCCCATCTCTCCTGGACCTCTGAAGACCCACATGGCTCCATGAACAGCTCAGCCTCTGCTGCATTTGGAGATGTGTATTCCTCACTGAAGACTTTTGGGATTGCTTTACCAACGGTGAGATGAAGATTTTTAATGCCAAAAGGGACCTTTGTGGTTATCCAACCTGCTGAAGCTCATCCTTTCAGGTCACCAGCCCTGTGGTGACTTGTCCCATCCTGGTATTGATCAGCAGGTGTTCACTGGGTCTGATGTCACCCATGTGCTCAGCAACCAGCTCAAGAGTAGTGGCTGGGATTGGCATTTTCCGAGGCCAAAGTTCTCTGAGGGGCAGCAAAGTGAGGGCCTGAACCTGGGAAGAATTAACTGAACCCTTTAATTACAGGTTGCCTTAAGCCTGTAGTGAGGTGCCTCTGTCCTTCCCAAGCTCTTCTTCATCTGCATTTCTTAAATACATGGTAATGAGTTCCAGTCCCTCTTAGCCATGACCTGAGAATTGTTTCTTTAAAGGAGCCCAAGGCTGGGTTTCCTGGGGTTTGGTCCTGGTAATGAGCTCTTAGAGCACCTCTTGGCCTTTGCCAAAGCACTTGAGGAGTCTGATTTCTCCAAGGACCTCAGCACTCGAGCAGCAGGGTCAGCCTCGCTGCCCGTTCCAAGGGGCCCATTCCCAGGATGCAGCATCTCTGGAGGAAGGTGGTCCGGCTCCTGTGCTGCCTGCAGTGTCACCTGCAATGTCCCCTGCAGCACATGGAGACACTCGGGGACTTCTTGCAGGCCAGGAAGTCTTCTTGCTTCCCAGTGCCTTGCATTGCAGCTGAACCTCAGGATGCAAATCCCATGACTCTTCTCATTCACATGCTGATTGGGGCCCATGGCAGAGCTGTTCTCTCTGTGCTCCAGTGACCTGAGCAGCTCCTGTGTGTGTGTGAAGCAGCTCCCACGGCCAGGCAGCATTCCTGCTTCTGTGCCTTGTGTGAACACCTCAGGGGTCCAGTGCAGAGTCTGACTGCCCTCATTTCTCTGCCTGGAAAGGTGAGGATAATCCTATGGAGTTTGCTTGGCTGGTGTGAGCTGGGCCAGGCTCAGCTTGGGCACAGGGGCTGTCTGAGCCAGCCTGCAGCTGGATCATGGGAGATGCTGCCCTTGGTCCCATGTCAGGCCCCATCCTGGGAGACTCACCCAGCTGGCACCCAAAACCACCTTTGCCAAGTGGATGTTTTTTGGGAGCTCTGCTCCCAGCTGTCTTAGTCCAGATGACCCAAACAAGGCCTTTGCAGCACCTCAGCCTCAGAGAAGCAGGTTTTCCATCCCTCCCTGAAGGACTTTTAGCCACCCTGTGTGATCCCTGACACCCTCACACTGGGAGCCCCAGCTCCTGGTCCCACACTAGACTATGGATGACCAGAGAAAGGGGTTCCTGCCCCCAGTGCCATCCAAACCTGGAAACACTGGGGAAAGGAAGGTGGCGAGTGGGGACGTGGTTTGGACCTGTAGTTTCAGTTCCATTTCTTTTCCCTCGAGCCAAAGCTCGAGGTACAAGGAAAAAGTGCTCTCAAGGGTGTGACCCCCCTTTGGGCAGTCAAGAGGTCACCTCCAAGGCTGGTCCTTGTGCAGGTGCATCCCCCATGTCCCAGTCAGCCTCTCCCCTGCTCCTGCTGCTCCTACTGCCTGGGGCTGCTGCTGCTGCCATCCCCACCATCCCCACCATCCCCATCACCCCCACCATATCACCCAGCCATCGTGGCGGGGAGCCTGTGGCTCCCGTGGCTGCCGGGCTGGCTCGGCACACGCTCCCAGCTCTGCTTTCATTCCCAGCCTGTAAACACGGCGGTTCAGGCGTTGCTTCCATGTGGTTCCTCCGTGGCCGCTGTGGGGGCTGCAGCTTCCCGGCCGGGGTGGGGCTGGCAGCTGGGGGCTGCAATTGCTTCAGCCACCCCACTTTAATCCACCTCTGTGGGTGAGTCAGTGCCCCCGGGGGCTCCACTGAAGAGCTGGGGCTCACTATATATAGTCAGTGGGGCTGCTGGGGAACCTGCCCCTCCCGGCTGGCTCCCCAGGTACCACAGGGACGGAGAAATACCCCGAGATGGGGAGTTAAGCAAACCTGTTTTACCTAACGCTGGGCCCAGACACGGAGCCCATCTGTGGTTGCTTGGTGCAGCTCAGCCGTGGCTGAGGCAGCTTCTCAAACCACTTGAATTCCCTCCCGAGACGCGTCTGCCGGCGCTGTCTGGGGTGAGGGCGGCTCGGCCTGGGAGCCAGAGTTCATCTCCCACCCAGAGGGTCACACTCTGCTCCCAGGTGGGGCTGGTGTGTGTCCCCCCGTGTCTGCAGCCCCGTGGGCCCACAGCAGTGCTGGTGTGGCACCGGGTGTGCCCCTCATCCCACAGCATCAACCCTGCCATCACAGCTGCCTTTCACAGGCTTGCTGCTCCCGTCTGCACGGGGTGGATATCTGAGCTGCTCTGGCAGGTGTGTCCCCTGCACAGCCAGGGATGCAGGTGCCCTGCAGGGCTAAAGCTCCTGAGCATCAGCAGGGAGGACCCAAACCTCCCTGCCAGTGAGGTGATGGAGAAGATAGCTTTAAATTTGGGCTCCCTTTTGTGCCTGCTGAGCACACTTGGCTGATGGCAGTGATGTAACAGCTCCCCAGCACACATGTTAGTGGTTTTGAGGGCTAAATTGGACCTTGAGAATTAACAGGCTTGTAAGTCAATAACAACATGCCCTAATGAATGCAAGATGTCCCTAGGAAATGAAAGCTCCTTTGCTTGACTGGATCCTGGGACTGGGAGAGGACCAGTAAACAAGAAGGAATGCTTCAACTGGAGATGAGCAGGAGATACAAGCTCGACATCTAGATATTACAAACACACCCCAAATGTGGGCGGTGGCAGGGGGAGCACGAGCCATTTGCAGTTGTGAAATGCAGTGGTGTCTGTCTGCTCGATGTCCCCTGCGTCTCCCTTGGACGTGCTGGGCTCTGGAACATGGCTGGGAAACCCTGGGATGTCCTTTCTGCCCCTCACCATCTCCAGCAGCCCCTGCCCCCTCCAGAGCCTGCTTGCAGAGATCCCTCTGTCCTCCAGACCTGTCCTTGTGTCCACAGGTGACTGAGCAGCCTGGATGTGGCCTGTGCACGGCTGTGCCCTATGGCAGGACTGGGAGCAGCTGCTGGAATGTCTGCCCAGGGCCTTGAAGCCTTTGCTGGCTGCCACTGCCACCTCCCTCTAATGCCTCCCAAATGTGTCCTGTGCCATCCTGGCAGCCTGGTGGCTGCTCACAGGCGTGCAGCTCACTTGGGTTAAACCTTGCAGACATGGCTCATGCTCAGGGGCAACCCTGTGCCTCGAAGGAATGGGAATCATCAACCCCCAGGGCAGCAGCAGTGGGATTTTGGGAAGGGGTGGCCTTGAGCTGCTCAGCATCACTGGGAGCACTGGAGTTCATGGTCTGCACGTGCAGCCAGGGCTGTGCTGCCTCTCTGCACATCGTGCTGGGTCAACCACCCCATCCTGCCTGTCCAGTTGGCGTGGTGGGGACGTGGCTCTGCTGGTAAAGCCACTCCAGGACAAGGTCTAGGGAAAGGCCAGCCTGGTTTCACTGCCGGCTCCTCCTCCTGGCTCTGAAGTCACCACAGTTTCAGGTAAGTGTAGCAGATGATTTCCATTCCCCACCATTAAGGGCAGCACTCACAGCTCTGTCCTGCAGGCTGGCTGCACACCACAGGGGATGGCTCGCTGACCCCAAGCTTTCCTCTGCCAAACGATCCTGGTGAGCCTGCAGGCAGCCTGTGGAGAGGAGCAGGGAGCAGGTCACACCCAGGGACTGTCCTCCTGTCCTCCTGTGTGCCCTTGAGCTGAGGGCAGGGTGCTGGGCAGGGGTGGCTCCGGGATGGTATCAGATCGTGGCAGCCTCAAAGCCAGCAGGGAAGAGAAAAGTTCTAGTGTTGGGACACCCCTGGAGCCCCTGCACTGGTGTGTGGCACACCCTGACTGGGCTGCTGCTGACCCAGAGCAGCTGGTGCAGAGCAACCCCTGGCCTGGCCAGTGGAGCATCACCAGAGCCGTGTCCCCACGGGACAGGTGATGTTCTCCCCCCAGGACAGGGCTGTCTCCTGTGGCCATTGGCACAAGCACCGTGGGGTACCTGTGCTGACTGGCCAGAGCAAGGGGCTGGACCTCAGGGCTGCTTCTGGGAGATGTCACCCTGTGGGTCTTGTCCCTCAGTCCAACTCTTTGCCCCAAACCTGCAGCAGCCGAACTCCCGCAAGAGCTTCCCCAGCTCCACCAAAAGTGGAAATGGGCTGGAGCTGCTCCGTCGCTGTGATTCCCATCCAGATGCCCCAAAGTGGACACAGGGATGAGGCTGGGAGCTTGGGGTGCTGCACCCCTGAGCACGTGTGTCCTTGGCAGGAGAAGGGAAGGCAACCTGGGAATGGCAGCGTTGCCCAATCCACGCGCATGGAAATGAAGTGCTTTGTGCGCAAAAAAAGTCCTCGTTGTGCAGAGGCGCTGGGTGTGTGCCCGTGTGGGTGTTCAGACTCTGCAGGAGCAACCTTGGATGCCTGGAAAAATCTTCTTTGTGCATTTAATTAGTGGTAAATGCCATTTACATGCGAGATGCCTCTCGGTCTGAATCTGCTCGTTGATTAGCAACTGCAGCCCGTTTATATTGTGCGCTCTGTTTGCCTCAGCCCGCAGCGGCACCGCCTGAGCGCAGCACAGCGCTCTGCCTTTGCATTTCAAAGGCGGGCAGGGACGGGGTTATTGCACAACCCCCGGGTGCCCCGGGACTTCGGGCCGGGCTCCCCCTCCTGCCCCAGCCCCGACGGGAGGGGCGTCCAGCCCGGGCAATCCCCACGTCGGGGCTGAGTGTCGGGGCTGAGTGTCGGGGCTGCTGGGCTCGGGCAGCGGGGGAACAGCCGGGCTGGGCTCTCTGCTGCTCCCCGGGCGGTGTGAGAAGCAGCCGTGGTGCCGCATCTCAGCTCCCCAGACACGCTGGGGGTGGGAAGGGGCTCCCCCAGGTCAGACACGTCCTGCAGGACCTTGGTTTGTGCAGGGGGAGTGAGGGGGCGATGGGGATGCTCCACGGCCGGGTGTTCGGGGGCACCACTGGAATGGTGGTGCCGAGGTCGGTGCCCCCCTCCTGCCTTGCCACTGTGCAATGCCGACTGTGCAATGCCAATTTCCTCGGCAGTGCCAACTGTGCCACGTCCTCGGCCACGGGCTAGGCTAGGCTGGGCTGGGTCCCCACGGCTATTGCTGCCTTTGTCAGTGGCCGTGGCCCTGCAGAGTGGCTGGGGCAGCTGCCCAGACCTGTGTGTTGTTTCCTGTGGTCACTGCAAACCATTCCCAGAGACCGAGAGAGTGTGGGTTTTGGTCCAGGTTCCTTTTTCCCTCCTCTCTGCCCTGCAGTGCCTGTGCTAATAACCCGGGTCCCCTCCACGGGCTCCACTTTCCTCTCGTCCTGGCAAACCCCACCGGGGGGTGCAGGGAGAGCTGGGTCTCTCCACCCACCCCATCCGTGCCTGGGTGGTGGGATGGGTCCTGGAAGGTGCAAATGGGCAAAGCTGGTGCAGAGCAGGGGGAGAGCCCTGGGACAGGGGCCCTAAAGGGAACTGCTCCTTGTCCTGCTCCCTGGCATGGCCAGAGAGGCTCTGCCACTGCACTGGGAAGGGGGCTGAATGAGGGAACAGGGGCTGAATGAAGGAACAGGGGCTCTGTGGACATTGCCAGTGGGCAGTGAGTGGCTGTGGTGGGTTGGGGTGCCTGAGCCCCGTGGGTCAGCTGGGACCTGGAGCAGCTCAGCCTGGGCAGTGGCCCTGGGTCACAGCCTGTGCTCCCTCTCACCACCTGAGCAAACCAGGAGCCACGAGGGGAGTGTTTTGCCGAGACGGGGAGATGAAAGCATTGCCCGGGGTGGTTCCCTAAACGTGGGGCAGAGCTCAGATCGGAGCGTGCACCTTCCCCGTGCTCACCCCGGCCCCACACGGCCCATCTGGAGCAGGTTTCTGTCTGCTCATCCTCTCCCTTTGGCTTGTCCGTGCTCCGAAACCCTCTCGGGTGCTTTGATGTGCTCTCGGTGCCCAGGGCCAGCATCTCCTGCACTCCCAGGAGCTGGGCCAGTGGGCACCAGCCCTGCCCAGCCCCAAGGGCTCACCAGCTCCTTCCAGCCATGGGAGGGGCCAGCCCTGCATCCCTGATCCTCTTTTGGCTTTCCCACCCACCCCAAGTCCTCCTCACCACGGCTAAAGAGGTGTCTGAGGAGGGCAGGAGGCAGCCGAGGTCCTTCTGTTGAGCTGCAGAGCAAAAGGGCTTTCTCTGGCCCTGATGCCCAAGTGCTTTATGGCCTTTCCGAGGAAACAGGGATGATCCAGGAGGATCCAGGAGACTTGTTTGGGATTCCCTGTGTGGCTGGTGGCCCTGGAGTCAAGGGGACCAGCAAAGCCACTGTGGTCCAGACAGGATCCCTGCTCCTGACTTTGCATCCCTGGCAGTTTCACTCCCCCTCCCGTGGGTGCTCTGGTTGCTCCTGCTCCTCTTGCAAGGCTGTTTGGAGCTCCAGGACATGCGTGTTCCTCAGCAATGTCCTGCCTGACAGATGCAGATGTGCAGGTCCTGCTGACACTCCTGTCCCTGTGCTCAAGTGAGGCTGAGGCTCATGGGAAAAAAAAAGACAAAAAGGCTGGATGCAGCCCCACCATCCCAGTGTGGATGTGTCCTTCCCACTCAGCCCAGCTCTGCACAGCACATTTCTTAGCAGTGACTTTCTGGGCACCTTCAGCATCTTTCTGTGGTGGCAACTGGCATGGAGGGGCTGGAATTTCCTCTTCCTTCTTGGTCCAGACCCAGAAGGCCTGGCTGGAATTTTAAATCTGTTATTTTTTTTTATTATTATTGTTATTATTACTACTCTATTTGCATTGATTTGGCTTTCCAGAAAGCTTTGGCCAGTGGGGTCACCAGCATTTGTAGGAAATTAAGCTGGACTCCCCATGCCTGGGTTTTCTCTGGATTTGGGCTCTGGCTGCTCCAGACCCCCCCAGTGCCTCACCTGGGGCTTCGGGCTGTGCTTCCTTCCAGCTGCTCATTTTTCATCTCCAGAGCCGAACCTCTTAATACTTTTGTTGGCAAAAGCAAAAAAAAAAAAGGAAAAAAATTAATCCAGTAAAAACAGCTGATTCAGATCCTCCATATCTTGATGTGGCAGAAAGAAATTAGTTGTTGCACGTGGGCTGAGAGAGGTTGTTTGTCCAGAACGGGGGCAGGGAACGGCTTCCTTCCCTTAATTCCTTTCTTTTTTAAATTTCATTTAAATGAAATCTCCCTGCTTGCTGCATTCAGCAGCCAGATGGTGCTGGGGAAACGGGTTGGGGCAACCGTGCCAGTGGCTCCTGCTCCCCCAAAGTGTTGTTTGCTCTAATTCCTCCCTGCTCTCTGCCCAGGAATCCTTGGGTGGGCTGGGGGTCCTCAACCCCTTCGCTCTGAGAGCAGCCAATACCAACAGTTCCAGTGGTTTTGGAAGAGCTCTGGCAGCATCTGAGTGGTGGATGGAGAGGAAATTACAGGATTATTTATAATATATGATATATTAATGCAATGCAATACAATATAATACAAATAATATATAACATAATGCAATATAAGATAACAGGTTGAAGCCTCACGGTCCTACCAGGATGTTGACAGCAGCAGAAGGGGAGAATGGAATCCAGGAGGGATCACTGGCACTGGTGGATGCCTTCCTGTCCCTGGCCATGGGAGATGTTCAGGCCCAGCACTCCATGAACTATCATTTTTACCCTGGTTTTTGTGTTTTAGAACTCAAAGTAAAAGCTCCTTTGCAGCTGTGCAGCGAGAGCCTCACAGGGCTCCTGCAAGGGATGCTCTGTGCCCACCAGAGGCCATTTCATGGGCATGGCAACCAAGTCACCTGGGGAAGCTGGAAATGTCCAGTCCCTCTGTCCTGCCTGTCTGCAGTGGGCAGTGAGAAGCTGGGTTTGAGCCTGACCTACAGTCCTTTCCCTCTAAGCCCATCCCAAGTGTTTCCCTGTGCTGCCAGAGCAGAGAGTCGTTCCCTGTCTCGAACACTGGTCCCTTCTGGAGCAGCCCTGAGCTCTCCCTTAGATCAGTTGCTTTCTGAGGGGAGCAAAGAGTTAACATTTATTCCATCCACCTGTATATTTTCCCAAGCCTTCCGATAGCAATCAAGAATGCAGGAAATGGTGTATTTAAGGGGTATGAATTTGCCAAAACCGTGCCACAAGTCAAACTTAAAAAGCAAAGTTTATTTGTAAAGTTACAGAAGGCTGAAGTATCTCCTGTTAAGGGGTAAGTCTCTTTAAACCTATCCCAGGCTTTTTTTTTTTCCAACCTCTGCCTTTTAAAATGACTGGACTCGGGAAGAGGGAGAGGATTCATGAAGAGGGGCTTGGTTTTAATCTAATAAGTGGTTTTTTTCCCCTGTAGGCAAGTGCTGGAGCTCCTCAAGGCACAGATGAGCCCGCTGGGTTACAGAGGGACCTTTGATGGGTGACTGGATAATTTCAGCTTGTTTGGAGCCACGTGAGGGACCCGACAGGGCCCAGAGATGCCCCGGCTGGGGATCCACAGCTCCAGGGGTAGCACCATCTGAACCGGTGTGAGACTCAGCTGGGGGCTGGGATGCTGGGTGGGATGCACTGGTGGGATGCTTTATGGGATGCTGTGTGGGATGCTGTATGGGATGCTGGGTGGGATGCTGCAGTGGGATGCACTGGTGGGATGCTGTGTGGGATGCTGTATGGGATGCACTGGTGGGATGCTCTTAAGCCTTAACTCCATGTTGCTTCCCACCCCTTTGACACATGGCAGGTGGAATGGGCATCCCTTGGGTTGGCACCCCTTGTCTCTGAACAGCTCCCTCGGGTTTATTTAAATCCTTGTAGTCCCTCTGGAAGGAATCAGTGACAGATCCAGGCTGGAGTGCTGCAGGTGCTGCCTTGGCATGGGGCAGCATGGCCGGGCACCCACGGTGGCACTGAGCCACCACAGACTGGGTGGCCCTTTCCTGGGTTGTGACTAATGACTGGTAATTGAGATGAGGCTTTAAGAGCCAGCAGCAGGTGAGCTGGCACACAGGGAGGGAGCCGAGATAGGGGTGAACACGGCGTGTCTGGTGCCACGGGCACTGCTCAGCCAGCCCAACCAGTCCAACCAGCCCGTGCCGGGTGCCGAGCTCTGGCACAACCCACCCAGGGCTGGGCTGGCACCTTCCCCCCATCACCGCGTGCCCGACACCCCAGTGAGGTGCATGAAAGGGGTTTGGTGTGGTTTTTACCTGTGAGAGAAAGCACAAAGCCACCTGCAATGCCAGCTCAGTTGGGGTTTGCGTGGGGAAGGTGAGAGCTGGCTCTCGGTGAGGTCTGAAGGGTGACACTGCGGGGTGACAGGGGCTCACTTGGCCACAGCTGGGAAGGCACAAAAAATGCAGGAATAAAACCCTTTGCAGAGAACAGTGTGGATGGTTGAGCCCTGGAGACACGAGGCCCAGTGGGGTGGGAATGAACCCTGGCTGTCGAAGGGACACGTGGCTGTCCCAGTCCATCCCTGGAGCACGTGCAGCAGCTCGAGGCTCCTTGGGCATTGATGGCACCAAGTGGAGTTGGGGGCAGTGGGAAGGGGCATTTCCCCCCAGTTCTCTCCATCTGAGTCCAGCCCTTTAAAACTCACCTTTAGAAATGTAAAGGCCAGAAACCTATTTTACACTCACTAGAAAAATTAAATTAAATTAAATTGCCTTAAAAGGCTGATGCCATGTAAAAGGGGATTTAGAAAAGCATCCAGGAGCATGGATGGAACACGGCAATGAAATCATCTCTTTGGCAGAGACAAAGATCTCCATGAAGCCAGTGATGCCTTAGAGGGCTGGAAAGGCTCCCCAGTGAAGGTGCTCAGGGAGGGATATGGGTGCCTGGGTGTGCTGAGTGACCTGGCTTCCTCTCCATGCAATAAAATAAGTCATTAAAAACCCCCTTTAAGAAAATTCCTGCAGCATTTTCCACACATTTCTTTTCCCCCCATGTGGATTATCTCCTCTGGTTCCAAAGCCACAAGAAAATACCATCATATTTTTAAACCCAAACCTCAAGGTAAATAAAGGAAAGGGTTTGGATCTGCATCCAGCCCTCACCACTTCTATCAGGGAAAAAAATGCCGGTGCAGTTCTCTGACGATATAAGATAGAAAGGTGGAGAACATTTTTTAAATGTTCTGAAAACATTCCATCATCTATAGGAATCAAAGCCCCATTGAAAGCTACAGAACCCCTCACATTCAGGGGTTTTAATGAAAACCAAACTTTTTTCAGGCCCTGTGTTGTTTTTTTTTGCCAGGATTTCCAGGGGGATACAACTGGAGCAGGGGGCGGACGTGGGGAACTTGGCTGGAGTTTCTGCTGCCCCAATAGGGCTTTCACTGTGCAGTTTTTTCACTGGTTTAAAGAGAATATGGCCTCGTATTTTTGGACTTGTTAAAGCGCTCTCTCTTGCCCTGGATCAGCACTAGGTTATTTTTCACTGGAAAAGGACTGATGAAGCAGGGGCAGGAGGGGAGATGGGGGTCTTGGGCACTTGCCATGAGGGGAGGGCTCTCAAGGTCAGGCTGCCAGGCTGTGGGCAGGAAAGCAAAGACCAAATTTGGGCTTAATCTTTCCTGGTGTGGAGCTGGGCAAACCTCCTGCCTTCTGTACCGGGGGAAAACATCCCACGTGCCACGAACTGCCCAGCCCTGGGAGCGGAAACCTCTGCACACCCTCCTCGGAAAGCAGCAGGGGTTACATCCCTCCCTAAAATATCCTGCATAAACCCCCCAGTTTCCCTGGGTCAGCTGAGAGGCTGCTGCTGACAAACATCTTTTTGGTTCGGTTTTCTTTCTCCCAGTTGCTTTTAGTCTCCCTCCACATGGAGGTGAGTTCTCCCCACGGCTGAGGATGCTGCTGAGGGGGGATCTGCAGAGCTGTCCAGTGCCCCCATCCCACAGCAGGGACCTTCCCTTGGGTCTCTCCCTCAGCCAGCAGTGCCTGAAATCCCCCGGGATCACTCCATGCCCAGCGGGTCCCCAGTGGGGCACAGGCAGACGAAGAGGGGGAAGTGCTGCCCACCCAGGCAGGGGCAGGGGTGGCCTGGCCAGGGGCTGCGGGTCCTGGACCACACAGCTCTGGGGCACCAGGAGGGAGGGGTTCAGGGAGCCCCAAAAGCACCCAGTGGCAGCAGGGGCAGCCTGGGGACCCCCAGCTTTCACAGGAACATTTAATCCTCTCGTTAACGTCCCCCATTAGAACAATTCATTCTTTGACTCCAGCTTAAACACCCAACTTTACAGCTCATTTCATTTATGACTGAGAAATGAAATTACTGTATCGATTTCATGGCAGACAGTGAAAAAAACTGGGTGTTCCTGGTCGTAATAAACCCACCAGCTGCAAAGACAAACAGCAAGAGCTGCCGGGGGGGGATCTGGGCTGCACCAAGCCCAGGGACCCCCGGAACAGCACCAGGAATGGCAGCTCCAAGTCCTCTCTCTGGAGCCAAACCCAGGTCTGCTGTGGTCACCTTGCTCCCCATTTAAAAGATTCTCTGTGTATGTTTGCAGGGACCTGGGGCTTTGCACATCGCCCGGATGGAAAGGAAATCCCCTGCTGGTAGCACTGGTGTGAAATATCCCCGCTGGAGCGTGGACAGAGCCGGGGCTTGGGGGATCCAGCCCCAAAGCGCTGCTGGCATTTCCTTGGCATTCCCCCTGGCTTTGCTGCGTGCTGGGGCTGTGCCAGGGCAGGAGTTCAGGGCAGTACCCTGGTGCTCCCACCACACTCCTGACCACTTTGCTGCCCCGGGGCCACCCCAGGAGAGCTTTGGTTGCCCACCCAAGAGACCAGCGTGTTCTCCAGTGTGTGTGGGGCTGGAGGCACGGCGTGCAGAGCCTGCCAGGAGCCTGGGGCACCTTTCCAACCAAAGCAGCCCCCGTGTCAGTGCTCTGCCTGCCCCTGGGGGCTGGAGCAGTGGGGGGACACTCCCAATGCACTCCCGAGGGCAGATCCCACTCCCAGCGCTGAGCACGCCGTGGGGAGCAGCCCGACCCTGCCGGGACGCGGCTGCGGGAGATGCCCGAGTGGGGCTGGCAGGAGGAGTGGGTGCTGCCGGGTGCCTCGGGGTGACCCGGGGTGCCTCGGGGTGCCTCGGGGTGGCTGTGGGTGCCCGGCGTGCCCCGTCACGCGCGGGCAGTGCCCACGCAGGCAGGTGCTGCCCCGGGGCGCTCACCTGGGGATGCGCCCGAGCGGCAGCGCACACACACGGGGTGCACCCTCGTCTCCCCTGCCCGCCCCTCCTGCCCTAATTAAAGCCCTTATCACCCCATCTGATGCAATTCCGAGGTTAATGAGGCCTCGCTCTCCATCCTCCCCTGCCCCGGCTCTTTGAAGTGGAGCTGCTTTCGCGGCCGGTGTCTGACGGCTCCGAGCGCGCAGCGATCCCGGCGCTACCGCCGGCTTGAGCCTCTGTGGGTTAAGCCAAGAATAAAGGCGTACTAGAGACTATTTTAATTTCAACTCTTCTGATCTCCTGGCCCAGCCCAACCTCTGTGCAAGAAAACACCTTCCCTGCATCCCAGCGTGCTGTTGGCAGGAACAGTTACAGGACACTTGGTTTGCACGGATTAAATAAAAGGGCAGCTTGTGCTGAAACTGCAGAGCAGCTCACGGGGTGTTTCAGGGGCATTTCGAGATGCGGTTCTTGGGCAGTCAGCACTGGGCTGTGGGTTTGGGTGCCACTGGGGTGTGTGCCCAGAGACGTGGGGACTTGGTGACATCCCTGTGGGGTGGAAGTGATTCAAGGACGCTGATGGGGACTCAGGGAACTCTGATTAAATCTGGCACTGGGAAAGATTCCTGAGCTGTGCAAAAGGATTTGGGTGCTTAATTCCCACCAGCTTTTTTGCTTGTTTTAGCCCTCATCCCAAACTGGCTTTAGGGAGAGATTTCCAAGGTGGGCACCTGGAATGGCATTGTAGAAGTGCCCCAAGACACTAAAAATGAACTCAAACTGTTCCAGCCGGACTGTTCCCCACCTGGGAGAGCCACGGGGCACCCCAGGGAAGGAATAAGGCCTTGGAGTCCTGGCTCCCCCAGTTGCACCCTGCTTCCCAAAATCCAGTGTCCAAAGGCCAGGACAGATGTGCCCCAGCTGTATTCCCTGCACGGGAGTTGGGCTGATCCAGTCAGGAACATGCAGGCACTGGGGAAACAGGAATCCTGGCATGGGCTGAGCAGTGAGGGTTTGTTGTTGGAGTCCTATTATGGGCAAACGTAGCCTGATTTCTTTTAATTTTTGAATCAGAGAGACTCCTCTGCAATATGTGGGAGGATTTGGGGTTGACTTTCACTGGGTTGGTTTTGTATTCACCAAACTTGAGAAATTCTGAGTGATCAGGAGAAAGGATTTGGGGTTTTTTTGGTTTTGTAGTTTGGGCACTGGACCAGCCCTCCACCCCCTGCTCCCCTCCCAGCTCCATCCTCGCCCAGCCCTTTGCCAGCCACCACCACTGGAACAGACAGACAGGGATCCTGAGCAGCAGGTCCTGCACTGGTGGTGGATTTGCCCCTCACAGGCCTTGGGTTAACAGTTCCTGCCTTTTCCAAAGGCTGGGAATGGCACTGGTCACCTCACAGCAATGCTGAGCATGAGAGCTGGCCCCGAGGGGTGGGAAGGGGACAGAGCCCAGTGAGATCAGGTGAGAGGGGGCAGCAAGTTTGGAAAAGCCTGTGAGAGCAAAAGGTCTCCCTTTTGTGCTTGTTGTGGAATTAAATGGAGAGAAAAAAAACCAAGAAACCCCTATATATAAAATATACATATAAATATATATATAAATATATATCTCCCCCAAGGCGTGAGGTCCTGCTGAGTAAGTGGATGTGAATGACGTGTAACCAAACACTTTCCAAGACACCCTAATGAATTTTCCATGTTTTCCACCGTTTCGCTTCTAAATAGGCAGTATTCACAAAAAACACCCACCCCAACAAACCCACCATCCTTTCCAGCAGGAGGCCCTGCAGGATTAACCCCCAGAGGTGCCCACGGAGATGATGCCAAAGTGAGAATCTCACAGTGGGCCAGGAGAAGGGTGTCCCTGTTTGTAGGTTCGGGGGGTCTGTGAGTGCAGGATGGGTGCTCTCCACCTCTCTTGGCCATTTGGCCCTATCTCAGAGGAACAGGATTTCATTCCTCTTTCAGAGGAACAGGATTGGGCCTTAGTGATGCTGAGTGCTCATTTATGCAAGGTTTCTTAGGGGTTTGATGAGGGCAAGGGATGGTGTGGCCAAGGCAGGAGCCAGGACCCTTCTCCTGTATTCTGCATAGCCTCCAAATTTGTGCAAGTTAAAAGATTATTTACTAAGGCAGTTTGGACACAACAGAGTCATTAAAATAGAGGCTGGGGTTTAGAGTTTGCTCTGGAATGAGAATGCAGTAAGATTTTTGCTGAGACGTTTGTTAGCTCTGATCTCAAAGGAAATAGTCTTCATTTTTCCTAAGAGATTTTCTAGCCCAAACTCCAGGCAATTTAATATCTGAATGCTCAAAAAATAGTCTTCCAAGCTCCAGTAATTTTTTTTTCCCTTTTCAGTTTTTTGTTGCAAAAGAAAACCCAAACATTCTTGCTCTGACTACCTCAAACTGTTGATTCCAGCGCTGTTTTCCAGCATCTCCCTGGGACAGTGGGAGCCCTTGGGTACTCGGGAGCCTTTGGGAGAGGCTGGTGCCCCCCACATGCCCACACTGCCATGCTCGAGCCCAGCTTTCCCTTTTACATTCATTAAACTGGTGCAAAACTTGTGTATAAGCAAGATGCAGTGGCAGCACATTGGATGCTGTGCATGGTAGGTGGCCCATATGAAAACATCACCCATATAATAATAATAATAATAATAATAATGCCCATATGAAAATAATGCCCATATAAAAATAATACCCATATAAAAATAACACCCATCTGGCCCTCAGGTGTTGGGTAAATATATATATATATAACAGCACCACCTCCCTGGGCCTCCCAGCTGGATTTTAGCTGCTGCTGTGTCCCCCTGCTCTGCTCTGGTCCAGCCCCTCCTGCTCCAGCCACATCCTCACCCCTCTGGCATCACCCCTGTGGGGTCAGCACCAAACCCACCCAGCAGAGGGCTGGCACCCCACGGATTCCACGGGTGACCCAGTGTGTGTCAGTACAACAAAGCCCTTGTTATTCACCCTCTTTTCCTTATCTCTTCCCATTGCAGCTTTGACTGAGGCTGCGAGAACAGTGAGGCTCAATTTGAAGCAGAAAGTTCCTGTAAATCACAGCTCCTCCTCGGGGTGTTTCCTCCCCCGGTAGCCGTGAAGGAAAGGCAGCTGCCTCGGCTTTGCCTTGGAACACATTTCCGCTGGCCAGGGCTCTGGAGCCAGGGCTGAGCATTTACTGTGGTTTGGTTTGGGCTTTTCCTAATTCCCCCCCCCCCCCCTTTTTTTTTCTCTTTTCCTGCAAACACTGCTGTGGGCCACACTTACGGAGATGCTGCAAAGAGGGTCAGAGCACTGGCTCCAGCATGTCCTTCCTGCTCCTGGGCACGGCCCTGGCATTGCCCTGGCATTGCTCCTTCTCTGGCATTGCTCCTTCTTTGGCATTGCCCTGGCATTGCCCTGGCATTGCTCCCTCTCTGGCATTGCCCCCTCTCTGGCATTGCCCTGGCATTGCTCCCTCTCTGCCATGGTGAATAGCCTGGCACTGAGTGACTCGGCTCCTCAGCAGCCCCAGCCTGCAGTGCCTTGGCACTGGATGCTGTTGTAGGCTGGGCTTTTTTCACTTTTGCCTCTTCAGTCATTTGGGTTCTGGAGGCGAGTGATGAGTGCTAAAGGGTTTGGGCTTGGACCGCCTGGGAGTTTGGGTCCTGCTGAAGGTTTGTGCTGGAGCTTTTGTGGCTGGGAAGCAGCACAGTGATGACAGGCGGAGGGCAGGGAGGGGATGCTTGGCTGGGATGCAGAGATCACCTTGCCAGGTCTACTCTCATGCAGGTTTAGTGGTCCAGAAACACCTTGGAGAAGCATAAAGGGGTTTTCTCAGAGCTTGAGTCCCCCACCCCACCACATCCCTGCCTGCCTTCCTCTCTGGACACCCTTGTGATGCCGCCTTGGGCTAAACTGCGGGCAAGAGCAGCCAGGAGTCCCTCCCAAACACCAGACCTGGGCACTGTGGTGCTTAAAAAGATGCCAGAATTAGACCTGGAGAAAGGACAGGACAGGAACCTTCCTCTGCTTGGGGCACAGAGCTGCTCCCCGCGAGAAGTGAGCAAGCAGGAGGCACCAGGGAGAGTTGAAACCGTACATTTATTATTCCACATGGAAAGTCATTAACAGGATTACACGGAGGGCTGGCTCTATAATCACGTACATTGGATAAGAACATCGACACCCATACCAGGAAAGCAGAACTGAGCCCTGGGCCGTGCTTTGTACCCACCCCACCATCCCAGCCGGAGCAGCGACTCCTCCAGCCCCAGCTCCTTCCATTGACTTCAGGGGAGCAGACCCTTCTCCTCCTGTCCCTCCCCTCCCCACTCCCCAGTGACAAGTGCTACAGCTTAAAAAGTTGGGCTACATATTAAATATAGGGCATTACCTTCAAGTAGGGCTGGTATATTACACAAATAACCACATTTTTTGGTATCACTAGCATTTCTTTTAATGTCCATCATAAGACACCGTTAATAAAACCAACAACTTCAGCCTTCTTTTTCTACAAAGATCTTTCTCATCTCCTTAGTCTGGTGTTATTTTACCCTGCACATACAAGTATTAGAAGCATTACTAAGAATCATATCCTTCAACGCAATTAAGAATTATATTATTATAACAAATAAGACCAAAAATTAGATTTTATAGTTAAATATTCTGTGAGCCAGACAAAGGGGCTTTACTGTACAAGCGATTGTGCATTTTTTAAAAAAGCAAATTATAGTGCAAAGCAAAAAACATTGGCCTGTCTCGTGACCATTTGCATACAATAGAGGTGCATCTATTTACACCTTCACATGACAATATGTCATAAAAACAACATTGTTGCCATTCTTATTATTTTCTCTTTTACAATTCATTACGAACAGTCTTAAATTAATCTAGTACTACGAATGCCTTGTTTCCTTTGTGCTTTCCATGAGTGGATGACAAGTGTAAATGCATCAAACACAGGCTGCCGTGGTCCAGTTCTAGAGCTGGCGAGTGCCAGCGTGGTGCCCGCTGGTGCTAAGGCAAGTGAAGGCTGCAGTTTTGCTGGGGTAAGGCTTATTATTATTATTATCATTATCGTTATTATTATTATTTAAAGGAGTTGTCCTTCTTGTTGCTTACTGAACTTGTGAGTGGCCATTGCAGCTTTCCAGCTAAGGCAGGATGTCTCGCTCCAGTCTCGCCATGGGAGTGCAATCACAACCCTGTGCCTTGACCGAGGGCTGAGGAGCTGCCAGCAGAGATTTGGGGTGAGGCCATGTGGCTGTGGTGGTGTGACTGAGCCAGGCCAGCTCTGGGCTTTCAATTTTCTTATGCTCATGGGAAAAAATAAACCCTAAAGGCTCAGTTCTTGGTGGCACTGGAGGCTGGGACTGTCCCTGTCCCCTTGCTGCAGGGAGTACCACAGTCACACCCTCCCCAGGAACCTGCCCTTGCCCCTCACAGCCCTGCCAGGATGGGGCACCACGACTCCAGCCCTAATTCCCAGGCCAGCAGAAAGCCCAGCTGGCTTGCAGGAGGTGGCAAACCCTGCACTGTGCATCAGAGCCAAACCACTGACCTGGCCTTGGAGGAGCCCATATGGCCTCTCAGGCTGCCTACGACTCCCATCATGGCCCTGTTTGGTTGCAGTCCTTTGGTATCAGCTACGAGGGTGCCCAGGAGAGACCTGGTTCCTCCAAATGCCACAAGATACAACCAGTTATTGATGGGCCAATGGTACCTTTAGTGCCCCTTCTTCAGCTTATTCATCTACAGCAAGATACCCATGCTCTGGGTCACTTAAGGGGAAGGGAAGAAGGGTGAGAGGATGGAAAAGACTAGATAACATCACTTCACAATGTTCCCACCACCAAGAGCAGAAGTTGCTCCTTTCTCCAAATCTCATTTAGAGCTTTCAGTATGAACTGACAAGTGTAAATAAAAATAAAAAGTCACGTTAAACCACTCCGGGTGAAAACATGGGAAAGCATCCTAACAGAATGCTGATGCTTTGCCACCAGCTGCACGTGTTGCCACTCAGAGACGGTGAAAGAAGACCCAGAGAGTGGTGGCAAGGTCATGCCAAAGGCTCCCAAAGTCCCTTTTGCGGCTTAAGTGCTTGGAACGGCATCTCATCCACCTCGGATTGTCCTGAATGCCACCTTCACTTCAGCCACCATCACTGAGATTTGCTAAGAGGAGCGAAGAACTGAGTGGTGAGGTAAGCACAAAAGAGCAAACAAAACACAACAAATCAAACCAAAACACATAGCATGAAAAGTACATCTTGTATGTAAACATAGAGAAAAGGGGCCGGTGAGGCACGGGATCAGCCACGTTACTGTTTTAAAGATGACAACAACGACAAAAAATGAACAATACAACCTCTGTCATCAACAGCAAACAATAACAATAATATTAATAATAATAATAATGACCTCACAGCTCTTGTTCACGTGGCTGATGCCGGCACAGCCCTGCTGTGCCCCATCCCCGCGGCTGTGCTGTAAACCCAACTGCTCTGGCATCGGGCTGGAGCTCTTTGGTGGCCAGGGACCCTACACCAGTGGGGAAGGAAGGAGAGGACACAAGGGGATTTTTTGCTTTTTTTTTTTCTCCTTTTTTTTTTTTTTCAGTTCAGTCCTCCTGCACTGGCAGAGAGATGGTTTGGGCAACTCCCTGATCTTTTTCTCTTCTCTGAACCATTTTGCAGAGGAAGGGTGAGATTTTCCTCACTCTTTGTGTGGGGAAGAGGTGTGAGTGAGATGACTGAGAAGTGTTCTGCAAGAAACAAACATCTGATTCCACACGTCCTTTTTGTTTCCCCTATGTACAGTCCACATGCTTAAAACATACAAAAGGAACCACATCAAGCGACAAATTCAAGCCTTGTGGATGTTCTTCTTGAAATGTAATGCAGGTCCTGGTCCATCTTTGCTTGATGTTTGCCCGTGCTTGCATGCAGAGGATCCTGGTTTGCTTTTGGTTTGGGAGACAATGGTTTACCTTTTCCCTCGGCATCACTTTGGTCACTACCAAAAGGAGCAGTGTAACAGTGGCTGATTGAGTGAAAGCCATCAGTGCCCAGTCGAGCTGTCCTAGTAGGGCCTCCAGACTGACTCATCCATCCTCCCAGTAGTTGTCATGGTTGTCGGGGAGTTGCTGTGGCTCCCGTCCGCATCCACCCCGTCGTTCTGGCTGCCCAGGGTGGGATTCATTAGGTTGTTCCCCGCCGAGGCACTCGTGCAGGAGGAGAGCATCCTGGTGGGCGAGCGCTCGCCACCCGCCACCATGGAGAACTGGTAGGAGCCCGAGGATGTGCCGTAGTACAAGTGGTAGGGAGAGGGGTTGGCCTGGAAGGGTCCACTCTGGTTCTGCGTGGAGCCGGGGTAGGGGGGCGGCAGGTAGGTGTGGTGGAAGCGTGTCGTGGCGGGCATGCTGGTCATGCTGATGCCCCCGATGCCCGTGGCCGAGGGGGTGGCGGTGTAGGGGAAGGCAGCGGACATGGCACCGGGGTAGTGCATGCGGGGGTCGGAGAACCTGCTCTCGGTGAGCGCGGGCAGGGCGGGGAAGGAGCGGTCGAACTGCCGGGGGTCGGAGAAGGGGCTCAGGTCGGACGTGCCTGTTGGGGCAGAGGAGGAAAGCGGGTGGTTAGGGCACTGTCCTTGAGGCTTGTGGAGCTTCTCCTACTGCCCAAGCCATCCCCTTCCCAAGGAATTAAAGTCAGAAGGAAAAGCATCTCTTGGATCTGCCAGGGAAGAGAGCTGGGGAACTT
Source organism: Anabacerthia variegaticeps (assembly GCA_035583185.1). Taxonomy (NCBI): domain Eukaryota; kingdom Metazoa; phylum Chordata; class Aves; order Passeriformes; family Furnariidae; genus Anabacerthia; species Anabacerthia variegaticeps. Next base: position 5,237,320 of record JAWWEW010000060.1, read on the forward strand.
AACAAAAAAAATAAAAAAATAAAAAAAATCGTACACCCGTTTGTTTAAATTGTTCCCATTTCCTGTCCTAAAATTTGTTGTTTCCTATCCAAGAAGGGACACAACTAAGCTGACTCCTCTAGGGGTCTATTCATCTCCGGCAGATTAAAAAAACACACCCCATAAACACAGAAAAAAACTGTTTAGCCATGACATCAGCTGTGTAGTAAATAAATGCAGGCAGGCCCCAGACGGCCGGTCCTGGGATCCAGCGTGGTGTATATACACACACACGGAGACGGGGGGAAAGCTGGAGCCCAGACCAGCCTGCTAAGCCTTCTTGTGGGTGGCCTGTTCGTGCTGATACCATCAGGGTATGGAGCTGATAAACACACAGCTGAAAACTCCCAAGCTAGGAGCCACAATATCCCTACGCTTGAGTTCTCTGTGTATTTTTCTCCTTCCAAGAGGATAAAGAGAGTGAGAAATTCAGGCTTTCTTCTGCTGGGGGAAGGGAGACTTGGAGCAGCCCAGTGGGTTGTTATCCCCTTTTCTTGGGGGATCTAAACACAAAGGGGATCACAGTCAGCTTGGAGCTGGAGAGGGACCTCTGCTCAGTGCTCTTGGATTGTGTCCTCAGTGGCTGCACCTTCCTCAGCCTTGTAACACCCCTTGTGAGATGGAAATTTATCGAAAGAGCAGTCCTGGCCCAAAGCTGCTGCACTGAGCTCAAAGCCTTGCCCAGCTGGAGGTGGCTCTCCATTCTTTCTGGTTATTCCCAAGACCCTATTCTTCCCTCGTTAAAAGCAGGGCTTTTCTGCCTTGGTAGTGCAGTCTGGCCCCAGTGAATTTTTCTGGTCACATCAGCTGGATTTTGAATCACTCAGAGTAGGAGAATGTGAGCTACATATTCTAAACATGCTTGTTGTGTTTAGATATGCATATACATACAAACATTCACAGGATTTGGTATCTCCTCTGCATACACAGGGATGCGTGTTTTATAATACTTATTACAATGAAGCATTTTTAACTTCTCAGGGCTGGTGTTTCAGGCCCTGAAGCATTTCCCCAGGAAAAAAGGGCTTCCCTCAATCCCATGCAGCGATCTGGTGACAAGGGCATGCTCTGGAGGAGCAGGAGCGGGGGGATCTGATCTGAACCCTCCTTCTAATCCCAGGTGAGTCCTTCAGCCACGGGCTGCTGGAAGGAGAAGGGGGAGCAGGTTCCTCCCTGCCCTGCAGCCCTTTGGCAGGGGACTGGCAGTGCCTGCCTTCCCACACGGGCTACACGGAGGGGAAAGGGGGGAGCACCTGGGTTGTGAACGTGGCTGTGGCTTTGGGGCGAGATAAGAGAGGAGCAGCCCAGAGCTGTCCTGAACCACACAGCTCTGCACACACCCAGGGCTGGAAAGGCTGAGTGTGGAAGGGGCTGCCTGGCCACAGGGCTGTCCTTGTTCCACGCTGTGTGCAGGGGTAGCGTGCTCAGCCTGGCTGGAAAAGTACATTGCTGTGAAAACTGCTCACAACTGGCCAAGCCAGTCTGAGTTCACATCTCACAGGATGCTCTGCCCCATCCCAAAGCTGTGCTGCTGCAACAGCAGCACCAAAATACTGTCAGGCATTGGAAGCTGAGCTTTGGAGACCAGCTCTGCCAGAAGAAGCTTGACCAGAGCCTGTAGCTTTAGCAACCCAGCAGCATCACAGCGTGAGATATGGCCATGGGACAAAAATCCTGGCTGAACCTGGACTGGAAAGAAGAAGTGCTATTTTCTGAATGCCTCCCCTTCCGTGCAGCAGTCCTGCCACTGCTGGTTTGCCGTTCCCTGGGAGAAAGCCCCCTCCAAACCCTCCAAGCCCCCCTAAAACCCCAGAGTGGCACTTGCTGCCTTCCCAGATGACAGCCTGCAGTGCCCAGAGCGTGCCCTTCATTAGCTCTCACAGGCCCATAAATAATATTCTGTAAAATGCAAATTGAAATCAAACCTAAGTGCTCAGGGCACGTTTCCCTTGTCCTCTATAACACACCCAAACTGCCTTTTTTTTTTTTGAGGTCACATTTTATTGGCCTCACCTTTCACCTTTTGGCAATGGGTCCTTGCTAGTAATTTAGATCAGAGTGTGTGAGAGTGTTAATTACAGGCTGTGTGCGTGATGGGAAGGCACAGTGATGCTGTGGGGCCTGGAGACACTGGGCTATTGCCCAAAGGACACGAGTGGGCAGTGGGTGAGCTGTGCCAGGGGCTGGTCCTGGGCAGAGGGCACTCTGCAGGGCTGGGATCCCCACATTTGGGGCGTGGATCCCTCAGGAAGCTCATCCCTCCGTGAGAGTCCTCGGAGCACATCCCAGCCCTAGATCCGTGGGGCATCTACCCATCCCGTGGCCCAGAGCAGCTCCCCTTCATCTCCACAGCCTCGGGCTCCACGTCTGGCCCACGACAAAGCTCCGACCAGTCTGAGGCTAAAAATGACTCCCCCAGACCACGTCAGAAACAGAACCCCACTTGTGTATTTGGTCGCTGTGCTATCTGTGGGGCTCAGCCTCGCAGACACCCGGGCTGTGTGGCTGCAGAACACAGGGATCCCTCACCCAGAGCTGCCCCTCCATCTCCACCCTCACCTCAGGCTGCCCCTCCATCTCCATCCTCACCCAGAGCTGCCCCTCCATCTCCATCCTCACCTCAGGGCTGCCCTTCCACCCCACCTCCTTCCCTTCACACCTGCCCCTCCACCTCAGTGCCCTCACCTCACCTCCATCACCTCAGGGTTCCCCTCCATCCCCTCACACTGTCCCTCCAGCCTGGCTCCATCATCTCAGGGTTCCCCTCCATCCCCTCAGCTGCCCCTCCAGCCTGGCTCCATCACTTCAGGGCTGCCACAGCCCCACACACGTTGCAGCCACACAGCCCCATTCCCCCTGCCCTCATCCCTCATCCCTCCTGCCCTGCATCCAAAGAGATCCTTGCTGAAACAATCCCAGCAAGGTCCAAATAAAACATGGCCATTAACATCCCCCATAACCACCTAACTCAGCAGCATCAGCCCTCCAGCACACTCAGCCACAATCCAAAGCAGCCTGGAGCAAGCAACGTGCTGACCAAATGCTGGGGAGGAAGGAGTGGGTGAAGCTGCACCCTCAGACCCCACATTCCCTTAGGAACCACAGCTGAAAATGGGCTTTAAACCCCCTAACTCAGTCCCCTTCCCTGGTGCATCTCACACACATCTGCTCCATGGTGCTGCCTACGAGGATTTACTATGGTTTCCCTCGCTTACTCACCATCAGCCCCCATTTGCTTTTTTGGTCCCTGGCAATCTGAGCTTGAGTATTTCAGTTGTCCAGTTGCCAATCAAAATATTTGAAGGAAATGTTTATTTTCTTCTCAAAATCACACCAGCTGCTGCACTAACTGAATAAGCCCATTTAGCTGTAAGAATTTAACCATTGTAAGAGTGAATTGAGTCCCCCAGCTACTCCAAAATCTGACCCAATCTATCAGCGGAAATGTCAATGTTTTGGATGGGAGTTTGGGGAAGTGTGGAATGTGTATTAAATAAAAGCCATGTAAAGGTCAAAGCCCTGATTAGTAATGCCACTGTCTCCTCCTTAGGGCTGAGCTGCCCAGGGGACCTTGGAGGCCAGGACACACCCTGTGATTTAATTGTGCAGCTGCAATTTGCACCTTTTGAGGACCCCCAAGTCTTCCTGCACATGGAGCTGGATAGAAACAGGCTTTGAAAGCTGCTCAGCCCCTTTCCAGATAAAACAACAGTGCTCCAGTGGCACAGCAGCTTCCTCTCCACCTTAATAGATAATAGGGGTCTTTTCTTGGGGGAATGGTGGGGAGATAAATGTGAAGAGATGCCCCTGAGCCTGCGTGGGGATGGGGCCAGACCTCAGCTGGTTCATGGTGCTAAGGCTGGTCATGAGCATGGAGGTGGAGAGGTTGGTTCATGAGGTGCCGACCACAGAGGTTTCTCTGGGTGTGCTCAGCTCCTCCCTTAAGACCATACTGGGTTTGGGAGCTGCCTTGGATGGAGTGGAACTGGTCCCTGGACCCTCGCTGGGTCAGGACTGGTGGAGCTTCTCAGAGTTGCCTGGAAGCCTTTGAGGAAATGAGGCCCTGCAAAAGGTTTTAGGGATGGATGTGCATCCTTCCCAGAGGAACAGTGGGTGCATCCACTACCTCCTAACCCAGGAAAACATCTGTTCTGCCTGGAGAGAGGAAAGGGCAGCAAAAGCAATGTCAGGACCTCTTCAGTGCTACACGTGGAAGGGCTTTGAGTGACACTTAAACAACCAGCTCACCCAGGGCGTGTGTCAGAGCACAGAGCTGGGGCCTGACCTACAGGAGGAGATATCAGCTCATCTGGGGCTGGGCAGCAACGTGTGGAACCTGAGCAGCTCCAAGATACCACTCTGGTCCCTGGCTTAGAGATGTGGTGAAAATGCAGTGGCTGATGTATCCAGTCAGCAATAAACTTAACCTTGTGTGTATATTACACAACACACACACAAACACACACACAGTATGTGATATACACAGAGAATAAAGGAAATTCAAAGGAAACCTGACAGTGTGGCATTCTCCAAGTGAACAGAATAGAAAATATCTTCAGCATGGCCACATATCACCATTTAAATTCTACACACCTTGCAAAATTGTAATGAAAAATCTAGCCTGGGGAAAAACTCTCCTTTCCTGTCTCATGCCATGATGACTGACGACAGTGTAAACACTGATGATACTTTATGCTCCTGTATATAATAGACATGCACGTGTTAGACAGAGCAGGGACAGACAGTCTAGCTCTCTATACACCTTTGGCTGGTTTTTCTCTATTAATTTCTGTGATATTTGGACCTCTAAGTTATCTTTCAGCATTTTTCTGACCTCTCTTCCTCTCTGCTTCCCTTCCCTGATCACAGTGGCTCCATCTGGGAGCCTGGAGAGGCAGGTGGCCAAAGCAGGAGACAATCTGTACGGGAAGGTGCACGAGCTGCATTTGATGTGTGAAGCCTCAGCTCATCTCTAGAGCAGGCGCCGCTCCCCTCGCCGCCCACGCGTGCAGGCGTGCTCTCACGCCTCTGTCACGTATGTTAACAAGTTCACTTCTTTCCAAGTCAGAGCCAACTAAAAAAGAAAACGGCCCCTTCCTCCCACCCCACGTAAAATAGAGCAAAATATATTTTGGGGGAGGAGGGGAGGTGTTGAAAAAAAATGAGGGTGTGAAGAGCATCCGTTGTTCCACGCCCATGGAGCACTGCTCTGTATCTGATGGAGCCGGCTCACGAACTGGGGGCAAGGACTTCCTCTGTAGAGCTTGAAAAAAGAAAAACCAAACCCCAAACCAAAACACAACACCACACACGGCCTTATCACAGCATCACCAGGCACCACCTCAAGACTGCCAAGCACGTTTGCTGCTCAGTTCTCCATGTGCTGCCACGCAGACACACACGCAGCCCCCAAACCTACCCCAGAGAGTAGAACAAAGCTCTGCTCCCGTGTCCTCTCCCAGCACTTCCAATCCAATCCCAAACATGTTGGGCAGCAGCCTCCTGGTCTCCGCAGGCAGGGCAGGGAAATTCCCAGATATTCCCAGCTCGGTGAATCATGCACCGCATCTCAAGCTCCTCTGCAAACCCTCCCAGGTCCATGGGGATGCTCCCAGCTCTTGGCTGGACCCCTCCTGCCCTGCTGAGGAGGACTCTGCTCCCAGCTTTGAGTCTGGGTTTATCCAGGGCCAGCTCAGCTGCATCTCCTGTGCCAGCACTGTCCTCCATCGCTTACATTAGCTCCTCTCCCTCCCCGATGTTCTCCCCCTCGATGTATTTACACAGAGCAATCGGTTCTGCTCCCAGCCTGCCCTTAGCTAGACTAAACAAGCCCAGCTCTCCCTGCTTCCTCTCCTGCCACAGCCTCTCTCTCCTCTCACCATCCCAGAGCCCTCTGCCCACATCCCCCTGTCCCGCACCAGGCTCAGTTCCCGCTGCTCCATCCCGCAATGATAAGGAATAACCTAACGGTGCTAATTGGAGCGGCTGGGTGGGCTGAATGGGAAACACTCCCATGATTGCAGGCACTCCCTCTGGCCTGCCTGCACTTTGCTCTTTACCTGCATTCAAAGGGTATTAAAAAAAATAAAATTAACAAGCCCTGACTACATAAAAGGAAGCTGCTGAATTTACAACCCAGCCTGCAGCTAGACCACCTTGCCTGCCGAGCAGGTTTGGACCAGGCCAAGTCTGCCATGGGAAACCCACTGCTGGGGAGGCTGAGGGGTGCTGGAGAGGGGGCTCCAGCCCTGCCTCTGCTGGGCTGCCCTGCAGCACCACCCCCAGAATGTGGGCACTGCCCTCCTGCCTCGGGACCCTGGGCTGGGGGCTGCCCTCCCGTGCTCGGGGGTCCCAGCACACTGGAAAACCCCCTGTCAGAGGCAGGATGGTGTGCCTGGAGCCTGAGGCAAATTCAGGCGGGCTCCTTGCAAGCTGTTCTGTAGGAACTGCAGCACTGGAGCCCCCTGAGCTGTGGCCGGGGACAGAGGCAAGAGAAGCCAGCGGGGAACGCAGCGGTCGCAGCCTCGACTGCCTCTTGGGGGAAGCTCCCGTCCAGCACTGGTCTGTGGTTCATCTCTGGCAGTTACACACCAAAATCATCAAAGGGACATCACAGGCGCAAATGAGAGGAGCAGAAGAGCAGTTTAAAGATAGACACAGGAGCCTGAAGGCAGGCAGGAAACCCATCTTGAGCATGTTCCTTCCTTTGAGGCTGAAGCTGAATCCCACAATATGTTTTCTTCCCACTAATGCTTGCCTAGCTTCCTTTGGAAACAATTTAGCCTCTGCCCATGGTAGAATGTTTTTATCCATTAAGAAACGGATATTTTAAAGAAACCATAAGTCAATCTGGACAGTGATTAGGAAGCAGCAATTCAGTGTATTTGCTGGGCCCATAATTCAGGACTTAACCTCAGAGCAGCCACGTTGCATTTCGGAAACAATAGGGCGCTCGCTCCTATGCCAAAAGGCTTCTTAAAAGTAATGTAATACTTTAAAAATGTATATTTAAAATGAAAAAGGGAGCGATATCTTTTACTTTAAATGCACGTGGTGAAGCATTCTGCTGATGAGTGGCCCATGTTAAAAATGTTGCACTGGCCATAAGTAATGGACTGGGAATGAGGCTGGTTAAACTGAGCATCTGCCAGATCAGGAGATCTGAAGCTCTTCACCAGCAAACAAAATGTCTCCCAAAAACATCCAGCAGGCACTAAGGCTAGAAGAGGCAGGAGGAAGCTTGCAAAAGGATCCAGGTTTACTGTTCTCCCTGTGAAGTCAGGGCAGTCTGACTTCACTGGAGCAATATGTGTGCAAGGGGACATTAAGTGCATTAATCAAAACAGCTCACTCTGGTACCGGGTAATCACATCTAAAATCACTTTGCAATTGTCCTCATGAATGCAGGGCTCCTACATGTAGCTGGACAATGCACACAATTGCCTTTGAGTGGTTGAAGATGTTCCCACCACCAAGCTGGAGCACAGGCGGGCTGTGTGGGCAGTCCTGCCCTGCTGCAATGGGCTGAAATTGTTCAGCATGAACTGCTGCCAAAACAGGGGCAGGAGTGAAGCAGCACATGGAGACCTGGGGGCTTCTCCCTGGCAGGACGTGTGTGTGTCACCATCCACCTCCCCAGAGCAAGGGGGCCCCAAGGAGCAGCTGGGGGCAGACAGAAGTGAGTTCCTTTAACATCTTGCTTTGCTTTCAAGAGCTACTTGATTTTTTTGAGCTAGAAGGCAAACCCCAGAATAAAGAAAGCACGCCAAGCTCTGGCTTCGCATGCCCCGTAATAAGGAACCATTTCAAGCCACCCTAATGACAGCTTGGTGTCTCGCTGAGGAGATAGCAGAGCTGGGGTTTCAAAACCTCAGATTTTCCAGAAGCACTGGGCCAATCCTCAACAGAGGCAAATGGTTGTGCTCTGCTGAAGCCAGGGAAGCAGTGCTGGATGGTGATGAGGGTCTGCCCATCCGACCCACCCAGCTACTGGGCTGGATTGTCATTGCAGCTGCACTGGGGAGAACCCAGAACCACCCTATTTACCCACCAAAGCAGTGCAAGTGGGAATGCAATCTGCTGTGTGCAGGGCTGCAAATGTCAATTCCCTTTGGGGATGGGCACGGGAAGGGACGGATTCTCTGCTCATCTGAGTGGGGCAAGGCAAGGCTGAAGCCACTGAGATGCCCTGACACTGGGCACAGGGAAGCAGCATGAGGGCAGGATGTGATCTGCTTGGCCATGCACTGCTCACACTCTCCTCCCATGTTTCCTGACATGTCCTTCAGAAACAATCAGTTTTCTCTTACCGGGAGGTTTTTGGTTGGAGACCATTTAACCTCAGGATGATCATTTTACATGGGGACTATTTATAAGCTCCAGGGGCTGCTTCACTGAAAACCTCTGTGAATGGCTGAGGGCCAGACTCTGCTCCTACTTATATCAATGTCCTTGCCATGATCTCTGCTGGCCACAGCCTTCACCCTTGAGGGGAAAGATTGGACCAGGCTAGAGCAAAAACATCTCCAAAGAACCCCAATTCCTCCCAAAGGTACACCCTGTCTCCCACGTGCCTTTCTGCCTCCGAACCCAAGCTCCATGCGCTGTGTTCAGGGATTTGAGGTGTTGGAATCTCCCCTCGGTGGCCAAGGCTGTTTCTGAGCATCTCAGCTCCCAGCCTGGTTTTGCCAGAAGCAGATTAGGAAGCATTTGTGCAAACTGCTTGCTCAGCAGGACTGGGAGGCCAGCCACCTCCAGCACAGGAGCAGGGGGCTGCTGGGCACCGTGCAGGGGAAACCTGCCTCTCTGGCCCCCTTTTAATCCCTGCACAGGGATGCTAAAAACATTATGGTTGGGAAGCACCCACATGAAGGGCAGTGGGGGCCGGATGAGCTCCAGCCTCCCTGTCCTGACCCGTATCTCACTATGCTTTTCACTAATCGGCTTCTCATGTGTGTTACCCAAGAACGTGCCAAGTCGTGAGAATTACAGGCCTGTTAACTCCTGTGTTATTCTTGGCATGGGCAGGTTCCACTTGCTTGGGTAAAAATTATGATCTTTGTGAATAAGCTGTGTGTGTGTGGAGAGAAAGAGGTTTGTTTTCTTTTTTCCTTTTTTTTTTTTTTTAAAAAAAAATTATGATTATGATTGGTTATAGCCAGCATTGTGTCAAAAGGACAGGGCTGAGATTAAAATTACTGAGCTGATCCTGCTCCCAGCTACGCTGGTAAGAACCCACAGTCATTTTGAGACAGTTCCTCAGCTCGGGAGCGAGGGAGCCAAGAGCAGAGTGTGCACGAACCGCCTCTTGCAGCATTCCTGGGAGTTTGGATTCCCTCCGCAGGAATGGGTTTAGATGGCTAATTTTGTGTGTCTCCACTCCTGCTGTCACTTGACATTTGGGAATTTGGCACGAGCGGGAGCTTGTGGCCAATTTCATTTTTTTTCTCCTTGAATTTGTGTCATCACCTGATCCTTTGCTCCAAACGACACTCTTTGGGTTTCTGGCACTACATGAGGCTGTGCTAATTTAAAATACAAATCTTTTTTCTTCCCCCAAGAATCTCTTCCTTTATGACGCAGCCAACGGGACTAGCCGAGAAAACTCTCTCTCTCTTTCTCCCTTTTTCAAACAAAAATCAAACAATAATGCCACACAAAATGCCCCCGTTCTTCTCATAAACTGTGCTAATATCAATGAAAATTCCAAGCATGGAGATTTGCATTTCAATGAGAAATAAATTAAATTTTCACTGTAATTTTGGGCTGGGAGGAGCGGGGCAGCTCTTACAGTTCAGGTAACGTTTTCAAACATGTCTGTGCACCCCAGAACCCTCTTTGCCCACGACACTGAGGATTTCAAACATCGACGTCACTTCTGAAAATGCAACGCAAAGGCTTTTGGAACTTTTTGCATGAAACCTTCCAAGGAGGGTCACCTCTCTTCAAATCTCCATATGCAAACAGCTTAAATCCTATTCCTGAAATCCCTCTAAGTATCCCTGCTGATTTCCAAAGGAAAGCACCACCGAGACTAAAAATGCACGGAAAAGGAGCATGTCTCAGATGCAGACAGGAGTGTGGCTTGTCTTAATTCATTCTGGTGGCATCTGACTGTGCTGAGATATGCAGAAAGATGGGAGCAGCAAGGCAGCTGGATAATTCCAAATGCAGGGCTTAATTTGGGGCTGAAATTCAGGCATGTAGGGATTAACAGACTGACCTCTCTTGGGTAACTCCAGTGGCAATCCCTGCCTCTGTCCTGGCAGCACTGTGGATTCCTGGGGAACACCCAGGGGTGCTCCTTGCTGGTGGCAAGTCTGGGAAGGGCAGAGCTTGTGTGCGCGTGTGTGTGTGCGCGTGTGTCTGTGTGTGTGTGTGTGTCTGTGTGTGTATCTGTCTGTGTGTGTGTGTGCGCGTGTGTCTGTGTGTGTGTGTCTGTGTGTGT
>JAWWEW010000060.1:5247905-5259881 GCA_035583185.1 Anabacerthia variegaticeps
TGTGTGTGTGTATCTGTCTGTGTGTCTGTGTGTGTGTGTCTGTGTGTGTGTGCGCGCGTGTGTCTGTGTGTGTGTGTCTGTGTGTCTGTGTCTGTGTGTCTGTGTGTGTGTGTGCACGCGTGCACCAGGCAGGTGTGCATACATGTGGGGAATTATGCTGGAGCTGGGCGAGGGATCACCAGACTTGGCATAAACACAATGCAACAAGATAAGAAACCTTTTGGATTAGCATGTAAAGTATGAAACACCCTTTCTAGTTGATGCATAACCATAACGTGGGTGCCTTCATGTCAAAGAAGCTGCTGGGTTCAAAGTGTGTTGCTCTGATCTCTCTCACATTCCTCCTGAAGCTGCTCAGTTTTTCCTAACAGCCCGAATCTAATGGTGCAAATAATGATTTCATGGGGGCAAGAAGGCTTCCAAGGCCAAGAAATCCAAGCAACCCCCTCCCTGGCTTGTCCCCCTAGAAGGGCTCCTTACCCAGGGGACAGCTGGACTCCAGCCCCAAAATGCAATCAGAAGGGAAGCTTGTTTGGCCAGGGCAGCCCCGCTGCCTGCCCAGCTGTGCTGGGAGTGTGAGGGTTTGGGGTGCAACACCAGGCTGGGGCACCCATCCAGTTACCTTGGATTGGAGTCTGAGCCTGGGACCCGAAGTGGCTCGGGGTGCTGAGGGATCCGCGCGGATTGGGTGTTGTTGGGGTGACTCTCATGGACTGGCGCAGCCGTTCCAGCTCCCCGTAGCGGTCGGTGAAGGGTTTGGCTTGGTCTTCCAGCTTTTGTCTGTGCCCTGGAACATGATAAAAGAGTCTGGTATCTGATCGGTTCCCCCTTGGCTGCAGCACCCTGGTTGCACACAGAGTCAGCACAGCCTCTGTCTGAGGTTTGCTGATGCTCACATGGGGTAAGGGGTGGCAGCCATCGGCTACCGGGGGGCTGCACAGCACACACACAGGGGAAGACCTTGTGGTTCAGAAAAACGAGTCCCACCAAAGAAGGGACACAGACTGATCCCCGTGGGAGGCCCCAGATCATCCAGCAAGTCAGCCTTTGAGCAAGCAGCCTGGCTCAGGATGCCCTGTCGGAGTGACCAGCCTCCGCCAGCCCTCACTCTCTCTGCACATAGAGGGGAGACATGTGCAAGGCAGGAGAAGCCCCATCTCCTGGCAAGGTGGTGAATGGGGAACCAGCACAGAAAACATTGAATTTTAAGTATTTTCTGCAGTGCTTGCTCAGTGCGCACAGAATAAACTCTCATCTTACTCCAGCCCCCTCCCAACTCTGCCCATCCAACAGGGTCAGAGCCACATGGAGCTGAAGAAGGCACAAGAGGAGGGATGGGAGCAGCCTTGGTACCACACCTTGGCCATCTCACTTTGCTTCTTTCTGTTCCTTTTTTCCTACCCATAAAACGGGGAGTCTCATCACCCACATCCCCCAGGCAGGGCAGCAACTAACGAGCGTTTGTAAAGCACTCCCAGCTCCTTAGGTAGCAGCTGCTGGCACAGGGCAATAATCATTAAATTTATGCTAATTGTCCCGAGGCAAGAGGCGCATGAAATGCACTTGATACATAACTTTCACATTTTACTGTATTAATCATCGCCAAACGGCTTCACTCTCTCTGGGCCCGATTCCAGTCTCAGTTACACCCGCACAAAGCTGGAGGGGCTCCAGAGAAGCTGCCTCGGTTTTACATCAGTGCCGGGTTCAGACCTTGGGCTCTCCTTGTTCTTTACCTGCCGCAGCCGGATGGCCCCGCAACACCCCCAGCTCTTTGCACCTGCCAGGAAAGGACCTTCCCAGGGTCCCAACCACCTCCTCCCAGGGTGAGCCCAGCGCAGAGCTCGGGGGCACTGGAGGTGTGCAGGTATGCTGGGGAGATGGCGGAGGAGCTGGGAAGAAACCCTTCTGCAGCACTTCAGGGAGCTGGGCTTTATCACATCCTATGGCCCAACATCCACTGAGTCAAGCTCAGTTCTTGGTGGCTTTTAAGACCTGATGCATTTAGGAGGAGATAAACCAGCCACGTCTTGCTCACGCCCTCCTTCCCTCCCCCCTCACATCTGTGCAGTGTGAGCCTGGTGTCTGTTTATAGCAAAGCAACAGAAAGTCCCCAGACTTCCCCCTCTTTAATGATCTCTTATATCTCCTCATCTCCAGAGGGGATCTCACACTCCCAGCTGAGCCCCTGCCATGGCATTGCTCCATGGATGTCCCAACCCCTACCTACAGTTTCTGAAGGGCTTTGACCCTCCTCTGTGAGCTCCACACCCAGGTGTGCCCCACCACCCTCTCCAACTCTATAATCCCCAGGCTTTCCAGATGTGTCAAAGTCCAAACCAGTGGAAAACAGGCTGATGCCAGAGAGCAAAACTGAGTGAGGACAAACCCCAGCAGAAAGCAAAACCCAGCGGTATTTTGAAAATGTATTTTCCCTGCTGTGTGAAGTAAACCAAGGAAACCTCAAAGCAACACCATAAACGATCTCTTCTAATGTCTGTGTGTCCCCAGACCTCAGGCACCTCTGCATTGCCCAAGCCCTTCGGAGCCATGGGCAGCATCTGTCCCATGGCATTCGTGCTTTCCCCAGGGGAAAGGTGTGTACAGTGAGGTGTCTTGTTTGGGTCCACATTTTGTTATTTCAGTACACATTTGAGCACAGAAGAAGAAGAATCAGGTTGTGCTTCACCTTCAACCACTTGGGCAGACCATAGCAGAGGAGCTAAAAGGACTTTAAAGACCAAGTTCCCCCGAAATTTAAAGAAAATTAAATTCCCTGCCTCTGTCTCAGCACAAACCCTGTTCTGTGGTGGCATCTGGCATGTGACAGAGAAAATCCTGAAAAATATATCAAGTGATCACTATGCTGATAATGTTTTTAAAAATTATTCAGCCATACAACTTAACCTAGGGCTTCGTGTGGCTGTGTCATGCTGCAGTGTAGTTGCTCTGGTCCCCACACTGCCTGAACGTGGACACAGCCCCGTGGGAGTTTTAAGCCTCAGGTCACCAGCAGTGCTGTACTTGCACCCTCGAGAAGGGGCTGTTTGTGGGGAGACACAGCAATTACCAGCGAAAACCCCAAATTCTTAAAACTATCCTGACAAAAAGCAAGTGGAAAACTGGATGCAAATGTAAATTGAGGCCAACACAGGGGCTCGTTTAGGAGTGAAAACCCAAAGGATGCTGTGGTGGGATCAGGACCCTTCCCAGCTCTCCCAGCCCGTCTCTGGTCTGTATCCCACCCTGTACCCACGGCCCTGGCAGCACCAAACCAGACGAGACAAGGCAGCGAATGAGTTAAAAACCAACAGCCTGGGCTGCCAACCCTCTTGAGCTCAGCCTGTCTCCCCAGGACTTCCTGCCGCTTGTCACTTTAGAGCTGGGGACGTCAGACTTTGTCACGCAAGAGAGAATCGCTATTAATGGGTTTCTTTCATCAGAACAACCTGAGCTTTTTAATTTCTGCAGCGGTTGACTTCATTAAAAGCCCTTGCCCATGTACCCACAGCTATCACGGAGAGGAAACCAGTGCCGTCAAGTGAACAATAGCTCCTGCCTTAGAGAAGAGGAAGGTGGTTTCTGGCTTAACCCAAGGGCTGACTCAAAGCCTCCCGAAGCCAGTGGGTGGATTTTCACTCGACTTCAAACACTCTAGACCTCATCCCAAGAAATCCATCTGAGAAGTCTCAATCCCCCCTACCTGTGAGTTTGGGGGCACAAAACCTGCCTTTGGGGTTGGAGATTTTGCCCTGCCTTTCCAGCCGGGCTAGCACTGGCTTGCAGGTCAATATTTGTGGAAACAAGGAGCTTAGAATGATCAAATGATGGCAGCTACTGACCTTGGGCACTTCTTGTCAACAGCACAAGGGTTTTAACACTGGATTGGGTTTCTGAATCAGTTAACTCCAATATTGAACATGACATGATGTAAACATTGACAGATCACCTATGATCCTGATGTAATAACAAGATCTGTATCAGCACATCAAACAAACGATCCCATTGAATACTTCCCAGCTGGAAGAGCCAATGTGAATTTGACACTTTAGGCCAGTAATAAGAAGCATACTGGAAGTTTTGGGTGTTTCCTTGGAATGCAGACAGCGAAACAGTGTGTGCCACATTGCAGCTCAGGCACTCAGAGCTATGATTTAAAGACATGCTTTCTGCATTAAAACATTTCAAAGGCCAAAACAGACCCCACTCCTCCTCGTAAGAGTGTGCAACCTGATGTGGCTTCCCAAGCTGGGACCTGGATGGGGTTTCCAGGCAGTGGAAGGGGGAGTTCCAGAGTGTTCACCAAAAGCAGCTTATTTCCCCAGATCACTGAGAGGCAGAAAGTAAAGGTGATCAAAGGTGGAAAGGGGCTTCAGGAACCTGAGTGGTGCCAAAATCTGAGACAGATTTGATTTGAAAAAACACTCTCCAGGGTGCCTAAGAGTCCTGGTCCCCTGATTTATCTGTGTTTGGTTGTTCAGTCTTGAGAGACAAGGAGCTGCACAGCCTCCTCTGTCCCACTGGTGGGTTCAGACTTGGGTGTCACGTTTGTCCCCATCCCCTGCCACAGCCCTTTGCTACCAAAGGACAGGAGAGCAGATGGTGGGAAGTGGCTTGGCCCTCCCTGGGAGTCTTGCTGCGAAATGCTGGCAGCAAGATGCAGCAAAGGAAACGCAGAGTTTTGCAGCTCTGGGAGATGTTCATTAACACAAACATTTGCAGACCATTTCCTTAGCTCCAGTGAGGAGGAAACAAGAACCAGGAGATGGCAACATGGGCTGGGAGATCAGCTTGAGCCATCAGCAGCCACAGAGGCCCCCACTCATCCACCTTCAAAGCAAGGCTCCAAGTATCCCACCAGCAAGATCCCACCATCCTCCACCCAAGACTCTGCTCAAATATGCACAGCCAAACTCCAGGGCTCCACCAAGGAGGAGCTCACCAGGAGCAGTCCCTGCACACAATCCTGTGGCTTCGTCTCTACATGTCCGTGAGAATGGACCACAAGAAAGCAATCACAGTGGATAAAGCTCCATCTCAATGTGCAAAACACCTTTCAAATCCCTCTTATAGCCCTCAAAATAGGTACTTCAGAGAGACACACCAATCCTCTACAGAGGGTTGAATTCTTTCCCAGTCTGAGTCTCGACTAGACTATCAAGTCCCAGCATGTGCTTCAGAAAGAAGCCACATGTGAAACGCCTGTGTTATGGGAACAGCAGGCCTGTCCCTTACAGCAGATGTTGGGGTGGTTTCATCTTTGCACACCTATGGCACAGGACATGAACTTCCCTGGAATCCCACCTCCAGCTCCAGACTCAGCACGGGAAATTCCCGGCCAAGAAGAATGTGGTGGAGCCCCACGGCCGGTGAGAGAGGGAGGGGAGGACAGTGTGGAGGTGGGAACCAGGCTGCCCACGGCGCTGGCAGCCGGGAGGGACTCAAACATGACGTCTCCACAGAGCACACAGAGATGTGCACCGAGCTCTGGCCAGAGGCAGCAGCCGGCAAGTGCCAACACTACTTCAGCCCACTCCCAAAAGCTGAAGCCCAGGAGTTCACAGGAGGGAGCAGGAGGGGAATGTTAGAAGGAACCGTCTCTTCTGGTGACGAACAAAGTCAAGCACAGATAACTCATTATTCACATGTTTGAAGTTGGCCTGCTTACGCCATTTGGAAAGAGAATCAGTCACGGCCGGGCTTTGCTTTGGTTTCCTCTGGCTGTTGTGAGACACTACAGCTACTGTCTCTCTGCAGCGTGGAGAGAAAGGGAGTGTATCACAGTGTGCCTCGGCTCGCAGAGCATTTACACCCACTGGAACAACGAGAGGAAAATAATATTTAAGGGGGTGGGGGAGAGAATTAGGGGGAAAAAAAAGGCTCCTAATTTATAAAGCTGTTTTAGCTGGTGGTGGTCTGAGATGAATTGGCTGCCTCTAAAAGGATGAAAATAAATATCCCTCTTTTTCAAGGAAATAGGCTGGCTCTGGGCCAGCTGGCAGGAAGCACAGAGATATGTTGCATTTACAGTAGGTTTTTTAGTGTCTGAAGCTCCAGCAGCGGGAGAGATGTTCATCCTAGGCAGGCTGGTATTGATTAGAGGCTTTGCGAGCCCCTGATCTCCTCTCACTCCTGGGTTAGTCCCTCAGCTTTGCCTCTGCCTCTCTCCCTGCCCAGCCTGCCAAGGGAGCCCTGGCAAGTGGGGCAGCATCTGATAAATCCTGTTCAGGCCTTTTGTTACAGGGGCAGACCCCAAAACCAAGCCCTGTGAAAGGTAAAAAAAAAGCAAGGCATTAATTCAGAGATTTAAACAGAATTCCAGGGTAGCACTTTTGAAATCTCTGGGGATGTGGCCCGTGTTCAAATCAAAGGGAACATCACACCCAAATTTCCACACAACTTCGGCTCAAATGACTGAAGGACACAGGATCCCCATTCCCAGGGTTTCAGCGTGGAGACAGAGTCTTTCTGGATTTGCAAAGATATTTAAAGCACTTCACAGTGCAGGAAAGCTGGGGGCATTCTCAGCAATGGGTAAAATTCACAAGGTTTAAGCATTTAGCCCACTTGTGCCTTGCTGAAAACCCCCACCAGTGTTTTCCTGCATTTTTTTCATCCTTAAAGACCTTTGAAAATCTTCCTCTGAGACTGAAGAGTGAGTAGGTGAGTTTTAAAAGTTGTGATTTACAGATCTGAGAATTTCGGCTCATGTGTCACAAACCAGCAGGTGGGTGCACATCTGTGGGAAACCCGGCAGCTTTCATAAGACAGGGTGCAAAAACCACCAGCCCCGATGGCTTCTCTGCAACTGCTCCCATTTCCAGGAAGGCAAAATTCATTTACGGGCTCTGATCTGGTTTTCATGGAATTAGGCAAAAGCCCTGATTCAAAGATTTCCAAGCTGGGTGCTGGGGAGGAAGCAGACAGATCCCAAGGACATCCAGCTGGTATTGCCTCAGCCATGCCTGAGATCAGATTGTCAGAGGCTGTCGCTCCGTAGATCAGTGGAGAGATGCCAGCTGCAGTGAGTTAATGCTGCTATCTAACAACTTGGGCTGTGTGCTACCAGTATAGCTGGTTTTTCCCAGTTCATAACCTGTTCCATTAGGGCAAGCACATCAAATTCCTTTGGGTGACACTGGTTAGGGATGCTCTGCCCAGGATGGGAGGACCAGCTGCTGGGTTCAGGCTGTGCAAGGAATGTGCCGTGGCTGGGCTGATGGAGCTGAGATGAACCTGGCCCTGCAGGGAGGAAGCAGAGTTGTGCCAGCCAGTCCTGTGCCCTTGGGAACAGCACAACCCAGAGCACACTCCAACTTTCCCAAGCTCTGAGGATGCTGAGCGCTGCTTTCCCCCCTTGCCCTAGGACAGAGCTGGAGCCGAGCCCTGACGTTGGAATACTAATATCCCCCAATCCCAGGACTGAGCTCCAAGCTCCATCTCCTGAGACTGGCTGGTATGTTGGATAATTACATCTCCTGATGAGCTTTGGCAACATGCACAGCACAAAGCTGTGAGGAGGAACCCCAGAGCAACAACTACCTGCATGGCACCTTCCTCCTCCTCCCTGCTCAGCACCCTTCTCCTCCCTGCACAGCACCCTCCTCCTCCTCCCTGCAGTGCTGCTCCCCCAAAGCCAGAGGAGCAGAGCTGGGCAGGGGCTAACCATAGGCAAGAGGGATGCTCCACATTTGGTTTTGGGATTGGGAACCTCCCTGCAGAGGGATTGGGGATGTCTCTGCTTGCTGGGTCCCTCTTCATCCTCCCCTCTCTCCCCCTCTCCCCCTACAGTGTGTAGAGTCACTGGAAAGAGTAAGAGAAAATAATGCGAACTCATGTCTGAGCCCCTTCCGCTGCAGGATATGATTTATCTCGGGCTCTCTGCAGAACAGGTGACTGGGCTCCGGCAGCGGAAGAGAAGGGTCGTAGGAACTACATTTCATCTCACTCTGAGTCAAATCCTCTTCCTCCCTCTGCCACATCATTAAACTGATTGGTTGCACTGATAAGCCTTTTCAGGAGGGAGGAACGAGATGTGTCCTGCCATGACATCTGATGTGATCTTGTGGTTTTGTTTGATAGTTCTGGTCCTTTAGCTGTTGTCTTCCCTGAAATGAAACTGGTCTTTTATCGCTGACTGGTTTTTTTCCCCTCACTTTTCCAATCTGTGACCCTTCGCTCTGTCCTCCTGAGCTCCCAAATCCTGCCCAAGGGAAGTGGGGCCACACTGTGTTAATAACCCTGCAGGACAATGTTCACCAACCCCCTCCTGCACAGCACCTGCTGCCCACCAGGGAGTCGATCTGCTTTACAGACAGGTAAACTGAGGCACGGGGCAAAAGCTGCTCCTCTGTGAAGGAGCAACACTCACCAATGTCCTTGCTGCAACACTCAGAAATACTCCTTTTAGTGCCACCCTGTCCTGCCACCTGCATCCCATCCCGACCTCTCCCTTTGGACCCAGAGGGAATGGCTTTTGCTGTTCATTTGAACAGCACCTGGTGCAGAACACCACCAACATCCTCCTGGAGGAAACCTTCAATGAAACTTAATTCTCCAAATATCCCCCATACACCAGACAATCCTTTTGCTTGATTTAATCTCTTACTAATACACTATCAATGCCCACTTCTCTGAGCCTGATTTATTTCCAAAGCCAGGACAGGTATGGGTCTTCCACCCCAGCTGAGAATCGTGCCCTGGGGTTTTCCTGAAGCTTTCAAAAGCAGGAGGTGTTGCAACCAATTCCAACAATGATTCCCTTGTAGAATGCAAGCAAAAATAATGTCCCTGTTCTAACTCCCAGTGTTGCTTCACTTAGAAAATACCAGTCATTTTTAAGTGAAATGATTTTGAAGTTATTATGCACCAGGTGATTGTAAAGGAGAGGTGGAATTTACTATATGTGGCAAATAAAATAATCAGAGGAGTGAATTTACTGGAGCCAATATAATTTTAGTTGCTCTATTCTTTTGAGGCAGGATTAGCCTCGAGCTGTAGCACCAAAGGCCCTGCCAATGCAAACCCATTGCTTGGAGCACAATCTGGCAACCTTTATCCCTGCTCTGCTCTCCCAGGGAATGCTCCACATGTCCCTGGCACCCGGGTGGCCCTCGGGACATCCCCACGACCTGCTGAGGGGCAAGTGGGTCCCCCCCTGCCAGAACCCAGTGCTGGGCTGCTTTTCTCCCTCAGGGATTTTTATCCACCCTCCAGGAGCTGAGCCCCAATTGCCTCTCGCTGTGTCCTGGCAGGATTGGCCCTTGAAGGGTTAACTGGATAGCAGTGCCTATAAGGAATTAGAGAGGAGTAGTTTAATATAATTGCCTCCCCTGCGTGTACCAACAGCATCCCCGAGCTGCCTGGGCAGGAAAGCCGTGCCCTGCACGGCCCCAACAGATACCAAAGGGTGCAAATTTCCCCGCTGGGACCAAAACACATTCGTGGTGGGAATACAAACTGAGAAATCCTCCAGTGCAGCAAGCACTGATCTGCAAGGGCTCCTGCAGGAACTGGGGAGCCCTGAGCCCCTCCGGCGTCTCCTCCTTGCTCCCGCCACCTTGGGATCCCCCACGCTCCAAGGGATGCTGGTCCTACCTTCTCCTCTGCCTCCTGCCTGGCCACTCACTGCAGAGGCCCCAGTTTATGGGGAGCTCCAAGGGTTTAAGAGATGTGGCAGACAAAGGATGAGATCAGGCAGTCCATTTTGCCTGGTGGGACGGTCAGTGATGGCACTGATGCTGTGCCACCTCCCCTTAGCCAGCATTTGCTTTTCATTTGTCACCATCCAAAGGGCAAATGGGATCAGGGAAGGGTGGGATGGGGCCGAACAGTCTGTGCAGAAGGCACAGGGAGGCTTCAGCTCTCAGACACCATCCATACAAGTGCCTCATCCCAGGCACCAACAACTCCAGCAGCAGCTGGAGGGGCAGCAGAGCAAACACCAATAAAACTAAAATATAACACCTTGCCTTCCCACTGAGGACCTTCCATGCCTGCCTTGTTTCAGGACACACCAAAGAGCCTAGACCCCATCCAAAGCCCTTTTGCTGCTTCAGGCAGGACCCTCAGCAGGGCAGGATCAGCGTGGGGAGAAGCAGAGAGTGCTGAGAGCTGAACGGGCAGACTCTGGAGCACAGCTGGAACGAGCCTGATGTCCCCAAGCAGCACCACCCCAAGGGCCACCACGGGAAGCACCGGGCAGGTCCCCGACCAGCAGGAGCAAAGCTGAACCTCCAGGTGGGTGTGCAGAGCCCGTGGAGTTTCCTCAAAGCTCCATCTCAAAGGGCCTCAGCACATCCAGGGCAGAGCCAAGGGGGAAGTGAGAAAGTGCCACTCAGGATTTCCTCCTCTTCCTCCCCAGGGAAGGGGACAGGTCACAAGAAGTGGAAATCAGTGTGTTTTAAGCACAAATATAAAATGAAAAGAGATTATAGCAATTTTGCACTGACAAATAACTGACCAGGAAGTGGTGAGGTCATTTACTTATTTAAATGACCTTTGATTGATTTAATTTATCTTCTATTTTTTTCTTATTTTTATCTTTTTCTTCACCATTTCCCTTTATGTGTGGGATTTTTTTCCCCCCCTAATTCCCTGACAATCTGGGAACTGTCTGTGTATTTATTTCTAGCTAAGGACAGGCAGGGGAATAAAACAAAAGACCAGAATAATACCCAAAACTATCACCCCACGGGAGCACTTCAGCACTGAGTCTGCTTTTAATTACAGAAACATCTCAAGCTCAAGTTTTACACAGCCCCACGAGAAGCCTTTTTGCCAAGATAAAGATCTGAAATTGTACAATACTGGCATGGTGCAGCCCTGTCCTGAGTCTCTATTTGAGCTTCTGAGACACACAAGACCCTCCAATAATTTATCCTGTCTTCTCCAAGGACTTGCCAAACCCACACCAAACCTCCAAGGCTAAAAGGCGCAGAAAACAGGGGGTGTCTCTGCCTCGAGGTCCCAAAATTGCCTGTAGGAACACATGAACAGGGAAACATTTTGTCCTTGCTCCTCTTTGGCTCCCATCCCATAACCCCAACAAACTGCCCTGCTCCTTCTTCCTCATCCTCAGCTATTTTAGCCACTTGGTAGATCCCAATTTCCCCATGTCCCAGAAATGGAAGAGCTACAGATTTTACTTCCCCCTCTCCAGATTCATGAGCTGGAATCCCAGAGAGCCACAGTCCATCACCCCAAGCCTCCTGCAGCACTTGGGAGTCCTGCAGAGCTCTTCCAACTCTCTGTCTCCTCTCAGAATTGCTTCCAACCAACAAAAGCACAGTGTGGATTTATACAAATGCCCCCAGACCACAGGTCCATGGGGCAAAAACATCCTGAAATGGGGGGCCACAATTCCCTCTGGGCTGGGGAGCAGCTTTGCCATGGAGTTCCCAGCCCTGCCAGAGCATGACAGGTGAATCCATAGATCAGCCACTTTTCTAAAAGGTAACAGGAATGTTTCTGTTTCATATTTTTCCCTTTTCCCCCCCCAAATGGTACAAATTAGGGAAGCCCTCAGTGTTACAAGCAATTCCCAAAGAGCCAGAAATCCCTCCAGAAATCATCACTGCTTTCAGGACATCACAACCCAAACCAGCATGGAAATAACCAACTCTGTGAAATATTAAACACAGCATTTTGTAGTTTTGATGGCATTTAAGCCATTAAGGCATGAAAATATGATGGTGCTAAAGGAACTGAGTTTGCCCAGGGCTGCAAAAACAAACAAGAGCCTGGAAGCACCACAGGGAAACCCCCACCACTACAAGTCCCAAATCAGCCCTGTGCCAGTGAGTGTGGAGGGGCTGACACAGCAGTTTGAGCTCAGGTCTGGGCAAAGCTGCTGTTGCCTCCAAATAAACATCCTCACCACACTGGGGCTGCAGGGAGTGGGTCCAGCCTGGTAACAAGCAGAGGTGGTGGTGGGGACACACAGACCCCCTCCATATGTGCAGTCATTCCAAAATT
>JAWWEW010000060.1:5272781-5303913 GCA_035583185.1 Anabacerthia variegaticeps
GGTGTGGTGGGGCCGGGGGAGGCTGGTACGGGGCCGCTGTGGGTGCGGTGGGGCCGCTGTGGGGCCGCGGCCGTGCAGCGCGGCTGGAGATGCAGCTCGTCCCCCTCCGCCCAGCGCGGCCCCCGCGGGGGTCGAGCGCGGCGGGACGGGGGCAGCGCGGCCGGCGGGACCCCCGGCACACGCGGCCCCCACGGGGGGCGTCTGTCCCGCGGCCCGCGCTGCAAATCGGGCCCCCCGGCTGCGCCCGCCGCCTGCCCCACACCCGGGGCCGCCGCCAGCCCCGGCGGGGCCGCCGCTGCGGGCAGGGCCGGCCGCTCCGGCCGCAATCGTTGGCGAGGAAATTCGCGGCGGAGCGGCCGGTCCTGCGGGAACACAACGAAGGCGGCGGATCCCCGCGCTCCGCCGCTGCCCGAACCACCGGGGCGGCGGGGAAGGATTCTCTGCCCGTCCTGCCCGGCCCTTTCTCCGGGCTGAGCTCACCCTGATGGGGTTTGCGGAGCGGGACGGCCCGTCGGAGCGGAGCTGGCCGCGCTGCAGCGTTCCCGGCTCCGCGCTGCACGGTGCAAAACGCAGATTTCCCTAAAACAAACAGAAATAAACCCCAACACCTAAAACTACCCTCTTTTCCCTGAATTCCCTTCACGAAATAATGAACCATTTTCGCCCGCAAGCCGCGGTGCCCGGAGGAGAGAGCCCGCGCCAGGCTCTGCAGGACCCTCCGTGTTTGCCCAAAAGAACAAGCAAAAAGAACATATATATATATATATATATCACACATATACATATACTTCTTTTTCTTTTAGTGATGAGGAGCGGCGGTTCCGCCGTCGCAGCACCCCGTTACCCCGGGACACCCTCGCGATCCGCGCCGGGCGAACCGGGACCGTCGAGCGGCCGCCGGGGACGGCCCGAGCTCCTCCAGCCCCGGAGGGCGGCGGGGCCCGTCAGCACCGCGGGTCGGGCCGTCCCCCGCAGTTACCGGCGCTCCAATTCTGCCCTTTTTAGGTGAAAGCGGCCGCCGGTTTGGTTCTATTTTTCGCCCCCTATTCCGCAGCGCGGGGGGACCCGCAGGAACCCCGGAGCAGGGCGAAGAGCTGCGGGCGGGGCCGGGCTGTGCCGGGGGTCGGGCACGTCCCGTCCCGGTGCCGCCGGTGCCCCGGGGGGTCACGGAGGGCTGACCGGGGGGCCCAGAGGCGTGCGGGGAGCGCTGCAGTGCAGCGGCGGGGCCGCTGGTTGGCGCCGGGGCTCCGCAGGGGCGGCCCGCGACGGGGCGGGACGGCGTGGGACGGGGTGCCGACCCGCCTCGTCCCGCTGGCACCCCCGCACCGGGCCGGCATGCTGGCCCCTCCGGGGTGCTGACACCTTGGCACCGGGGCCTCTCCTGCCCCTTCCCGCTGCTGAACCGACCCCGCATTACCGCCCCTCTGACCCCGCCGCCGCCCTGCACAGCCCTGAGGGTGTGCCCTGCCTACCCCAGGGCCGGGAGCTGCAGCCCCGGAGCTGCAGAGGGTGGGTGATACCACACGGGCGGGTAAAGCCCTGCAAGAGCCATGGGATGATTTTAGGCTGAGTCCCTGCACGACCGGGCCGGGTCCCCAGGACAGGGCTGCTCTGCTGAAGGAGGATGCTTGTCATTCCCTGCCTTCACTGATGTATCCAGTGGCTGTATTACAGTCCTGCCACCCACAAATTTCTCTAATCCTTTTTTATACTGGGAGCAACCTGTTGGAATGGGCACCGAACACATCACCTTGATTTCTCAAAGTGCTATCCGAATGCCTCCCAAAGTACCCTGGGTCACTCACCACTGCAGTCACAGGTGTGCTGGGTATCACATCCTGCTCCCTCCCCAAAATCCACTTTCTTCACCACTCTCCGGCCTCCCACCCTGACTCATTCTCAGCTTCATAGTGATGGGATGCAGACTCACCCCCATAACCCACACTATGGCCCTGCATGTAGGGAGAAAGCCTGTTGCTGACTTGCAGCAATATAAGATGAGACCCAAACCACAGAACAGTGACAAACCAGGCTCCCCACAGTCCCAAACTGCCTGGAGACCTCTGGAGATGCAGAGCCCTGCAAACCAACCCGGTGGCTACTTCTGCAAGAGGCGTTCAGGTGAGCAAAGCCATCCCAGAGCTAAAGGCACCCACAGCACCATGCCCAAACAGGAATGAGTTTTCTTTTGAATCACCCTTTTCCAGCACAGCAGGATTCAGAGTCTCAAACAGCAAAACTCTCACTGCTCTGGTCCTCCACAAACCAGGAGACGTCGACACGCAGGGATTATTCCTCTGCCACCCTCCCTGCACTCCCGAGGAGGTTAATAGAGTATCAGACCCGGGATTTGTATGGGCCTCTTTACAAATACTTAAAAGCTACTGTTCTCATGGCAGGGAGGTCAGCGGCTCTTTAAATCATTACTCACTGGGATTACTTTCCTTACAGGCTCCTCTGTAGTTTTTAATTCATTTGAGCTGCTCTTTAGCAGCAGAGTCACTCGTTTCGACAGCAGAGCAGTGAGCGCAGAGGCTTATAGGAAGCTTTCTATTAAAAATTCATCGCAAACTCTCAGGAGCTCAGCACTCAGTAGGGCCATGTGGGTGTCTGGATCTATTTTGTAGTTCAGGGACAGGGATCTGAGAGCAGCATGCAGGGAGGGAGCGTGCTATTCATTCATAAATCAAACAACAGATGCCGGGGCCAATGGGGTGCACGATGGTGACAATTTTTAACCCCTGAGTGTCGCTGCTAAAACAGGCTCCCATGGGGCAATTATGGGTGCTGGAGGCAGAGGTTCCTGCGGGAGGAAGCTGTGAAGCTCGGGGGAAGAAACTAGGGGAAACTGGGGGGAGAAAAGGCAGTGGCTTCCCCAGACATAAATCTGGGCAATCCTTTGCTTGGACAAGGGACCAGTTGCCAGACCAGCGTGATGATGACTCCAGCAGGGCTGCACGGGGCTCTGCTCGGAGGCTGCTGTGCCCCGGGGTCAGGCAGTACCTGCAGTGGAGGGCTCTGCTCAGCACCCACTTCCAAGGACAAAGCTGCAGCCTGAGATCAGACCCTTAGCTGGGACATCCATTAACCCCACGGGAGCTGCAGGTACCCACCTTACTGGGGACACCTGCCTGTGTACGAAGTCCTGGCGCCTGGCACCCAAGATCCTTTCTTGGGGCAGCAAGAGGAGGAGGAGGAGGAGGAGGAGGAGGAGGAGGAGGAGGAGGAAGGCTTTAGGAAGAGTTTTAGATCCTGGCATGAAGTGCTGTCAGCAGGGAAAATCATTTTGAGATTCCCACCTGTTGCCCGGGGCCAGGTTTCATTCATCTTCATTTGAATGACTAGAAAAGGCAATGGCTGTAACTGCTGACACTCCTTACAGCTTTGGGGCTTGCCTGTCCTCCCAGTTCTCTGCATTTTATATAAGCCAGTGTGTTTTATTACCAGCCCTCATTTCAAACAGCATCCCCAGAGGAGCCTCCACACCTGTGCACACCCACACCTGCATCCTTGGCCGCTCAGAGTGGCGAGAGCCAAGCACACACAGCGTGGAGAATCGGGAGTGATGCTGCTGCCATTGGGGGATTTCTCATCTCCCAAGGGCTTCCAGGACCCCCCAGTTCCCCAGCACCAGTCTTGGACGGGTGGAGCACAAATAACTCGGGCGTGTGCAGCACCAAGGGGATGAGCCGGGGTTTCCAAAAGCTGCGAAGTGACTGGGGAGCACGAGTGCGATTGACGCGAATCCTGCGGTTCTGAAGTCACGAAAGTGCCATTCTTCATTGTTCGGGACCGCGATTCTCCTCTGCCCACAACAGCCTGACAATGAGGAGCATGTTCAGCGCTCACATCCTCTGTGCTATTGATAGCACGGCCGCGCTTTTTGGAGCGTGGGTCCCATCTGCCACTTCCACTCCTTTTTAAAAGATCCTAATGACTGTCGGATCCTTTTGGTTCTTAATTAATTTCAGAGTTCAACTGCAAATAGGAAACAAGGCAGCTTTTGCCCTTACGCATATGAATATTACTGTTCCATTTAATGTGGTTACGGGTGGAATGCTGTTATTCATTCCTGCCTGCAATAAAAGCCACATGTTTTTAAAACTTTGCACTTGAAAAAACTTTTAGGAAAGAAATCAAGTATGTTTTGTATGCATGGCATGAGATAAAAACTAGTCATAAATATTCAAAGAACAGTTAGAGCTTTATGCTTGATTTAAACAAGTGAACAGAGAAGTCGAATGGTTGGAGTAAGTGGAGAATGCAAGCCCAATGCTTCTTTAAGAATGTGCTTATGCAGAGAAAAGGAACTATTCATGCAAAGGTTATGGAGCACCTAAGGACATCCCATCGCCTCCAAAAATCCAAAAATGCCCAAAGGTGGATAGCACAACTGGCAACACTGGGCTTTGTTCAGAGCTGCTTCAGTTCATGGGAGTTTCTCTCTGGGGGTTTCAGAGGAGTTTTAGGGAGGTGTGATGCCATCTGCCACACCCATCAGGGATCGAGGACTCTTCTTGCTGGAGACATCTCCAACATGTCCATTCCCCATGATTCAAGGCAGATGGGTGAAGTTGTGTTGAGTGTTGTCTGGGACTCCTGGGACCCCTGGACAGACCTTGCCTAGAGCCCCACCCAGCCAAAACCACACAGGAGGGATGAAGTGCCGGGATCCTGGGCAATGCCTGTCCCACGGTTGTGCTGCTGGAGCCCAGGGCAGCGCAGACCCTTCACAACCCAAAACGCGACAGGGGGAGAAATAAAAAAAATTCCAAAGGAAAGAAAAAACGGAAATGTCTGGATGGTGAAAAGAGGAACCGAAAGGCACATGACAACAAGAAAAGCACAATGGATGCAGAAAAACACGATATGATTTCTAATTGCAAGGGAGGTGCTTGGAGGAGTTCTGTCACGGAAGGGCTCCTGGGCAGAGCTCCAAGGCGCAGGGAAAGCCTCCTGCACGTGCTGAGCAAAGCGCTATTGCAACAGGAAAATGCTGCTGAAAGTTGTTTCTTGCCTTGGAAAATCATTTTGCCATTGGCAAAACTGGACCCATCGCTTGTCACCATCCCAGTGGGATGGGAAATCCAATCTCCTGCCCTCATACACTGGCCGAACATGCAGTGGTGTTTCCCGAAATGCATTTTTCAGCCTGGCCCAAAATATTGGGATGATGTTGGGTGTCAAGCAGATGCTCAGTGCTCCTGGGCTCCACCAAAGTTTGCAAGGCAGCAGGAGCCTGTGGGAACCTTGGGAAGGGTCTTGCTGAAATGGTGGCCAGGGTAAGTGCTTGAGCCTTGGTGGGGTGGGATGAGGCTGTGCTGGTCTCTGCTGCTTCCCATTGGGGAAGTCAAAATGTGAAGAGAGAAAGCAAACTTTGGGAAATGCAATCCCACAGGCTCACCCCCATCCCTGCGAAGGGCAGCTCTTGGCAAACCTCGGCCAAGTGTTTCCCTGGTCCAGGGCTGCAGTGTCTGTCCCTCTCAGGTGTGGGGACAGAGGCGGGTGCTCCCCCCCCCAGCAGGCAGGAGGGGACCGGCAGCTGCCTGCGACGGGCGCTGGCGTCAGACAGGGAACTCCAGTTTCCCTTTTGGTTCGGGGCTGACAGAGGTCACGTCTTAGCAAAAGCAGCTTCACAGGCAAGTGCAAACACACCATTTCTGTTTAACTTCTCTATGGGACATCAGCATTGCAAAGGGAACTCAGCCTTGTCTTCCTGAGGGCACTCACTGAACCAAGAGCACCCCTGGAACCCCTTTGGCCAGGCAGCCCACAGATGTGCAGTGACCTTGAGAATCATTTGCATCCTGCTCTGAAGAGGATAGTGGGGTTGTGCTGTCTCACACTGGCAGACCACAGGCCAGTGGAGATACTGCTGTGCTGAATTTTCAAAGCCTCTTCTGAAATATCCTCTTGCTGGAGGTGGAGAGTTTCTCCCACTCCCATACCTCAGTCTGCAATGCCTCACCAGGAGAGCCACTGTCATGCTGAGATGGCTGGTGGTGATACCAGGATGAGCATCTCCTCCCCTCCTGCCTCAGCCCTCATGCTTTCCCCATCACCCTCCCAAAGTGGTCACTCCATTTCTCTTGCCTGGGTTGGCATGATCCTGCAGGCAGACCCTGCATCTCCACATTCAGTCAACTCCCCAGGGTAACCTTGGGTTGCTCCTCAGACAGCCTGTCCATGAATTCACTGGCACACACAGCTGCTGACTCTGCCTTAGAGCTCATGGCAGAAGGTACAGCTGAGCCTGGGCTGGTTGAGATCACACCTCAAACACTTCTGTCAATGCAACACATTGGCCCTTTTTCACAAAAAATAAGATCCTGAGCAAGGACCAGCTCGTCTCATGTGAGGTTTTTATCACCCCTATGAGATCAATCCCTGATTTCTGTCACCTCCACCAGGCAACCCACAGGGGAAACAGTGAACTCCTCCAGCAGCAACATGGAGCCACCTCAAACTCTGCCATCAACTCCTCGCCTACAGCAAAGTAATTCTGAGAACACCAACCTCTGTTCCATTTATAAATTGTCCTTCAGGGCTGCACCATTTTTTCCAGGCTCATCTGCTTTTTGCCATTATTCACTACTTTCACTCTAAGAATAACCCCAGGCCATGCGAGTTTGCTGTTGGGCTGCTCTGACTAGATGGACTCCAGGCTGTGTGGCTTCTGCTCCTTCCTCAGATTGTTTTTTTCATATCTGCCCGTCTGTAAAGACTCTCATTGATGTGAGTTTGCCCAACATCCCTCACCAGTAAGTCTGCAGGTTGTAGAGAAGCTCCAGAAAACATCCCCACCGAGAGGGCTCAGCCTGCAAATTCACCCAACATTTACACATCCCTTTAGGCACAGAACAAATCCCCAACTTGGGGGAATTAGTCACAGGCTAAAAACGAGGCAGAAGGTACTTTTCTGGTTTCTGGCTGTGAACTCAGACAACTCAAACGCGATGTTATTTAGGGACTGCTGTTAAGTCACTGCTCCTCATCCATCTCCGGCAGCTTGGAAAGGGAACTGCGCCGGCTCCCCTCCATCGAACTCCAGCCCTGTGTTCAGCAGCATGAGCTCACTTTGTGTTTTGCAGAAGTTTCTTATAAAAGTTCCTACGCAAGCAGGAGGTGCCCGTCTGCCTGGGTCAGCTGGCTGCCACCACGAGCGGGCTCCTCACCCAGCCCAGACGGCAGCGCGGGAAGTTGGAGTGGCTCAGCAGCAGCTTGGGGCTGCAAACCAGAGAAATGGAGAACTTGCCCAGACAGAATGATAGCGGTTTTCAGTCTCACAGGGCCAGCCAGCTCTGTGGGGAGAGAGGGGATCTGATCTATGAAGCACAACCTCTGTGTGTCCTGAGGTCTGAGCCACCCTGTGCCTGCCTGGTCCTCCAAAACTGGTGGATTTAAAGGGTGTTTGTGTATTTTCTCCTCTAACCAAGCTGGCAGGAATGCTGGGCTCTGAAAGGCATTGGCAGGGCAGGCAAGGTCACAGAATCATGGAATGGTTTGGGTTGGAAGAGACCTCAATGTTCATCTAGTCCATCCCCCTGCCATGGGCAGGGACACAGTCCACTAGACCAGGTTGCTCCAAGCCCTGTCCAGCCTGGCCTCGAACACTGCCTTCAATCCACAGCTCTGCCTCAGCCTTCCTTAAGGACCCTGGATGTGCCACAGAGGGACTGGTTCCTCCATCTCCCACCCCTTGGGAAGCCCCCAGTGCCCTGATCTTGTGGGAGGGGAAGAGGGCATTTCACCTGCTCTGACACGGGACTAGACCCCCACCCCCATGGGAACAGGGCTGAGACACCCGTGGGTGTCCCCCCAGTCCACTCAGGGACGAGAGTCAGGACTGAGGCTGCTCCTCCCAGCCTGGCAATTTTGCCAAGTTTTATGGAAAAAAATGGTAGGCTTGCTCAGTCAGGGAGATTTTCCAAACTGACCCTGGGCTAATAAAAGAAGGTGTTTAATTACAGGGTTCAGGGTAATTGGGCACAAAAGTGGCCAGTAAAACACAGCACAGTGCAAGGGAGAGGCAGAACAAGGACTGACTTTTGGAACAGCACATCTGATTTAGTCTTTGGCTTCCCTGGTCAACACATTCTCTCCCCTAATGAAAGAAAACAGCACAGCCTTTCCTAAATCCCCTCTAAGTAGTCTACCCCTCACTTGAAGTCCCTGAAATAACTGTGCTCTGTCCTTATATTATCTCCATGCACGTGCCTCCAGTTTAAAGGGAAATGGTGTAGCCCCTGTCTGGCATTTAATCCCTGCCAGGCTGGGAAGAAACAGCCTCCCTGGCTTGTCCATGCACCCATCGATGCATGGACCCACTCCCAGCTGGAGCATCTTCTCGCCACTCCCTGAGTGTGGGACGCAGGGAGCAATATCCCTTTAAATATTTCATAAACAACACAAGAAGGAATGGAAATAGGCAATTTTCACGGGAGTTCCTAGTATTTGTAATTAAGTGTAGCTTCCTCCATGGCTTTTTGGCTTCTCATTGGGAGAGAAACTGAGCTACAGCTGGGATATTCCTGCAACAGCCCCGCCAGCAGCGGGACGGGAGGCGTGTGCTGGTTAGGAAATGTGCTGCTCCTGGGAATAACCCACGTGCTTGCTGCAGAGATCAGAAACCAACTGCTCCAGCTGCTGGCTGAGGTTTTCCTGCAGGAAAACTCCCTCCAGCTGCAAGAGAACCACTGTTTAACCAACACCCGGACAGACACATGGACCCCGAGCTGGCGGCTCTGCTCCGGGATGCACCTGAAGCCACGCAGAAAACCTCCTGCAAAGCCCCAACCAGGGTTCATTAACACAATAAGTATCATTTGAGGATCAGCTCACCCCGTCAGTGATGTGCTCTCCATCAGCACATGCAGTGTTTGCAACACCCTTTGTCTGTCTGTCTGTCTGCCTGTCCCTGTGCCAGGCTGAGCCCTGGCCAGCACCCAGGAGGCTCAGAGGGTGTAAGAAGCCAGGGCAGACTTTGGGCCAGGGTTGTGCCTCTAACATAATTCCTACCATTTTGTTTGGATCTATTTTTTTAGAAGTTATTTTAACAAAAACCATGCTGCCTTGTGAAGTCACATCCCAATATAGCTGCCATAAACACACACACAGTGACTGGAGCAAAAAAAGCAGCCCTGGGGCCCTAAATCCCATCCTTACCAGGAGAAAAGACCCTTAGAAGGTGTCTCTTCCCTACTGTGGCACAAATCTGTCATGGGATGTGAATCCCTCACGGGATGCTCCTTGCTGGGCTGATGGGACCATCCAGGGTGGCAGGAGGTCCTTCCCAGGGTCACCCTGCACTTCCCCAGGTGGGAATACAAACCCTGGGCCTTTCATCCCTCCATTCACCACTCAGCAATCCCAGACGCCTTTACAGGACTCTCCTGCACAACAGAGATTGTGGAAAAAAAGCCCATTTTTTAGTATTTTCCTTCCCAACTGAGGCTTTTTTTTTTTTTTTAATCTATTCCTTCTCCTCCTATTTTGGTTGTTTTGATATTTTATTTTACAATAGCCTGAGTAATATGTTCCTCATGTTCCAAATGCACTCACGGCTTCCAGTGGGAATGGAAAATCATTGTTTCTTTTTTATTTTCCCTTTTCTTTTTCTTTTTGATATATTTATGTTGTGGAAAATACCCCCAGATTGCAGACACGTTGGCTATCCCACTTTCTTGAAAATAATAATAATAATAAAAGATATTACAATGTTTTTAGCAAGACAAGAGCCGAGGAGGAAGAGGATAAAGCTGAGGTTGAAGGCTGTGCCTGGCACCCCACAGATCACCGTTGCTGTGAGTTTTGGAGAGACTTTAGGCTGGTCCATACACCATCCTGCCCTCTCAGAAGCATCCAGGGTGGGATGCTGGTGCCCTGGGTGGGAGGTCAGTGCTCTCCATCCTCTCTTCCCCATGCACCCTTCTGTGCTGGGGCTGGCCAGAGGGAGCTGCACCGTGGGGCTGCTCCTGTGAGGAACCTCTCTGTGCCCAGCACTGGGGCAGGGGATGCTTCCCTGTGCTGCAGCAACTCAGAGAACACACGATGGTTTGGGTCAAAAGGGACCCTGAAGATCATCTCATCCCACCCCTGCCATGGCAGGGACACCTTCCACCAGCCCAGGTTGCTCCAAGCCCCATCCAGCCTGGCCTTGGACACTTCCAGGGATGGGGCAGCCACAGTCCAACCTGTGCCAGGGGCTCCCCACCCTAACCTAAACCTGCTCTCAGATTGTGCTCAGCCCTGAGTCCTCTCCCCAGCACCCCAGTTCCACTGCAGACCTCCTGGCAGGTTTTTCCATGTCCTCCCCTCTGTGGCTCAGCCTTGCTCAGGGAGTATTTAACAGCATGGCCCATAGCTTGGGCTCATCACTTCAGATGGGAAGTCACATTTTTGCTCCTAATGCTGACCATGTGTGGATCTGAGCCCACAAACATACAGCTCATTGTTTGCTTCCCAAACCGTATGCGGCCAAAACAGTGGACCACAACCACTGACGACATATCAGAGGAGATCAAGCCTGAGAAATCATCATGAATTAAAGTGCTTAGCACAGGGGAATGCCACTGCCTCTCTACCCCTATTAGATCATAACAAGGTGATGAGAGACAATGGATTTATACTTGTTCCCACACACAGAAATATATTTCAAGAAAAAAAATAATAAAAAAGACATGCCACCAATCAGCAGGGTTCCCTTGGAAAAGGCAAAGCCACTGACAGTCAATCAGGAGGACACAAGCCTTCCCCAGGAGGGGAGGGCGGGGAGAGGCAAAGCAGATTTTGTGGCCATGTAGTTGTGTGTGCCAGGCTCCTGGTGTGAGGGCACGGTGGGTGTGCAGGGATGGGGCTCCCCACGTCCCTCCCCTCAGGGAGCTGGGGGCAGAGGGAGGGTTTGTGCAGGGGCAGGGGGGTGAGGAGACCCAGGTGCTGGGTGGGAGCTGGCTCTGGCTGAGCTGTGACTTCAGGGGAGCTCCTGGGTGTGCAAACATCCCTGCAGAGTGCAATGCTCATCCCTTCTCTCCCAACCCACAGGCTCTGCCTTGCTCCTTCCACTGGGAGGCACAGGTAACTATCCATCTGCAGGCAGGCATGGTCACAGAATCACAGACTGATGCATATTAAAGCTCATGGCACTCCAATCCCTGCCACGGGCAGGGACACCTTCCACTAGCCCAGGTTGTTCCAAGCCCTGTCCAACTTGGTCTTGGACAGTTCCAGGGATGGGGCAGCCACAGCTTCTCTGTGCCAGGACATCACCACACTCAGAGGGAAGAATTCTTTCCTAATATCTACTCAAACCCTGACCTCTTTCCCTTTAAAGCCATTCCCCCTTGTCCTATCCCTGTGCTCTTGTCTCCCACCACAGACCCTGGTGCCACGTGCTGTTGCTGTGCTGGTGGGGGGCTTAGTTACCCGTATATAAAAAAGACAAAATAAAAATCAGTTTGGGAGGTAGAGGATGAAACACAACACCTGCCTTTAGGGAAACAACAGCAAAGCTCAGTGGCACCGTCACATGTGCACAGGTGGGTCCCCCAGTGCCAGCTCAGAACAGCTTCCACCACAGGCACTGCCCAGGGCACAGCGAGGCAGGAGGAGGGAAAAACTGCTCAGAGTACTGTCAGGGTTACAGTTTTCTGTGGTCAGGAAGAAACACAGAAATCCATTAAAAGGCAGTTTGTTGAGCGGGAATCCTGTGGTGGCCAGTTACAGGAAGAGGAGGGGAGGAAAACCCTCTGCTTGGGGTGAGCTGGGGCTGTCACCTCCCCTCCAGGAGGAGAGGGAAGCTGCTGGGGATTTGGGGTGCAGCAGGGAGAGGCAGCACGCCAGGCATGGCTGGAGGGCTGGGGTGGCTCCCCGGGCTGTGGCAGCCCCAGAGTGCGGTGATGGTGTGGCATGACAAGCCCCAGAGCAGCCATTGCAAAGCCCTGACTAATCCATGCTCATGGCAAGGGGGGAACACACGGACACAGGGACTTTCCAGAGCAGAACTGAGGGGTCCCTGCCACACAAGGGCAGGCAACACTGCCCACTTCCAGGAGCCAGAGGCACCGCACTGTTTCCTCCCCATCCTTCTCCAGCATCTGCTGAGGCAGGTCTAGGACCAGGACAAGTCAGTTTGCCCATCCACACTGGCACATTTGGGGATGAAATGGGCTCCCCATGGGATAATGGCTCGTTTCTTCCCCAGTGGAGTGGACCATTTTCTCAGGGGGATCTCAGCACCCCCCAACAAGGCTGCCCCACACAGACCCACAACCCCACTGCTTTCCCTGGGGGCAGAGCAGATCTGCAGGAACTCTTTGAGCACTCCAATTCCCCAAATTAAGTAGAATCCAGCCTATTCATTAGGCCAAGGAAGGGCCTTCAGTCTCTCTGCATCCTCACAAACCTCCTGCTCCCTTTTGCAAAACAGAGCAGAACATGCAGAGACAGGAGGAAATTTGTCACCATCAACTGGATACAAGGACCAGGCGAGTCCTGGAGAGGCAGCAAAGCAGGGACTGAACCCCAGGACCAGTCCCAGTTCCCTCAGAGCAGTGCTGACCATCACAGCCAAACAGGTCTGAGAGTGAACAAACAGTCAAATTCCTTCCTTGGATGCCAGGACAGAGAGTGGTGCCCTTGGCCTCCCATTCAAGGGCATGAAGCCACTTGGGAAAGGTGATGGTGTCAGGGCAGCTGCCCACAGACACCAACAGGATGGAGGAAAAGGCAAAAAAAGGGTGATGTGGCACTGTTTCATTTTCACTGGGGATTGTGGGCAGACAGTGACAGTTTATGAGTTGTTCCCATGTGCTTTAGACTTATAAAAAACAAGGAAAAATATTAAACATTGGTAACCTGAGCTAGGAAAAGTTGGACAAGGCCAGCATGGACACCCCAGGCAGAGAGCCAGGCTGTGCCACCAGCACATCTCCACAGGGCTCACCCCAAGGCAAAATAACTCCCAAAATACCTGCCAGGCTCAGAGAGCATCCAAGCCAGCAGTGCCTCACCTCTCCCCTGGTGCATCCACGGAGCATCCCACCCCAGGGAGGTCCCTGCAGGTTTCCACTGAAGGCACAGTGGTGGCTGTTGAGAGACAGCCCTTTGCTGAGCCTCCCTCTCCCGATAGCCATCGGCAACCAAGAACTGACTCATGGATGTGACATTTGTGGTTTGTGACTTAGAGACAACCAACTGCCACTGGAACAGCATCTCTGCAGCTCCCAGAAGAGCATGGCCAGTCCTTGGGCAGAAGCCATGGGGTGCTCAGATGAAGCAGAAAAAGACACCGGCACTGGCCCCAAAAATGGGGTTATATCCCCCAAATCATTGACCGGACACAAATTTATTTCTGTCTCCAGCAAAAATTTTACTCAGATGTGAATGTAATGTGTGGAACCAGGGATTGGTGCTGCTCTCCCACCCCTTCACCCGCCCCATCGAGAAGCTGAAAAATCCCTTTTCTACATTCAAAAAATTCACTTTTCCCGACTAACTAGGGAATGCCTTTGGGATTTTTCATTTCATTCCTTAAATATTTGCACAAAAAAACACTTATTTTCATGGATGTGCCCAGGAAGGCAAAGTAAAACTGTGAATGCAGTTGTATCCCCCAAAGCCCTGAGGAATTTAAATGAACATCCGTGAATGTTTTGCAGTACTCACCCAAATCCAGCCGGGCAGGAGAAGACACACTGAGCTCCTTAAAGAAAACAAGGATTTCTTGTCCTAATACTAAACAAATGTTTCACCATCTGGCTATATTCCATCCTTGGTGCAATCATTTAATTCTCCCCATTTAATAAAAAATTATGTCTGAAACAAAGATGTTTATTGCTTTTATGAGTTCCTATTTGTATGGAAATTGTACACGAGACGTGATATTTCTGTTGCTCCCTCCCTCTTTATTTTTAAACAAGCAAGTTAAACCCCGACATTTCTTCATCTGGCTTGTGGAGGGAGAAGTATAGATTAAAAAGAACGATGCAAATGTTTTTTATAAACTTCTCTTCTTTCCTTGCCATGAGACTGCCTTTAATTAGTTGCATGGAGTACAAAGGACACATTTGTAATGCCACCATCTCCGAGCAGAGGGCAGGAAGACGAACGTGGTTATTCTGCCTTTTTGCCCTGTGCTCTGGTATTGGATATCCAGGATGGGGTGGGGAAAGCCACTCTGGATTTACTCCCCTTTCATATCCATCTCATCCACATCCCTGTTCCCCATCCCTGGAAGTGTTCAAGGCCAGGCTGGATGGGGCTTGGAGCAACCTGGTCTAGTAGAAGGTGTCCCTGCCCATGGCAGGGGTTTGGAATTAGATGATCTTTAAGGTCCCTTTCAACCCAAACCATTCCATGATTCTATGATCTCATTGCATTCTGCTGTCTCCAACACATTCCACTCAGAGGAAAACTCAAGGTCATGATGCTGGTTGACACCACTGAGCCACCCCAAAAGGACACAGAACCTTTTGCTTTCTCAAAAATAGGCCAAAATATGGTCTGCAATGACCAATTTCTGGATGTTCTGCTGCACTTTGCTCTTTGGGGGGTTTATTACCACCCTAATCTGCTGGGGTTCAGTGTGACATTCCAAGCTGTCACTCAGTTGCTGGGTCCTCATGACCATGATCAGCTCAAGCTTTTGCTGCTGAACTGC
Organism: Anabacerthia variegaticeps; assembly: GCA_035583185.1. Taxonomy (NCBI): domain Eukaryota; kingdom Metazoa; phylum Chordata; class Aves; order Passeriformes; family Furnariidae; genus Anabacerthia; species Anabacerthia variegaticeps. The sequence continues at coordinate 5,287,438 of JAWWEW010000060.1, forward strand.
ATCAGGAAGGGAAAAGGCAGAGGTTTCAAGATCTCTTCCCAATGATTTGGCAAGTGCCTAGCCCCTCCCCACAGAGGGCTCGGCACACGCTGTGGTCCCAGCAGCTCATCCCACACCAGCCCACGCAGTTCCCCTGAGCCACCCAGCTGCAGAGCAATCCCACGAGAACGGCATTGGGAAATGAAGGCAGGTTCAGTTTTGGGGATGTGAGACCCTGCTGGGAGCTGGGGCTGAGCAGAGGAGAAATCGGGGGAGAAGAGACTCATTCTGACGGGCAGTTTGCCCATCCCGAGGCAGCTGTGAGGGCTGAGAGTGAGAGCATCACGTCCTGGGGTGTGCAGAGACACCAGCAAGAGCAGGCTGAACAGATTCACCACCCAATGGAGTTATAAATTTAGCAAAAATACACAGTTGTGTGTTTTCATATGTAGAGTATTGTATATAAAAAAACATATAACATCGTAAGCTTGAAGGGAGCCCTGATCTCCCCCAGCTCTTCTTCCCTTCCAAACCACTTTTCCCCAGCATGCTGCATCCACCAGCACCCAAATAACAACCTGGCCAAACACATCGAATCCATCCCCTCACAGCTCAGCCCCAGCCCTTTCCAATGCTTCAATTGCATGGGAGAAGGGAAGGATTAAACAGGAGCAAACCACATCAAACCTGGACAAACGCTGCGACAATGTGGAGCACGGCGGAGCCGGCAGAAACCCCGGCGGACAGCGGTGAGGAGTGAGGTGCCAGCAAAGCTGCATCAAAGCCACTGCTGGTTTGGTGCTTCACAGTAAAAATAAATCAAATAAACACAAACCCCGATGGTGTTTCCTGCTGCCGAGGAACGAAAGGGCTCGTCTGTACTCACCACGCAGGAAAGCGGAGGAGTAGGTGGCGAAGGAGTCGAAGATGCTGTTGGATCCCATCCTCCTCGTCCCGTGTCCCAGTGCCCCTGAGGAGGAAGAGGAGGGATGGAGAGGCAGCGGTGAGGAAGAGGAAGAGGAAAACCCCACCGGCGGCACAGGTGGCCTCCGGCTGGCTGGTGGTTCTGTGGTCGGCACGGCAGAGCCGCCCGCTCGGCATCCGCTGGGTGGGAGAGCGGCGTCACCTGATCCGTGGCGTCAATGGGACGAGGACATCGCTGTGGCTTTGGGGTGCTGGGCCTTGGGGGTCTGTTTCCTATATATGATTGGTTTTTACTAACAATTTTATGGCTTGTAGTTGGTGGCTTGTGGGAGGCTCCCTCGGACTCATGGCTGAGTGACAGACAGGAGTGGAGGAGACATTCCTCTTTAATTAATTATATTGGTGCCTTAGAATGAATGAAGAAGAGAGCCCGTAGATCCCTAATTGGGTGATTGAAGTAATAACCCATTTACATGCCGTGGTTTTATCCTTTTAACTGCCTTTTCTCCCACATTCACCACTTTGTCTGGATCCTAATTTTGAGCTGTACAAGGCTTTCTGCCTCCCAGCCGGGTAGGGGGACTGTGTGCTGAGACTGCTTCCATATGTGTGGATGGGTGGTTCTTCACAAGGATTTTATGTGAATTAGTATTAAGGAAAAATATGAAGCACATGTGGCAGAATAAACAGCTCTGGCTGTGGAGAGGGGACCAGGGAAGGTGGAGAGGAGGAGAAGGAGGAAGGCAACAGGTACAGCTGTCCTCCTGTCCTGCCCAAATGACAGCAGATAACTTTTCTGTATTTTTTTAAAGTAGTAAAGCCATTCTGTAATAAAGTCATGGCACAGAAAACTTCCAGGGGCACCTAAAAATGCTCTTTCTGCTGGCACCCAATGGGTGCTCACACCAGGGATAGGAGCTGCCATCGGACACCTCCTTGCCAAGGGCTGGTGGGTTTTCTCATAGAAAATTGCTGTTACCACTCTTAGAAGTGAATTTTCCCTAAACAGGAAGAAATGTAGAATTGAAACATGAGATGATATTTGCCCTTTTTTTCTCCTTGTAAGAAAGAGCAAGGGGAGCTCTCTGATGGCATAAAACAGACACAAACTAAAGTTGAGCAACTCAAATCCACAGGCAAATAGGACCCAAGGCAGAAGACACTGGACACTGGGGTACACAAATATGATTACAAGGTATTCAGAGAGTTTGGTGCCCATAACTGTCAGTCTTTGTTGAGTTTTTCATCTGATGGATGTTGGTGCTTGGATGCAGCAAGATGTTATTGGCCAAGACATTACAGATTCCTGCAGAGTTATTGGAGACTGGGTTAAAAAAAGAGCTGCTCACATTTACTGCAGCTGAAAACTCCTTGTTTGCTGCTTTTAAGCAAAGAAGGGGAGGAAAAGTGGTTTCAGAGCAAGGAAGGGGGCAGAGGTTGTGCAAATGCTGGCACAAAAGGAAAGGGAAAAGCAACCCAAACTGGAAAACACCTGGAGCTGCACAGAGCGGGGTCTGTGGCACCGAACAGCTTCGCCTTGTCTCGCCTGCCAGGCACCCACCCCAGCCCCAGCCCCAGCCCCAGCCCCAGCCCTGGCCTGCGAGGCTACAGGCAGCAACATTGCTTCTACCACAGCAGTGGCATTGCTCCCCTCCTGCTCCATGCAGGGGGAAACATGTTCCTCTGTCCCCATCGTGGTCCCCAAAGGAGCACCCCACTGACCACCCCTGCCTGCTTCAGCATTGCAAACCTCCTGGGCAATAGTCAGGTTTTGCAGGCTGGTTTGGGATTTCATGGCTCCCTCCCTGCAGAAAAAAGGGTGGGAGTTTTAGACCTCACCTGGTTTGGGTCTAATGGGGTTTGATGACGGAGATGAGAAGGAAGAGGAAGGGAAGGTGCTTATAAGGTAATTTCCTACTCCTCATCTTTTTAGGTGCCAGGTGGGAGCTCTGATTCAGCTGTGTGGATTTACACACTGGCCAAACACCCTTCACCAGCACTGGATGGGGACGCTTTGGGCGGGGCTTTTTTTCTCCACCAGTCTCCCATCGTCCCTTATTACACAGACTTAATTGCAGCCAGGTGAGAGTCATGGACATCCCCAACATCCTCAGTATCCAAAGTGGCTGCCCAAAGCCCCAAGAGGCTGTAGAGCAATCTGAGATGCAGAGCCACGTTAAGAGCCCAGCAGTGCAGTGGGGGCTGACCAGGGTAGGACTCTCTTAGGACTCTCTTGCCTGAGCCAGGAGGCCACAGCTCACATCCCTGCCCCACTCCAACCCCAGCTCCCAACCCGCACCAGCTCTGCCCAAAGCCATGGGAAAGGAGGCATGTGATGCGCTCCATAAAAATGGTCATGACCCAGGAACAACTCATGGCTGTGTCCAAGCTTCACCCCATCCCTCCCCGGCCGGCGCCAGGGTGCTCTGGGAACGGCTGGGAATGGCTGTGCCCGGCTGTGCGGAGCCGCTCGGGCACGTGTGTGCGGCCAGGACACAACGCCGGCCTTGTGACCCTGCTGAGAGAGCCCTCCTGACCCCAGGGCAGGGGCTGGCCAGGCAGCGCTCCCATCGCGCCCGCCGTGCTCTCCCCGTGCACCCCAGGGAGGGAGAGCGCTCCAGGATGGGAGCTGAGTGCCCTGCCGTGGTCCAGGGCCTGGTGCTGAGCTGCTGGTGCTGCCGGGGCTGGGCAGGGGGGGAAGGTGGTGCGATGGAAGCTGGTGCAATGGAAGCTGGTGCAATTGAAGCTGGTGCAATGGAAGCTGGTGCAATAGAAGGTGGTGCCATGGAACTGGCATTCTGGTGGAGCTGCCACCCAGCCCCTGCAGGAGTGGCTGGGGAGATGCCAGCAGAGGGGCTCTGCAGTGGGGCTGGGGAATTGCCCACAGAGGTAACCACAGCCCTGGGACAAGGCAGCGAAAAAGACATAAATGAAAAAAACTAGTTTAGGAGGGGACAAAGCATTCGAGGCAACTTTGTGATGCCTTTGGGCACAGATCCAGCACTTGCCTGGGCATCTCCAGAACCTGGAGGGGCTTTGGGAACAGGGGCAATGGCAGAGCAAGGGGATGGGCTGGCCCTGCTCCTTCCTGCTCCTGTGGGAGTGAGCTGAGAGCCACAGAGGGCACGTGGTGCCAGCAGATCTGTGGGACGACGAGCAGCTCCTTGGAGCAGTTTGCAACACCCACCCAAGTGCCCTGCAGGCCTCTGGAAGGTGCTGGGATGTGTGATGGGGTGAGGGCCATGCAGCCCCTGGAAGCAACAGCCAAGCAGGGACATTTCATCCGGGAGCACTCGAAGGGAGAACCCCCACGGGCTGTGGTCACAGAACCGCTGGGTCACGCCACAGTCACATGCTGGTTGAGTGTGGTCACACCAGTGCCCTTTGCCTGAACCCAGAATCACAGGCAGGAGCGGGGAGGGCTGGCAGTGACCTGGGGCATGACCCCAAATCCCCCTGTCCTCTCTGCCACCAGCATTAAGGGGGTTTGTTGCATTTCCAGTTAGGATGAGCATAACAGCAGTGGGGCCAGCAGGTCCACACGGGGCCAAAGACACTTCACTTCCAGCCTCACAGGGGGAGAGAAAGTCTAAAAATCCCCCAAACCTCAATTCATCTACAGAGCATGAGGAAATTTGCTTCCCTTTTTAATTACAGCTGTCCGTTCTGAAATACCCCAAGGATCATTCAGCGATCACTCACCCCTTTCAACCGCTGCTCTTGCAAATGGAGTGGCAAAACCAAACAACAATTTATGGCAAAGAAAGTGAATTTTTGTGTCTGGTCTGTGGTCTCGGAGCGTGTGTTCTCCAAGAGTTTCCTGGAGAAGCCAAGGAAGCCGAGACCATCGCGAGCGGTGCAACTTCAAGGGGCACCTGCCGAGCAGGAGGGACAGGGCTGGGAGCAGGCAGGGAGGGTGGGGCTCAGCCAGAGCACGTTTTGGGGCAATGATGATTTCAGGAGGGCCAGGATCCCCACTTTCCCCCCATAAAGGACCTGCTGCTGTTGGTGGGACAGGTTGGGTTTGCCATGCTGGAGAGCAGCAGCACAGGAGAGCACGTGTAGGCTGCAGCACGTTATCAGGGAGCTTTAGAAGTGGTTAGAAACATGAGCATTATCCTCACAGCCTGTGGGCAGAGGTGGATTTGGAGACCTCGAAGAAATAAAATAAATTAAAAAAAAAACCCACAAAGAAAAGAAAAGAAAGAGCAAATCAAGACGTGGAGACATCCCCACCCACGGGGGAGCTCAGCAGAGCAGGTGGGTACTGAGCATCCATCCATGGGTGACAGAGACCCTCCCTCACACCCTGCACTGCTTGGAGAGAGGAGGGTTCATGTCAAACAGAAAAATGATTAGTCTGGATGTCAGATGCAAGGTGGAAATTGCAACTCCTGAACACGAGCACTTCTTCCCAGTGCCCTTCACATTCCTGCTTTCAGAATCTGGTCTCTTTGGTTCATTGTTCTTGTCTGTGTTAAAATCTATCACCAAATCAAAAGGCAAAGATATGCTGGGAACATTTTGGATGCATGGACACAAGACAGAAAATATTGATATATTCATATAGTCATGGAATTGTGGAATAGAGACCTTGAGGAGCCACCCAGCCCCTTCTATACTGTACAAACATGCACATTCATACAGATATTTGCATTTCCACAGAATTTGCAACTGATACAGTTGAATTAATACCTGCAATTTATAGAACATTTAACTTTTCACAATGAAGGTGCCTCCATCAAGAAGATTCACATAATTTTTCATTAAAAGCTTTGGGTCATTTTTTTTTTTTTTTAAAAAAAAAAGCCTAAATTGTAGCTTGGCTGATATTTGGGGCTTTTTCCCCACAACCCTCATTCCCTCCCCCCCCCATTTCTTTCACTTTTAAATAGAAAGTTTCACCTTTATTTTTAAACTAAAATCTGAAATTATTTTTGTCCTCAAGACACCCAACATGCCAATCCAAAAGGACTTGGCATTGTCTTAGTTTAACTTGTCTCAGACCAGTAAAACCAGTACAGGACACAGGCATGTTGGGAGATCTTGGGCCATGCCACAATGGTAATTTTCTTGGGCATCTGCTCCAGAAACAAGGTCCCCTTCAAATGCACCCTGCAGAAACATCCCTGAGAGCCACGTGGGATGGGGAATGGGATGGGGTCAAAGCCCTGAGTGCCAGGTGAGTTTGACCATGACCAGCTCTGAAATGCCAGCATGAGCCTCCAACACAGCAGCTGGCTCTGCCAGCTGCAGGAAAGGACCCTCGTCCCTCCTGGGTGCAGGGAAGAGCTACTGTAATGCCAATAACACACCTAATTTATTACCAGCTGGTCACTGATTCTCTCCAGCCATCCATGTTGCAAGTTTTATATTTCATTTCAGAGACAAAAATTTTTATTAGGATTACTACCAAGCTACTTCTTTCCTCCAGCGGGAAGAGATCCAAACCAGAAGAACTAATGGCTTAAAGATCAGGCATGAATTTTAAAGGATTCAGCGTGTGGTGTTCTGTTCTCATTCACACAACGCCCCTTCTGCTAAACTAAATAACATTGCCTCTGTTCCTTCCTTTTTCTCCTTCTTCGTGTCCTTTTTCCCCCTCACAGGCAGCTGTCTCTCTTGATCACATCTGCAGCAAATCTGCACTTAATCTCCTGCTGACGGTACAGAAGAGGGTGGAAAAATGGAAGGGCTGATCCCAGCTCTGGGATGTGGCAGGGAGGGAGGAGAGGGCTGTAAGTGGAGCAGGAACTGCAGCGGGTGAAGCCACTGGTGGGTGCTGGGGCATTGGGAATTTGGGAATTTTGGCTCATTCCAGCCCAAGGGATTTGCCCAGGGCCAGGAGCATCCCTGCCATGGAGGAGCCAGGGCATGGCAGTGTCAGGAGCAGAGACCTGTTCACAGCAGGACGGGGGCACTTTGGCACTGCTTGACAAATTTTGCAGAATTTCACCCTCTGCAAATGTACATAAATTACTTCACGGTCCAAATTGTGATTATTATTACTATAGTGAGCATCCCACTGTAGCCAGTGCCAGGAAGGTTTAGCACTTAAACCACGTGTGGCACCTGAGGACATGGTTTAGTGACAGCTTTGTAGTGCTGGTTAATGCTTGGACTTGATCTCAGAGGGCTTTTCCAATCTTAGCAATTCCCTGATTCTACTCCAAAATGTGAGCAGAGGTGACAACAGCCCAGCTTTTCCCTGTGCCAGCCCGATCCCACAAGGGATCCCACACCACGGGGAGAGTCCCCAGAATGGCCTGAAGGTCCCTGGGAAGGTCTGGGGGTCCCTCTGAAGGGCTGTCTGATGGCACCAGGGCCACGTTCAAATGTTACGTTTCCTGCCCAAAGCTCTTCACAAGAAGAAACAGCGCCGGGGGGAGACTCGCGTGTGGTGGGGAGCACGTCCGTCCCCACCTCCGTCACTCCATTTCCCCCGCTCCGGCTGCTTTCACAGAAACCCCCAGCCCCTGCCCCGCCACTCGGGGCTTCTCAGAAGGGCCTCTTGCCCCCCCTTGCTCTGACTCGCTTACTGGAAGGGTGCGGAGAGGCCCCTGCCATGCTCCTTCCTTTCTCACCACTTTTTTTTTTCGTGCCTTTTTTTTTTTTTTTTTTTTTTTTAATAACTTTTCTAGCAAAAGCTCAGCAACGTCATGAGTGAGCCCGGGGCGGAAGCAGCACCGTGGGGCGCTTGTCACGAAGGCGGTGGCAGGTGACACCAGGCAGGACTTGGCTGTGAAGAGCCAGGCTTGGCTGCCAGCCTGGGCAGGAAACCTCTGGGCATCACCTTCAGGGCGCTCCGGAGGGTTTTGGGGTGAAGCGGTGGTGGGAAAAATCCCTCCCTGGGGTGCTTTTTGGGGCGGTGGAGGGAAAGGGGAAGGCGTGCGGGAGGGGAAGGGGATGGGGGAAGCGATGCTCGAGCCCCGGCGCGGTCCAGCCACGGCTCGCAGCGCTATTTAAAGAGCAGACCGTGGGAAACTTCTTCAGACTGTGCGGTTTCTCTAAACGGAGGGACTCATGTCTTTGCTGGTGAGTCACAGTCAGAGCAGGAGAGAAGAGGTGAAAATAGAGAAACAAAAAAAAAAAAAAAAAAAAAGGCAAAAAAAAAAGCCCAGCCCCAGCCCCCAGCAGTGCAATTAGTGCCGCCACCTCCCCGGACCCACAGCGCAATTATCTCCCGCGCAGCAGATCAAGGTCAGATCTTCTAAGAGGATAAAGCTCCAAAGAAATTTATTTGGGGTTTGTGTTTTGGGTTTTTTTCTCCTCTTCAAACAGAAAAACTGTCCCCTGTCTCAAAAAAGCCAAAGAAAGAAACCCCAAACCTCTTATCTGAAATTGTATCACATGGGAGGAGCAGGAGGGATGCTCGGGGCACCTCTGACCCCACAGGGACCCTGGAGGGGACTGGTGTCTCCAGCACCTTGGACAGATGCAGGGGTCAAGCATCCCTTCCCCAAGGAGGAACCCTGGAGGTCCCGACCACCAGAGAGGGCTGGGTCACCTCCCTGGGCGTGGAGGGCCTCCGGTGTCCCTGGAGGAGCCAGCCCTGCCCCAGCCCCCGGGAGTAGCTGAGCAGGGCCAGAGCAGGGGGGATGAGCATCCAGGATTCCAACAGCCTTTTCCCTCCAGGAGTCAAACACTTCCCTGCAGAGGGATTCATCTCCTGGCTTGGCAATGAGGGGAACCGAGGCACAACCCACCACGCTTCCCAGTTCAGCCTGGGTCAGCAGCACCTTCCTAAGCCCAGGGTGTCTTTCAGCTGGAGCGACTCAGGCTAACAGAGAGGCATTTTTCTGGGTGAAAATTTCTGGTTCTCTCAAAGCCACCATGTGAGAGATGTGAGATCCTTCAAGCTCTGGAGCTGAGGAGCAGGATCAGGCAGATGGGTTTGACCAGCGAGGAGCCACAGCAGGAGCTGGGAGGTGGCTTTTCCTGGGGACAACGTCAGCACAAAGACACCCACAGGGTCATGGGGGCTCCAGCAGGTGCTGCTGATGCACATGGAGGGGACAGGAGGTGCTGGGGGGGACTCACATCTCACCACAGGCATCGCCAAGTCTCCTACTGAAATGAAACCCCTCTGAGACTGAAGTGTTGAATACTTTTCAATCTGCTTTGAATCAGTTTGGAACAGCCTCTGCAGGTGACTCAGTCCGGGGTGGGGGGAACCTAAAAATAAATCCCAGGGCCACATTCCATTCGTGTTGGGGAGGAAGCAGGACAGGTGAGGGCATGGGTGGTGTTGTGCTGCTGGTGGGTGATGGGTGACCAGCAATGGGTGACCCAGCCCCGAGTCCTGGCCTGGGCAGCAAATAAGTGCTGGCTTTTCCCCAGCTCCTCTGGGTGCAAGAACCCACTCAATATACAGTTTCTCCCAGTTCCTGAGCAATTTTGAGAACTGTAAGAGAAAATATCAAGGATCCAAACCTAAAAAGCAGATCAGAAAGGGAGTAAAAGGTTACAGCAAGGTTTGGATTTAGCTTGGGAGGAAACGCTTTGTTTCAGGCACCAATTTTTCTAAGGTTTCAGTGTAGAAAGTAACAACTTTTAGTGCTGAAGTTACTTCCCCCCAGCTGTCCCGCCAGGCTAAAGGGAAATCCAAGCCCTCACTACATCCCACTTGCTGTGGGCAGCAGAGCCACCCTGGGGTGCCACGGGGTGCTCTGGGGGGACACTGCAGACAGGGGCAGAGCAAGAGTGGGTGCTGGGTGAGGGCAGGGATGGGGGTTCTGGTTCTGCAGTGCTTGGAAGGATTCGAAACCTGGTGGCCACAGGCACCGTTGAACTTCGCAGGAACCCTGCGGTGACACAGCCACGGGCTGAGAGTCACCTTATCTGTGGCCCAGATAAGTGATGTGAAACCAGCCCTGCACAGGGGCTGCTCAGGACCTGGCTCACCCCACAGCACAACCTGCTCCCCCCTCAGCTGCACACACGGTCTCTGCAAGGGCGAAGTGCTGCAGGGAGCTCCAGCCCGCAGTTGGGGTGTCCCTCTGGGCTGACACAGAGCCAGAGAACCAGAGCAGTGTGGACATGGCTTTGCACCGTGTTTGCCCCCAAAACCACTGGGGGTTTGCTCTGGGGACCACAGAGAGGGGGCGAAGGGGATGGGGAAGCACTCTTGGAGCAGGACCAGGCTGCTCCCAGGACCCCAGGGCTCAGCATCCCCCCTCACCCAGGTGTCCCCACTCTGTCACCACCATCCCTGTGACCAGGAGGAAGTGCAGAAGGGCATTTTTCCCCCCAACCTTGACCAGACAGAGCTGCTGCATGAAATCCTGAAATCCTGAAATCGCTGGTTTTTCTCAGTGATGCTGCAGGCACAACAACCAGCAGGTTCTGGAGCTGCTGGGGCTGCAGCCTCGAGGAGAAGTCTGAGCCACTCTGGGGAAGTCACTGGTGACCCCAGGATGGTTTGGAGCCCCCAGCACACTTGGGGGGTAGTAGGGAAGGAGATGTGGCTTCCAGTGACACCCCCCACCACCTGCAGCTCTCTGGAGCTTGAAGAAAAACCAGAGTTGCAAACCCCACTGGGGATTTTTCTTTCTAGTGAGGATTTGTGCTGAATTACTGTCTTTTAGTGCTTCACTTCTCTCTTCTCCTGCACACGGTGGGAGGGCAGTGGTGGTAGGGAGAGGGATGCCAGCCCACTTCCCAGGTGGACACGGTGCTGGACCACCATGGAACCTGAGGTGGCCTTTCCCAACCAAGACTGCAGGTCCAGGGTGTTGGGCTGGCCTAGAGGAGAAGAGGGAGGAACAAACCTCAAATCAACACTGGTTTTGCAGGAAAAAGCAAAAAGCAAAACAAACCAAAAAACCAAAGCAGCAAAAAAATAGCCAAAAAAAGCACAGAATAACAGTTTTTGATGGTTCCCAAAACCAAGAGGCTCACCAAGCCTGGACTCTGCTCCTCCCATGGTGCCCACAAGCACCCAGTGCTGCATCCCATCCCTGGAGACCAGGGGCAAACAGGACAGGGCACTTGGGGCTGCCTCTGCTGCCACCCCCCTCATCCCTCCCCAGAAAGGACAGCAAGGACAAACCTGCAGCTTTCTTAGCCCAAAGCACAACAGACCCCAGGCAGTGCCAGTCCCCCCCTCCTCTCCTGGGATTTCTCTCTCTCTCAGGACGGATCCCTGGCTGGGGGATGCAGATCATGGAGTGTGGGGGTTTCTCTCCCCCACCCACCCAAAGCAGTGGCTGCAGCCACAGCAGCACCAGCACCAGAGGTGCAACCACGGCCAGTGCATTTCCTTGATTACCAGCCCCAAACTTTTCATTAGAAATTACTTATTAAACAGGGATCAAACCTCTCTCCCAGCTGGAGGTGAGTAACAAGGGTTTTATTAAGTTGTCAGGAGTGAGTGGTAGCTAATGTGAACTGCATCCGCTGGGCTCGGTACTTCATTAGCCATGGATTGTTGTGCCATTTATAATTAAACGTTCAGTGCTTTAAAATAGAGCACAGCAAACATCAGTAGTCGCTGATCAGCAGAAGGGCTCAGGGAAGGCTCCTGCAATCAGTGTGTGCCACGCTGCTGGGAATGCCTGCCCATGGTTTGGACACCCACAGACCAGCCCCTCTAGGGCAGCACTTTCCACAGTGCAGCTGTTTCACAGCCTGATGGTTTCATTTGATTCTAACCCAAAAGAAATGTCTAATTTCTGATCTAACTGGAAGCATTATTTTTTCAGGGAAAGACCAGCCTTCTCTGCCCCACCACAAAAAGACAAACTTTATGGATAAGCTGACCGCCCATCCCACTCCAGATTTTGCCAAGCCTCTACACTGTTACTTTGACCCAGAAGTAACTCAGTGCTTGTGCTTGTCCCAGGGACACTGCCAAGGGTAAAGGCAGCCCTGTGTAAAATGCACTTCCCTTCATGTGGGTCTGGGATAACCTGGAAAGGACCAGCTTCAGATTTTGGGTTGAAAGGTGGCTTATGAGGTTACCCAGACAAGCTGTGGCTGCTTCATCCCTGGAAGTGTCCAAGGCCAGGTTGGATGGGGCTTGGAACAACCTGGGCTAGTGGAAGGTGTTCCTGCCCATGGCAGGGGGTGGCATGAGATGGGCTTTAGGATCCCTTTCAACCCAAACCATTCTGGGATTCCATGATTCTATGATACGATTCTAACAGAATAAATTTCAGCTGAGCGAATTAAGTGCAAATTGATGTTCAACATGTTATGTGGCTCTGAGACTTCGGTCTGGTCAAGAAGGAGGATATGTGAGGATAAAGGGAATTTTGTGATGCGTTTTTGGGCAGGGAAGGGAACAAATGCTTCCCTGATGAAAACAGAGCTGTAGCATGTGAGCACTCACCACGGTGTGGAAATGAACCCAAACCAAACCCAAACTTGTCCCAGTGAGCTGGGACTGGGGCAAAACCTCCCAAATCAGCCACTCATCCCAAAGGAGGAACCTCTAAGGAAAAGACTAATTAACACAAGACTTTCTCCCTGTGCCAGTAATTTAAACCCAAGGAGCGAGGAAAGAGAAACCACACTGCCATTATTTCAGCCCCACTAAGTTTGGTCACTGGGGTTGAGCTTTTTCATTAGACTCTCTCCTGCAATAAGTAATTTTCCTTAATGCCTCGAATCACTCTTGATACCACTGTGGTGTGCCTGTGGCCAGCGTGAAGTATGAGGAGGTCACAGCTGATGTGTCTTCCTTGGGATGGGGTTTCATTAAATGGGAGTGACCACAGAATTTAACGGAGGAGCCCGGCAACACTGCCCACTAATTGCTTTAGTGTGCTCCTGGTACCACCACAATTTCCCCTTCTCGGTCTTGGGATTTGTCTACTTACTCCAAAGCCCTTCGTCGGGATTGTTGGGAGATGTGGCCTTGTTATGTAAATATGGCTTTTCCTGAGCCTTTGGTGTTTTTTCAGCACTGAGAAAGAGACAGCCCTGCTCTGGAAACATCTTGGTGCCAGGGAACATCTGTGCCTGGAGGACCTTTAAGGTGAGCAGAGCTGAATGTTCCATGACAACCCTGTAAAGCAGAAGGTGAACCAGGCAAAGCCTGGGAAGGGACAATGGAATCAGGGTCCAAACCCAAACCCCCGCCTTGTGTCCCCAGCCCCATGAGAGGCTGCTGGGAGTCATCTCTATCGAGCTGTGTTATGGCTTGTTTTGCTTTAACTAAGTCAAATCCATCTTCTCTGTTGTGCTGTTTCTCTTCCTAAATCTTGCATTACATCGAAAGTCTTTTAAACCGTCTGCACAGGAGGACTCGGTGCGGTTTCCAGGGCATTTTCTGTTTAACTTGCATAAAAGCGCACCAAAGAGTTACAAGTGCATTAGCAGCCCTGCTCCCAAATTGCTGTTATAACCTTTGCCCCTGGCCAATCAATCTTGCTGACACCCATTAAAATGAGCTCATGGTGCCGTTTTTATGGCCGGATTAAGTGGGATATCTGTAGCTCAGGCGGTTCGGTCAGGGCGTCACACTGCTAATGATTTCTTTATTGATCTTTAATGATTTCCTACATTAGTACAAGCAACATTAGCCTCAACAACATGCTGCAGGACAGACTGACTAAATAATTCACTGCAGCAAACTGTGATCACATAACTGCACATTCCTCCTTTGTGTTAAGAATCAGGGATGGAAAGTGCATAATTATATTCCCTGGTAAAGGACAGAAAGCTGGTCGTCCCCTCTGATTTCTCCCGGCTGTCCCTCCCAACACAGACCCACTGTGAGAAGGAACTTTCCCATCAGGGGCTGGTGATCTGCCCCAAATCACTCACTGAGGCTTTGCTCCGCTTCTGCCTGAGGAAGTGCAGGCTCTGGAGGTCCAGGGGAGCCAGGAGGAGTCAGGCTCTGGTGGATTTTGGCATCAGGAGGCTGCCCAGGGACTGTTGGCTCAGAGGGGACATCTCTGACAGAGGACATAAAGAGCTGCCACTTCCCCAGCTGTACCCCTGCCCACAGGACACCCCACGGCTGGTGTTTAATCTGAAATATTAAGATCCCAAACCCCCGGGCTTGGTTTGCAGCCCATGGAGGTACCTGGCAGGTTGGGGGAGTATCACACCCTGTGAGGACAGGACCTGCCAGAGCCCATGGAGGGAGATGTGTCCCAGCTTGTTCCACTTTCCTCCAAGCATGGCTGGAATAATGAGTGAGACGAGAAGCACAGAGGTCCTCAGTGGACTGAAATGAAGTTTCAAAGCCTCTGGGATGAGTCTGACATCCATTGCTACCTGGAGGATGGAGGGAGGGAGGGATGGAGGGAAGAATGGAGAGAGGAATGGATGACTCCTGGGCCACCCACACATGTGGGGAGGGTGGGATGGTTTAAGGAAAACCTCTCACCAAGACCAGCTGTAGAGGAACAGCCTGGGCATCCCTGCAGGCAGAGCCAGAGCAGTGCCAGGGCCATGGCAGAGCCCTGGCACCAGGGAGGAGCGGAGCTGCTGCAGGGCCAGAATCTGTGCAGCACCAGCCACGCTCCTCTCCATCCCCTTCCAGCTGCCAAACCCCAGGGAAACTCTTTAAAAGCTGATTTTGCAGCATCACTTCACTGTTTCTTTGGTTCCCCCTACCTGGGAGCTCCTTTCTTTGGCAGCACATTGAGGGCTGAGGCCAGGATGGGGGTGGCTGCTCCCTGCCAGCCACCGGCCACGAAACCAGCCTGGCATGGCTCGGGATGCATTGGAGGTCTCAGGTGCCACAGGAAACCCATCTGTGACCAGCAGCCTTCCTGCTGGAGGTAAGAGGGAAGCGCCGGCCCCGCTGGTTAATTGGGGAAAGCACTCAGTGGCGTGGGTCAAATTCTCCACGGGTGCTGGCACAGAGCCAGATGAGGCTGGGCATGCCACAGTCCTCATTAGTGTAACTGGTTGCAAACCACAGCTCTTGACCTGCAAATAGAAATGATTTCTTCATTAATGGAGATGTCAACAGTGGGGAACCTGTGGTTTCTAATGACACAGCCATTTTCATCAAGTGTACAAACAAACTACCAAGAAAACAGAAAAACGGAGCCTTCTCCCCCTCTCCCTTGAATCAACACGAGGCTTTTCCCCTTGAAATGCAAATTCTGAGGTCCCACAGCAAAGGAGCTCATTTCTACAGAGAGCCTGATTTGGGCATCACCATGACTTACCCGAGCTGGCTACAAAATCCCTTCCTGATGTAACCACGAGCACACCAGTGATGGCAAAGGCTCCAGGATGCCACCTGAGGATGTCACGGGTTGGCAGTCCTGTAGGACAAGGCTAGAAGGGCACAAGGACACAGGGTAGTCAGTAGGGGGAATCACCTGTGTGTGCCACAGGGACCTGAGGCTTTCATGTGGTTTTTCTAAGTGTCCTAAAAGCTCACAGTTGACACCAGGTCTGGGGTACTGGAGGAGCCACTGCAGTCGGTGTCCTCCCAGAGCAGCACCAAGCTCACAGGAGTTGATGGCTGTACTGAGTGATCTCAGTGCCTGCAAAAAAATGTCCTAGAAAAGACCTTTTCCAAACCCTTGTACAGATGAGCTGCCTAAACAAATGAGGCTGCTCAGATGAGTCCAAATTAGAAGCCAAAAGAAGACAAACTGTGGTTCTAAACAAATAAACAAACTAAAGCAAGAGCTTGTTTGCATCCCTCAGCCCTCAAACCAACCACAGGGGATATTCTGGGCTGACGCGCAGAGACAGCATCTAACACCTGGACTGAACCTGCTGTCAGGGTGCCCCGCACCTCAAACACCCAAAACCCTTCCCCAGAATCTTGCCCAGGGCCATTTCCACCCTGATGCTGTGGCACAGAGGACGAGCTCATTGTTTTAATTATTATTTGCTGGAGTGAAGCTCTGCCAGAAGTGCTGGGTTTGCACCGTGCTAAGCTGAGCTGCTGCAGCCCAGGTTGGGGTTTTGCTGTGGCCCCATAGCAGAGCATCACCTGAGCATCTCAGCAGTGGCTCACAAATGACAGGAAGGTCCTGGCCCTGTGGTCATGGGCTAAGAGTGGAAAAAGGAGGGGAGAGCCTCAGCTGCGCTACGGAGACAGTCTCTGCTTAGTTAATTTCTTTATTTATTTTGTTTTTCTGTGTTTTGTTTTGTTTTTTCTTTAAGGCCACCCCGGATGGCTGTGTGCAGGGTGGCAATGCTGTGGCCTCAGAAAGAGAAGGTGGGGTTTCTATGGAGCAGAAATCGAGGAAAGAATAAGAAAACAAACAAACCAACCCCACTGACACAGAACACCTGGCATGGGACAGGCTCAGATCTAATCCAGCATTGCCAGCAGAAAGCCACAAGTCATCGCACATCTTGTGTAGGGACCACAGCCCTGGGTGCCACACCAGCCCCGAGCTCAGGTCTCCTGCAGTTCCGTCCCTGAGCCCTCCAGGAGCTTCTCTCCCATCCGGGGGCACCCTCCGTGTATCTGCCTGGAGCCTGTGCTGGGAAAAGCCCTGGCAGTGCTTGCCACGTCTGCAGAAGCAGGGCCAGGGGTCCCATCCCATGGGGGTCCCACCCCATGGGTATCCCACCCCACGGGGATCCCATCCCATGTGTGTCCCATCCCATGGAGATCCCATCCCACGGGGATCCCATCCCACG
>JAWWEW010000060.1:5304013-5322211 GCA_035583185.1 Anabacerthia variegaticeps
ATCCCACCCCACGGGGATCCCATCCCATGTGTGTCCCATCCCATGGAGATCCCATCCCACGGGGATCCCATCCCACGGTGATCCCATCCCATGTGTGTCCCACCCCAGGGGACACCCACTCCCCGCTCCCGCACACCCCGCACCCTCCGGCCGAGCGTGGGGCTTTGTCTCCCTCTAGTGCACGCAGTTCCAGCGCCGCTGGGCCCTGGCACGGACCGGGCAGGCACCCCTGGACGCGGCCGGAGTGTCCCCAGTGCCCGCTGTCCCCTCCTGCCGGCTCCCCCTGTCCCCCTGTCCCCCCGCCCCGCGCAGCCTGCCCCGCACAGCGGGGCACTCACACGGCATCCAGCGTGTCCGGCTGCTCCTGGCTCGGGGCAGCGTGGCCAAGCAGAGCCTGCCCTCTCCTTCGGACACGCTTTGCAGACAGGACTCCCAGAAACCGCCCGCCTGAAGCAGCACCCGCAATTTGCCACCCGCACTGACGCAACCAGGAGTTTTCTCATGTCCCCACGCACCTTCTATATTGACTTTCCTAGTTTGTCCTGCTAAACAAATATCCTGGCAGGGGCACAGGGTGACTGATTATCCTCGCATGGAAATAGCTAATCCACTGATATATCTATTATTCATTTATTTTTCTATTATTCATTTATTCACTGGGAATTTAGAGGCAATCAAAAAGGCACTCTTGGTAATTTTGCCATAAAAGCATTTTTGATCCTACTCTCTGCCAACGCAAACTTGTCTCTCTCGTTTAAAATACATTAATGACCCATTACAGGGCTGGGCTCTGCTGCCCTGCTCATGGAGAGGAGCGTCTTCGGAGATTTTGAGATTGATATAAATAAACGGGGGCTTGTTAATGTGCTCATTAAGCACGGGGTGGGCTGGGATGAGGAACACAGTATTTTCCACTTTGAGCTCCCCGGGGCCTCTGCAATAGTAGATGTTAATGCCTAAAAATAAGTGATATCCCGGGCTCTGCTGCCCTGCTCCAGCAGGATCCAAACAGTGCCAGGGAACGCCAGTGCCTCGGGGAAAGGAAAGGCCCTTCCCCAGGGCCAGCAGAAGTCACCAGGACCACAGGGCTGGGCCAAAGGGTGACCTCAGCCCTGGGAAACCCCAGGACAGCGAGTCAGTGCCCATCTGGCCCTGGCCCAGACCTTGCCACCACACCACGCTGCTTCCAGGATGGGCTGTGGCCACTGGGCTGCCAGACCCTGCATTCCACTTGCAGGAGCAGGGAGAGCACTGCTGCAGGGATGGGGTCCTGGCAGCCCTCACAGCTGTGCAATGGCCCTTTGCTTCTGTTTTCCTGTTCCCAGCAGTGGTCACCCCACAGGTGGCCTTTCCCCACTTCCCCCTTCGCTCCTGGCTAGAGATGACATCAGTCCCCAGCTCCACAGATGTCACAACCCAGTGGTTTTCCCACTCCCAACAACTGCTTTTACACAGGTGAAGGGCGAGCACAGCTGACTCTCCATGGGAACCTGCCCCAAGCATCACCCAAGGCTGCTCAGCAGAGCAAGGGCATAATGGGGCCACTGTGAACCCAAAACCTGTCCTTGACCACCAACACAACTTCCCTCAGCCCTGCCAGCTGAGCACAGTGTGCAGGGCCAGCACCACCCAGCTGTCTCAGGGCTTGTGCTTTCAGACAAAGCCAGAAGAGGTGGTTCACCAACATCCTACTTCTTCTTCAGTGTCTCGTCTCTTCTCCCACTTCCATAAGCAGAACCCTCCCTGCTCAGGGGGGAAAGGGCTTGGCAAGCGCCTCAACCCACCATCTGCTCCATCTTCCAGAGAACAGGTCACCTCTGAGCATCCCCAGTGTTTGGGGGCAGCCACCTGAACAGGAGCCAAAATAAAAGCAGGGAATAGGATGGAAATGAGGGCTTGACCCAAGCAGTGACATCAGCTGGAGATTTTCCATGTTCCAAAGGGTGCTGGATCAGGTGCTCCCGTGTGATTGCCATCCTGGTGGCACCACGGCAGCAGTGGAGCCAAAACCACCATGCCAGGTGCCAGCCCAGGTGGCACAGTCTGCCCTGAGCCCACAGGCTTTTGGGATGAAAAGAAGCAATAAAATCCCAAGGAGAGAAGACGTGCCCCGGTGAGAGCCAAGAGGTGTGACCCTTTCTTCCCAGCTGTTAAATGGCTGTGGAGCCTCTGCAAAGGTCCAGTCCTTCACTGCACAAAGGGGCCTGTAGGGATCAGGGATGGCTCTTGGGGTAGGTGCTTGATCTCAAAGGCTTTCTGGGGACACCAAGCTCTCCCCAGGGGCTGCACCCCAACCCCAGCCCTGGCTGCCCATTGATCCAGGCCATGGCACAGGCAGTGGTGCTGCAGAGCATGCCATGGGTTACCCATGGCATACCCAGTGGCACAAACTCCCCCGTGGCACTTCCATGGCAGCTCCCAATGGCTGCAATCCCAAAAAACCTCTTCCTTTGCTTTGTCCTCCAAATACCCATTTATCGTCCTCCTCTGAGGCCACTGAAGGGGATGAAGGCTGACATAGTGAGCCCCCACAGTGGGCAGAAAGCCTCTGGGCCAGGCAGAAAATGTTAATTATTACATTAGAGAAACACATTTAAAACAAAACCAAAAAAATAAACCCCAAAGCTCTCTTAACTAAAAATGAAAACAATCTCAAACCCCCACCAAAATGGCAACAGCATTATGGAAAAAATAAAGTTATTATTGGCTGCGAACATTCAGACTCCTGAGCAAGGTCTTTCATAGGTAATTTCTGCTGTAATTAACATCTCTGGGGCTAATGGACCTGAGTTTCAGGGGATAAATAGCTGCATTGTTACCAGCCCTCGCTCCTGGCTGCGTCTGTCCAGGCTGGGGCTGGACCGACCGGGAAATCTCGGCTTTCATCTGCCATTAGCGTCAGTCCAGCTGTTCTAGCCAGGAAATTAAAACTGTTCACTGCAGTAAAGTTTTAACGTCCGGGGGTTTATTTGACGTCCCGTGACTTATGGGCTGGACTGGATCCCCCTGTTCTGATCTCTTGGATTTATGAGTTTGGAAAAGGCACCGAGTGACGGCCTCCAGCACCCGGCCGTGGGGCAGGGAGTGATGCACAGCCCTGAGGTGCCCGCTTCCCTCCACGGCTCCTGGCGCAGCAAACACGGGGCTGGAGGCAGCTCCTTCTGCAGCTCAGCAGCTCTGCTCTGCCTCTGTCCTCAGGAAACCTCCCCAGCACCAGCCACACTGTGCCCAGAGCAATGTATGGGACGTGATGGCTTTTCACTTCCATCAGTGCTGCTCTGCAGGGCAGCTCGTATGGAGCAGAGCATGGGAGGAATGCCTGGGAGAAGGGATGGGGACACCTGGGTAGAAAGGACAGAGATACCCAGGGGAAGGGACAAGGACACTTGAGGAGAAGGGATGGAGGTGTCTTGGGGGAAGTGATAAGTCCTCCAGCACCAGAGGCAGTGACAACCTATTGCAGCAGAGAGGAAAACACAATGTGTAGCTGATCCCTGTCTCAAACTGTTCCATACATTTTATAGCCTCCCACCCAAGAATATCTCCCTGCAAATTTCCATGCTGGCTTATCCATCAGCAATTTGTACATCTGGGAACAGAGGGAGGAGGCAGGACCCTGCACCTGCCTCCACCATCCAGATTTCTGCTGCAAAGCAAGGAGGCCAACACCATGTCTGAAACCTTAGGGACGATTCCATTCAGTACCCAATATTCCCTCACAGGGACATGGAGCTTCGAGCTGTCCGAGGGGAACACATGGTTTGGGAGAGCCAAGTGGCTGCTGGGTGCCCCAGCTGTGCTGGGACAGTGGGGGCAGCAGGAGACTGGAGCTACTCCAGTAGCAACCTGGATTTCAGCAGGCAAAGAAATGCTTAACAGATGGATTTTGCATCCATCCTTGTGGCTCCTAGAATATCTTCATAAGCCACAATGTGCCCTTAATCCCACAACAAAATCAAGTCAAAGAGCAATTAATATTCTGATACCTGTGGCTAGCTGAAGTGATATAGAGCTGAAGATTTCTTTTTCCATTTCACTCCAACTGTGGTTTTGTTTTTTTCCAGCCATTCTCTGGTCAGTGGTTTTAGGGGCACCAAGGTTCACTTTTGTGGGTAACCTCCACTGCTAGCTGTTGATTTAATTAACTCAGGCTCCTCTGCCTTCTTGACCATACCAACCCTGGCAGGGCTGGATTTCAAACACAAGATTAAGCTTGTGTTTTTAAGCTTAAAAGGAAAAGCCCTGAGATATTAAAAATGACAACCCTGAATGACTGAGCTCTGCAATTCCAGGGTAGCAGCATCAGTTACTTAATCCTAAAACCGATTAGCACCAAACATGTTACTTGTTTTGTCTAAACTTGAGCCTAGTGTTAATGAACTTGTTCAACAGCAAAAGCCAAGGCACGACCAAGGGGATGCTGTGGCAGCTCCCAGAGGCAGCACCAAAGAGCAGCTCCTGCTGCTTTGAAGAGATCTCCGGCTGTATCCCCCCAAACCAGGGAAGATTAGAGTGTCTGGGCAGGTCAGGCAGAGACACAACTCCAGAGCCCAGGGAAGGGACCTGTGTGACCCCAGCACAGCCCCAAAACTGCTGCCCCCACGAGCAGCATCTGCAGGTCCAAGCCCAGGTGGGGTTTGGAGGAGAAGCTGCTGAGTCCTCCAGGTTAGGAGTAATGGCAAAACAACTGCAACAGCATTTACCAACACAGTCAGTGACCTGCAGCCCCGGGAGGAACACAATCCACAGCCTTCAGGGGGGGTTGGCACCAAGAGACCCTTAGCAATACCCAGGACTGTCCTTCGTGCCCTGCTGAACCTCCCAACCTTCGCCAGCAGCCAAACCCCCGGACGAGCCATTGGCCCGGGCAGATGCTGCCTTGTTTTTAGCAATCTCATTGAAATTTAAATTGATTTGTTATTTATCCAACTGACAACAAAGAGAGAAAAAAACCAGTCCTAACTCTGGGCACTGGGGAGATTGGATTCCTGTATCACTGTCAGCTGCATTAACTTACTTCCTGGACCTAAATTCAATTAGGGCAGCATTCCCTAGCATTAATAAATCAATACCAATGCCATTTTGATATATTTTGAATGTCTTTCATTATATATTTCAGGGCAGGGATTAGTGCTGAATTCGAAGTTAATGGGATGTGACAAGGCAAATCAGGTTGGGGAGGTAAAGCCTTCGAGCCGTTGGCTGTAATTGCTTTCTGTTGCAAAAGATTGTGGCGGTGAAACAAAGAGCTGCTGAACTTTTCTTGGGGAATAATCCCAGCCAGGGACTCTGTGTCTTTCCAAGGGGGAAGAGGAGTCAAACACCAGCAGGAAGTCTCTGGCACTGCAATGAGGACACGGCATTGAGTCCCTCCTGCAGCAGCTTTCAGGATGGATGCACACATCTCTCTCTGGAGCTGCCTTAAAGGGTTGTGGGCAAACTGAACTGGTATAGAGGATCAGTTAAACAGTAAAGAATTTGTCCCCCAACCCTTCTGAAGTGGTCTTTCAAATATCAAGGTGAAAATCCAGCAGCCTGGGCACAATCCCAGGGGCTGCGTGTGTGTGCCAGCCTGCTCATCTCAGGACAACAGGGCAGTGAAAATGCACAAAAGTTCCACCACAGACTTATTTCAAAGCAAAGGGGAGTTTGCAGAGGTGATGAAAACCCCTTGACCTGGGGCAGTAAGGGTTTGTGGGCATCAGAAAGAGCATGAGCAACAGGTAAGGAGAGCAGTGCTGCTGGCACAGCTAAAGGCATATAGAGCATCCTTGATACTGGAGCAGAGAAGGCAGTAGGGAGACCTCATTGCAGCCTTCCAGCCCTTGAAGGGGGCTTGAAAAAAGAGGGAGAGTGACTTCACATGGGCAAATAGTGACAGGACATGGGGGAATCATTTAGAACTGAGAGAGGAGAAATTTAGATTAGACATTTGGAAGAAATTCATTACTCAGGGGGTGGGCAGGCCCTGGCACAGGTTTGCCCAGAGAAGCTGTGGCTGCTCCAGCCCTGGAAGTGTCCAAGGTCAGGTTGGATGGGGCTTGGAGGTCCAACCTGGTCTAGTAGAAAGTGTCCCTGCCCACAACAGGGAGTGGAACAAGGTGATCTTTAAGGTTCCTTTCAATTCAAATTATTCTATAGTATTGGCATCCTTAAATCAAACTATAAAAGCAAAAACTGCAGTTCCTCAGCTGGGGTTAACCCCACTGGCTCCCACAGACCTGCCTTTGGCTGTGCTGGGCAACAATCTCCTGATGGAAAGGTAAATCTCCTCATCTCCTCCTTGCTGTGCTGCTGCCCCCTAAATTGATCAGGACAGTCCTGCCTGCAGATTGAGTGCCTGGTGATCAGTGACTGCAATCCTGCCCATCAATCACTCACGCTGGTCCCTTGCAAAACATTAGTGAAGTAATTGCTCAGAGCGACTCCTCCAGACCATAAACCAGCACCTTGCAAAGCGCAGTGTGCCACTGTTAAAGGTCTTAAAAGCATTTGCCAGTTATGAGTGGCCTGAAGGGAGCCATTCCTGCTGCATCTGGGGATGAATAAAGATGGAAAATAATAGTGTATCAATGGTATTGCAACTTTGCTGTATTAATCTTTTAAGGATTAAACTTGCTTGGCCCTTCAAAATAGGAGTGGCATTGGATACCTCTGGATTTTGGTGCATTAAAAGTGGAAAAATGTGTAGTTTGAGGTGACTTCTGACTCATTCCCACTGAGTTTGTTGCAGGTGTGTCCCTGACAAGCTACTGCAGCCTGTACAGGGGACAGAGACGTGCAGAGAAGGGCCCTGACTCTCCACCAAAACCCTTCCTCCTCCACCAAAGACTTCCAGGCTTCAAAGCACCAGAAATCCCCAGTGTTTCCTCTGCCAAGCAAGCCAGTCCCCAAGTCGCATTATCCCACCCATAAAATCAAAATATGCTATTAAGAGCAATTAAGAGTCAGGATTGCCCTTTGAAACCAGGTGTTTCCACTTTCAGGGGCACCATAAGTTGCAAGAACAAGGGATTTATGTAGATTTTCCATAGCTGACTTGGAAAAACTAAACAAATAAATAGAAGGAGCCCACTAAAGTGTAGCCCCGAGAAGGCAGGTACAGTCGCATCCTTTTGCAATTCATTAGACCCTTCCTTCTCTGGAGGCAGGTGCTGATCAAGGGGAGGAGGAGGAGGTATAAAAAAATGCCTCACTGTTGATCAAAACCACTCAGCCCCGAAACAAACAAGTAGCTCTTTTTGCAAGTGGATTCCAAAGCCTTGTAAAAAGGCACCAAGAGTGTAATGACCTTGTAAACCTCAGCCCCGAGTGCTTTTGGGGGCAGCTCAGCTCAGACTGAGCCTTCCAAAGAGGTACCTGAATGAGCTAAAAGACAGCATTGCCACTCTCCAGGTGATGCAAAAAGCCAAACCAGGCTTAGTCCCAGCAGGGATCCAGATGCAGAGACAGGATCCAGCCCTCCCACCCAGCTCATTTGTATAGAATCATGAAATGGTTTGGGTTGGAAGGGACCTTAAAGCTCACCCTGTTCCATGCCCTACCTCGGGCAGGGACACCTTCCACTGGATCAGGTTACTCCAAACCCCATCAACCTGCCTTGGACACTTTCCCAAACACCTCCATCAGGGCTGGGTTCCCCTGAGGTCCCTTTGGCCAGTGGGCACATGGCTCAGTGAAAAGCCAAAAAGAGACATTTTGGCCACATCTGTGGCTTGCCAAATTAAACAGGGCATTTTCTGCCCACTTCTGAGTGACTGTAATGTGGGTTTATAACTCCTGGAGGGTGTGGAAAGTCAGCTGTCGTGGAGTTTTTATTTAACTTGGCCATGGAGACCAAAGCAAACAAATTAGATGTTCAATTAAGCCAAGGATCAATGAGGATTTTTCCACCTTGGCCGCAGGCAGCAAACCCTCCTGGCTGGGTAATAACTGGTGGGATGGTAGTAACTAAACCTGGACAAAACAGACCCAAAATGAGATTCCTGCATTTCCAGCATTGCACCTCAGGCTCCCCAGTGAGGAAAGCCAAGTGGGTGGTGGGTGACATGTCACCCTTTCCCACCCTCCAAGGACCACCCAAAGGTGCTGGTGCATCCATGGATTTTCCTTGTCTGTCCACTGTCTCCCTAACACATCCCCCAAACCTGCCCTCATGCTTTTGGTAATTCCCACTTTTAACAGCAACCAAACCCCATCCTGCACAAGGCAGTGGCCAAATCCCAGCCAGCAGCTCCAGGCAGCCACACCCCAAGGCACAAAATGGATTTATTCCCCCTCCCAACATTCAGCTTTTAATTTTCAGGCTCAAACCCTTCCACATTCACATCACAAGCCTCTCTCTGTGCAGCCTCCACCTGCCTCCCCCACATTCGTGCCAGGTAAGACCCCGAAATCAACCACCATCAGAGCTGGTTTCCCCCAACTTCCTCGTCTCACCCCAGTGTTTAAACCCACTCCAGGGAGAAGAAAAAGAAGAGGAATCAAGAGTGGCTTTGCCCAGATGTGTTGCACAATCTTTAAAAAAGCAGAAGCCTCACTTGCAAAGAAACCTGGCTCAGGCAGCCTTGCCGAGCCCCAAACCTCTCTACCCACAACCTTGAGCAATAATTTATCCCAGCCACGATGGGGATCTTCTCTCCCCACACCACAGCAGGCCAGGCTGAGCCCAGGAAGGCTCAATGTTTGCTTGGGCATCCAGATACCACAGTCTTTCTGAGGAGATCTCCATCCTGAAGCCAGGGCACGATACTGCCAGCTCACTCCTAACCCGGAGAAACAAAGGAGGAGGTGCAAACCAAGGGTTGAAAAGCTGGAAGAGCCCACATCTGCCTAAGAGATACTTCATTTTTCCTATTTTTAATTAATTAGAGATGTAAAGCGAATGGCAAAGTGAGTTGGGGCTGTTGGAACTCAAGAAGGGCACAAACTCCCGTGTATGAACATGAAAATCAGACAAGGTGTTTGATCATTCAGCGGGAAGCAGGATTAAAAAAATGAAAATTCAAACCTTCCAGAAATAACACAGGCAGATTCTGAATTACCACTGTGTTAATGGAGACTGCAGCACTGGCAAGCCACTGAAATCTGCTGTAATCCCACAAAAATCAATGCAGGAGGAGCTCTGCCAGAACATCAGCACCTCCCGAGCAGTTTCTTCAAGGATGCTCAGGACAGCAGCAGTGGGGGCTGTGCTGGGAGCACACACACACTCACCCTCATCCCAGCCCTCCTGCCATCGCTGCTGGAAGAGCCCTAAAATCAATATAAGGGCACTGCTGCCTCAAGAACCAGCAGATCCAGGCCTGGCTACAGCAGGGAAAACCATCCAACCTGCAATGTGACCACAAACTCTCCTTTTTTACCCCAAACAAAGCTCTCCTTGCCCTCCCTGGAGCAATTTTTTGAGCCTCCCCATCAGAAGGACTCATTTCATGGAGGAGCCCATCTCCCTTTACTTCTTCCCTCTACTTCAGACATGACCTTTTGATTTCTCGGGTAGAGTGTAAATTACATGTCGCCAGCATAAAATATTAAATCCAATTTATATTTAATTATTGATGTTATTATGTATTCCATAGTAATGGCAGCAGGAAAAAAAAATATCCACCCCACCACTAAATAGCTCGGTTGCATTAGCAGCTTCTTGAGGTTAGAGATCTTCCTCCGCTCCTTCTTAACAGCAAGATTGATGGGGATGGGGAATTTTGTAAATAGTTTTCCAGAAATATTTTATCTGATTATTGTACCTATAAAAGGGAGCGAGAAGGGGGAGAAAGGGCCCTTTTAAACCGCTACTAATTATTTGTTCAGCTAAAGGGCAAACAGCTCGGTGAGCTGCTAATGCTCTCCAGCAAGCCCAGTGCAGGTCGGCAGCTCCAGCAGCCCCCGTAGGCAGAGACAGGGCCGTGGAAACCAGTCTGGGTTTAAGAAAAAAAACATGGTGGGGAACCACAGTGGTTTTCCAGCTGAGATTTAACCAGTCTGTTAAACTCGAGAGTGACATTTTTACTAAAATATTAATCAATTCTGTTTTGACTTGATTAAGCTAATTTTCCCCCCATATATATTTAATGCTGAAGCCACCGAAGGTGCTCAAGGCTTTGTTGTGTTGGGTTTGCTTCTGTCCTCACAGGGGATAGAAGAGATTTATGGACATCCAGCATGGATTGGGGTCCCAGCAGGGAAAAAATCCCACCACCCTGAAGTGCCACAAGGCTGAACCCCACAAATCACCTTCACCCCACACCATGGCAGCTTCACATTCACCATAACATAATAATAATTCCATTTATTCCTGCAGCGCCCACACCCCCCATCAGCATCATCAGCTCCCCACCCAGCACAATAAAAACAACATTATCCCCCTCACTTTAAAATTCAAATCAATAGCCCAAATGGAAAGAATCTGACTGAAGAAAAATAAAGATAATTAATTCATCTAGGGACTGACAGGAGGCCACTAAGTGCTCCAGTGTCACCACGCTGGATGACAACCTTTGGACTGGCCAAGCTTCGACAGTGAGGGGGAAAGTTTTTCCAGGCCAAGTTTGTCATGCAGCTGCTCCCATAAAAGAGACAAATAAAGGGGTTCCTTGAGATTCCCCCTCCTTGTTTGGAGGTTCAGCAGAGCCAGGGAGGAGCTGATTCCCCACTCCAGCTGCCGAGGATGCTCCAGCAGGAGCTGCTGGACCGAACCTGCCCACTGACATCCAAATACTCTGCAAGTTTCCTGGACAGCCCTTTCCCTTCCAGCAGCTCCTCATTTCAAATACAAACTCTGTCCCTCTCCCAGGAGCTCAGCCAGGCTGCTCTGTCTGGGGAGGCAGCTCTGCATGGCTGGCTGTGGGAAGGTGATGAAGGAACACCTTCCTCCCTCTGGTGCCAACAGCAGGGTCTACCTTGCTCTGTCACAGTCCACAGCACGGATCCCCCACCTTCACTGCCTCTCTTCTCAGCTGCCTGCTCATTGCCCTTTTCCCTTTATTTTTCATGTTCCCCCAGCAGAAGGGCAGGCAAACCCTCTGCTACCCCATTGCCCAGTTCTGATCTCTCCAGTGCCGGGTCCCTCCCTCCTGCTTGGCCACAGCTCCATTATGGTGTTAATTAAAGCAAATTGTCAGGCCCAGGAGATTTATTTACTTTGCCATAACTTTAGCAGTAAATGCCACTTGCAGAGCTCAGAAGACCTTCTCAGACTGAATCAGCTTCTGAACAGGCTTGTTTTATCCCTTGTCCTCCTTCATTTCAGCTGATGCCTCTTTTCCCTTCCCAGTGAAGAAGCAAATGCTTCCCGCGCTGCTCCCACTGCCAGCCCTGCACCCTCAGCACCTCGGTGCCACCCTGGGCACTCCTGTGTCTCAATTAGCACCTTCTGTTAATAAGCATGGGCTAATTATCGTCTTCAATTATCCTCTGTAGTGCCAAAATGAGTTCCAGTAGAGTTCTCTGCCCAGACCTCTGATCCAGCAGCACCAATTCCCTAATCACATTTGTCCACATCTTAATCCCTACATTTATTTAATGGACGTTTATGTATATAAATGGTAGTGCAGCCTATGGTGTTTCTCAGAAATACCCAGAGAGCCTCACCCAGGCAGCAGGACCCACCCACAGGTGTCAGGGACACACACACAGGCACCAGGGCCCCCAGGGCTTTCTGCACCTAAAACCCTACAGCCTGGATTGGGGTTTAATGTTTATTTTTCCCTGAACACACAAATCCAGTCTGCACTGGCACGTTTTACTGGCACACACTGCCAAGTGGCAGCTGTCCTGCTGCCCAGGGATGGGGTGCCCGTGGGGATGCAGAGGGACGGCCACTGCTGGTGGCACTGTGGGCGCAGTGACAAACCCTGGTAGAGCCACCACGCCGAGCCGATGGCTCCTGCCAAGCACTGCTTGTAAACAACAAGTGGAGTGACTGTGAGGAACAGCCCTCGGTGCCCCAGCCCCTCACAGGGTCCCCCAGTGATGGGGCCAGGAGAGGTGGCTCCTTCCAGGAGCTCCACTTTGTGCCACCATCCGGGATGGGACCGAGCCACCTGTCCTGGGGGAGCAGCCAGGGCAGCCTCAGAGCTCAGGGGGAGCAAGGCACAAGTAGCCCTGCTCTGGGTTTGGCTGGGACGAGGCTGGCAAAGGGAGGGAGCAACGAGCAGGGCTGGATGCTCAGAGATAGATCATAGATCACGCTTGGGCTTGGCCTTGATGCGAGGGGCGAGCTCTGTCTGCATCCCCCTGGCTGCACACAGACCCATCTGGGCTCCGGAGGCTCCCTGGGATGAGGATGTTTCCCTTCTCCCGCCTCCTGGGCTAATTTTACTCCGTCTGGCCGGAGCTCGCAGCCCCTGGTTCTCGTTACGGCCCCCGCCGCGCACAGCGCAGGCACGCAGCATTTTTGCAAAGTTACAGGGTGGCTGAAATATCCTTGGTTTGTTTTTCCTTTGGCCTCTCTGTCGTGCTTCCAAAGTTGGGAAAAAAATTACCAAGTAGCAAGAGGGGGGGAAAAAAAATAATAAAAAGAACCCAACCCAAACCCAACCGACACAGATTAGACAAATGCATAAATAACCTCCGTTCCTCGGGGGTTGATCATGATCCAGAGAGGAAGAAAGGGGAGGACAGAAGAAGGGAAAAAATCTGAAAACTTAAAAATTGGAGTTTATGTATTAAAACCTCCCCAAAGAACTAAAATGTGCACATGCAGTGATGGCAGCCCCAGCCAGCCCATCATGCCCCATCCCTGTGGGCTGCAGCTCCCCATCAGCAGCCTCAGCCAGGGGTCCCTGTCCCACAGCAGGGGCCTCTTTGAGGGAAAAATCCACATATCCTTCTTCTTGCCACTCCTGGCAGATCTACCCTGGCACTCCCTTGGATGGGCACGAGAGCACATCCCCACTTCATGCACTGAGCACACACGGGAGGGAGACAAGACTGAGCTGAGGGTGGTTAATGGGATCTGGGAGAGGAGTAAAACAGCAAGAGGGAGAGCAGGGAGGGCACAGAAAAAGGAGGGTGCTGGCGTGGAAGGAGTGGGGTCTGGCCCTGAAAGGAGGCAAAGAGCCCAGGTCAGAATGGCTCACTCGTGCTGGGAGCTGTGCCCAGGGCAGGGGGAGCTGGTGACAGCAGCGAGCAGGACCAGGAGTGTTGCTGCCCATGGCTGAGAGGGTGAGGACACACAGCAAGGGGGCACCGGGGCACTGCAGCCCAAATTTCTGAGCATTGCACCTCTGAAAAGCCAAGCGGGAACCTGAAACTGCACTGAAACAGGGAAACAGGGACAGCACTCAAGGGTTTCATTGCAGCCCTTCCCCAGAGGGAAAAACACTCGGAACAGGGGGTACCGAGCCCAAACCAGCATGTTCTCCCCTAAAACCTTAGAGATAAAGCCATCACAGCCCTGGCTGCTGGGTGAACAGGCACAAGGTGGGCTCTGGGAGGAAATCATCCCAGCGGAGGGTGAGGAAGCTGTGGGGTCGGGTCTGGATCCGGCACACAGCCCTGGTTAACACATGTCTCAAAACTGAAAGCCAAATGGAGAAGGAAACAGAAGGTGACAGTAAAGATACCGTGACTAACGGGATCTTCCAGGGCCCCTTAGAGGAACTGGCTGTGCCTGGAGGTGGTCGGGGATGTGCTGGAGAGCTTCGTGCAGCCCCACGGACACCATGGAAATGCCACCCAGGTGGTTACGAGAGTGACAGATAAAGGGGCCAAGCAGGAACACGTTTGCAGAAGTGACACCCGCTGGGGCTCAGCACCAGTTTTCGGCCAGGCCTGATGGTTTCTCTGTTTACTCTCCCAGGGAACAGCTACACCCCAGCTTTTTCCCACACTTAAACACCCAAACGCTTTTGCATCGGTGCATTCTTTGCTCTGGTGCATTTGTCTCCTTGCATAAAGGAGGAAACAGTGCCCCAGGTGCCTCCCAAAGCAGGGGGAAAGCATTTGCACCCCCCTGCCCAGCAAAGAATGGTATCACAAGCCCTCCCAGTGCCCACAGTGGTACCCAGGTGAAGGATGCTCTGGGCAGCTCTCACAGGAGCATTTCCCAGAGGACAACCAGGATGGACCGTGGCTCAGGAGGACTTGCAGCACCAGAGGGGAGCAAACCTGAGCTTGAATTTCCCCATGGGATTGAACATCCCTGTGCACCAGCATCAGTCCCTGGGTTTGATCCTGCCTCAGAGCTGAGCAGCCCCAGCTTGCTCCCAGCCCCTCTCTGCTCCTTTCACCAAAGTTTCACCATATTAAGCAGCTGAACTGCATCATCCAAGGAGTGTCAAATTGGTTTTAAATGGTTCTAATTATAACCAGGAAGTTTTAAAGTGTGTGGGTGGAAAGGAATGCAGCAGATTAATTTAATAGCAGTTACCACGGCACAATAGTCCTTCAATTAAGAGTTCTTTCTGACTGGGTTTTTTTTTTCCTTTTCCCTGTTAATAATAAATGTCACAAATGAGAATAGACATATTACTTCATCAGATGCTTTGGCATATCTTGTCGCTGAAAGCCTTTTGTGCAGAAATAGTAGCTGAAAGGGTAATTTTATAGGGCTTAGCACTCACTTAACACTTTAGGGGCCAAAATCAGGCCCCTGAAGAAACCCAGGAAGCTGCACCTGTTTACATCCCAACAGAATCCAGCTCCTCAGCCACAATAAAAAAGGCCTCGTGTTGCAGCAGGGCTTTGCTCTGGTGTGCCAGACACGAGGCTGGCTGGGAGCATCCTGCTGCCAGGGGCTGGGGAGCTCAGCTGTGCCCTCCCAAAGGCTCCCTCTGGGCTCCTCTGGGTTCCCCAGCCCCGTGAACCCAAACCCTGTGTCAGCTGCAGGGGATTCGTGGGGCATGGAGGGAGCACAGTCCTGCTCTGGCTCCCCGTGGCCAGGGAAGGGGCTGGTTTCCTCTCCTCTCTGCCTTTGAACAGTGTGGGGGATCCTCAAATCCAGGTGTCTGGGCAGGAAACACCGTGACTGCCAGCACTGCAGGGAGAGGGGCTGTGTTGGGGCTCGGGGTTCTGCCTGTGCCCCTCCTGCTCCTTCCCTGTGCCACCATGTGCCCAAAGCACCGTGTCACCCACCGCTCTGCGCCGTGGGGAGCACCAAACTCATCTCCCAGCTCCCTGGAAAAGGGACATCATGGCCCCATCTCTCTTCTTCGAGCTCCTCTCATTAAAGCCATCAAACCCCAACACTAATTGCTTCCCACCTGCGGTTCAGGCAGGGCTTCCAGCATGGAGCTCCCACATCCCAGACCATCCTCCCGGCCTTTGGAATCCACTTTTTCCTCCCAGATCTTGCTGTGGCCAGGCAGGCTTCTCTTTGCAGCTGGAAGTTTTCCCCAGATCCAGCTCCCAGTGCAGCAAGGGGGAACCTGCCTGCCCTGAACCTGCTTGAAATAGCCTTTATCATTCTCTTTTTCTTCTCTGAAAGGTTTATTCTGCTTGGTAATGAGGGGGGAGACCGCTGGGATAGGGGAAAACCACGGAGCAACCCAGCCCTGGCAGTTAATAATGAGGGAGGATGCAGCGGCCGCAGCCAGGAGACAAAAATACTGGGAAGAGCGACCAGAAGCCTCTTTAAAAAGAAAACCTGTGGCTGGAGGGAGTGGAGGGGAGGTTGGGGGGTCAGGAAGCACCCTGGCATCTCCAGGCTCCTGGGAGAACTGGGCAGAGAACGGGGCTGAGGGGGCACAGCCCCACTGCTGGCAAGGGTGCCCCATGGATGCCCAGCCCCTCTGGGACTGCACACGGGGTGGGTACTGGGAGCAGGGCAGACTGGGGGGAGTGAGTTGGCCCCTGTGCCTCCTGCACTGCTGATGAACCCCTGCTTGTGGGTGAGCTACCTGCTGGTCACCAGTGTACTGGGAGCACTGGGAGGAGCTGGCCCCTGTCCCCCAGCACTGCAGGTGAACCCCAGCCTGAGAGTGAGGTCCTGCTGCTTTACCAGAACCATCTGCCTGTTAACATTTGATGATGGCTAAGCTGTGTTTCCCACACCAGGCATCCCAAATGTCTGATGGGGCTCATGTGGGACAGGGACACACCCCAAAGAGCCACAGCAGCATCACCCTCACCCAGTGCTCAGCCCTGGCCCTCCAGCACTTGCCACGAGGTTGGCACTTGTTTGTGGTGCCCAACAAGCCCATGGGAGCTTCCCTGCACATGGCCAAGTGCTGGAAAACAGCAAAGACTGACTAATATTCCCCAAAATCCGGTTTTGTCTCTGTGATTTGTGTTCACATTTGGCCAATGCGATATTGAACCAATGCCTGGAGGGACTTGGGTACTTAAAAACAATGCACAGGAGGTAAACAGGGAGATTTATTATTTTACTTTTGTGGTTTTGAGATAGTTTATGACACCAGGCTAATAACTCCCAAACCAAAATCTTCATTGATCGGGGGGAAATGTTACGTTATCTTCCCTCTGCATCAGGAGAGGCTGCTCCCCTCAGGCACCCCCTGCCCTGCTGCCCGCCAGGGGTGGCTCCATCCTGGCACATCCCTGGGGTGCCCCCGGTGGGACAGCCATGCCCAAGCCCTGTGCCCCACAGCAGGGAGGGAAGCAAATTCCCAGTGTCCAGGGCAGCCTCTTGGGTCTCCTGCCAGAATGGACAGCAGGACTGTCCCTCTCCACACTGCCCAGGTCACAGCATCCCTACCTCCAGCCTCCTTCTCCCTCCTAACTGTGGCAGTGGGACCACAGGTCCCCTCCTTCCCCATTATGGGCAGCTAGTTAATTGCCTCTTTTCACATTCCCCTGGGGAAGAGGCCACCCCCAGCTCTCAATCCCTGCTGCTGATGGGTGTGGGGAGCTCAAAGACATCGACATGCCACAGGGGATGGAGGGAGAACCAGGTTGGTGCCTCCCCAGCATGGCCCTGCACCGAGGCACAAGGGTGGCTGTGCTGGCAGGTGATGCTCGGGGGTGACACCTGAGCCAGGACAGTCTCAGTTGGAGCCTGGGGAGGGGAGAAAGGCAGAGGCAGGGGCCGTGGGCCCCTCTGCTGCTGCCCCCTCCACCTGGTCCTGTGCTGTGTACTGTAAATCTGCTTCATTTCCAATTCACAGTAATGACTGAGGTGCTCTCGTCCAGGAAACTCCGCGAGGTTCCGGCTTTTAAGGGAAAAGATGTAACCAGGCAGGAGCTGACAAGTGCTGTGGAGAGCTGCCCCACTCTCCAGGCACTTAGAGGCTCCGAAAAAATCAATCCCCATGGGAGGGCTGGGATTTATCAGCACTTAGGGCTGTGGAACCCAAACCATCCCACCCCACACCTCCCACAGCCCATTATCCCAATTCCAGCTACGGTCCCGGACTGATGGGTGGGAACACGGACAGGGAAGGCTTAGGCCAGGCAGCCCCTCTTTTGGCCAGCACTGGGGGCACCCAGTGGGACCCTCCACACAGTCTCAGGGGGAAAACAGGGTGGATATTCCATTTTGGCCACCATGCTGGACGCCCAGGGGGACCCTCTGTGTTGTCCGAGGGAGAAATCAGGGTGGCTCTTCCATTTTGCCCACCAGCTCACTGCTGGCATTAAAGACAAACTGTTGCCATCATCTGAACTATATGATCAGGAGCCTAATTCAATCCAATCCTGCTCATTGTTGACGGCCGAGCATTTAGCTGAAACCCTAAGCCAGCCCTGCAGTAATTTGGCTGGGGAGGAATTGATTTTGACCATCAGCACTTTCTCATTTTCAATAGAGTCCGAACATAACCAGGTTAATTTCTGTTAAGCACATTACCCAGGTACTTTTTGCTCTCCAGCCCAATGATTATGTGTCTGATCTGAAAGATTATAATTGCAACCCAACAGGACACAAACAGGAGTCTGTGATTGAAAGGAACCAGCCAGAAAGAAAACCAGCTTCTCTTCTACCTAAATCCCAAACCATCTTCATGTTCCCTCTCTCTCCAAATTTCACCATCCTTAACAACTACACGCAGTAAGATCTGACTCAATAAGTACATTCACTCTGATTGATCTTCCCATACACTACTTTCCCCCATTTTGCTGGATTAACATTATTGCAAGTTTGGTTTGGTCCCTACACAAGTTTTTGGTCTGGTCCCCATGCCACTGCCCAGCTGAGGGTGTCCATCCCTCGGCCACCACCACCCCTGCCAAGGGCTGGGAGCGGGGTGAGCACAGCCCTGCCTTGCCTGCAGCCCTGCCTTGCCTGCAGCCCTGCCT
>JAWWEW010000060.1:5326756-5404624 GCA_035583185.1 Anabacerthia variegaticeps
AGCTGGGCCTGGTCAGTCTGGGGAAGGGAGGGCTGGGAGGGGATCCCTCAGTCCACACAAATACCTCATCAATCCCTACAAATATTTCATGGGCTCTCAGAGGATGGTCCCAGACTCTGCTCAGTGGTGCCCAGTGACAGGACAAGGAGTAATAGACATAAACTAAAACACAACAAGTTCCCCCTCAGCACGAGGCAGAACCTCTTTCCATAGTTGTGACAGAGCCTGGAACAGCTGCCCAGGAAGTGTGTGGAGTGTTCCTGTCTGGAGACATTCCACATTCTTGGATGTGTCCCTGTGTCACCTGCTTCAGGTGACCCTGCAGGGGGTTGGAGTGGGTGGTTTCCAGAGGCCCCTTCCAACCCCAGCTGTTCTGTGATTCTGGATCACAGGGTGCTATCAGTGGCCAGGCCCCCTTCCAGGGGGGCTCCTATGTCCCCCAGGGGCTCTGGTTTTGTTGTTTCTGGGCTCAAGTGTTGCCCTGTTTTGTTCCTAGTACGAGGCTTGCAAGCTGAACAGCCAAGAAGTGGTGGAGGAAGATAAAAGACTTAAACTGCCACCAAACTGGGAAGCTAAAAAAGCTCGTCTGGAGTGGGAGCTGAAGGTGCAGGAAAAGAAGAAGGTAAAGACACCCTTAGAGCTGCCCATGACAGCCCAGGTGCCTGCAGTGACACTTCCTGGTGGCTGGACAATCCTGGGAGCTTACACAGATGTTACCCTCCCAAAATCCACATCCCAAATTAGGCTACTGATTACCTAAATTATTGTCCTGCACCAGAGGTTGACTGGGCTGATCTAGGGAGTTGTAGCTAAGTTTTGGGCTTGGCCACTGGGTTATTGTTGAAACTGAAGTGTTCTTTGTGCTGTGCCAGGAATGTGCAGCAAGAGGAGAGGACTATGAGCGAGTCAAACTGCTGGAGATCAGTGCTGAGGATGCTGAGAGGTGGGAAAGGAAAAAGAAGAAGAAAAATCCTGATCTGGGGTTTTCAGGTAGTGGCTTAACCACCCAGTTGTGTTCATAATGAACACCTGTGTTGGTATTTCAGGTGAAAACTGGAGCAGGAAATAAACCCTTCTCCTTGACACTGTTTGTCCCCAGACTATGCAGCTGCACAGCTGCGCCAGTACCAGAGGCTGACACGGCAGATCAAACCCGACCTGGAGCAGTATGAGAAGCTGAAGGAGCAGTAGTAAGTTCTGTGGTATTTCCAAACAACTGGCAGACACTGGAGGCTGAAATGCTTTCAGCACATGCATGTTCCCGTGTAGACTGTGATGTCAAACAATCTTTAACACCATCTCAAAGTACAGGCTGATGACCCACCCAGCTGTCCGTGCTCTGGGAGGCTGAGGAGTAGTGGAAAAATTAATGAGGTTCATTTCTTCAAACTTGGTGTTACTGAGTTTGAAGAAATATTTAGTCAATTAGATCATATTTCAATGCATAATTACTCCTTTCTTGGAGTAGGTTTAGGTTTTGTTTTCAACAGCCCAGTTTGGTTTAAGAACAGAGTAGTGGAAGGTGTCCCTGCCCATGGGAGGCGTGGGACGGGATGGTGTTTGAGGTCTGGGATTCTGTGAACTCTCAGTCAATAGTTGTGTAACCCACTGTCCCTCTCCCTCATCCAGCGGGGAAGCGCTTTATCCCACCTCTGACAGCCTCCTGCATGGAACTCATGTGCCGTCTAAGGAAGGGGTTGACAGAATGGTCGCAGATCTTGAGAAACAGTAAGTGACTCCTGAGCTCAGGGCTGTGACAGAGCAGCTCGGGGTGGTGGGACAGCCCGGCCTGGCCTGTGGGTGTCCCACAGCTGCCCCTGCCTTGCAGGATTGAGAAGCGGGAGAAGTACAGCCGGCGGCGGCCCTACAACGACGACGCTGACATTGACTACATCAACGAGAGGAATGCCAAGTTCAACCAGAAGGCGGAGAGGTTCTACGGGAAGTACACGGCCGAGATCAAGCAGAACCTGGAGAGAGGCACGGCCGTGTGAGCGGCCCCTCGGGGCCAGCACCCAGCCCTGTGTCGGGCCAAGGTGGGAGAGACTCTGCAGGCAGTTGTATCAAATAAATCCTTTACAGCTGTTGCTTCTGAAAGTCCACAGTAGGTTTAATGTGCTAGAAGTAATGTGCATAACTGCAGCTGTATACAGCTTTTACTGGCAGGAGTAACCAGCTTGTGCAGGCTCATGTTTTAATTAAAGACCAGCTTTAGTCTAACTAAAGAGTTGTTGTTTGTTCTTCAGTAGCTGTTTATCAACAAGATGACAAAAACCTCGAGGACTGTGAGGTGAGGTTCCCAAGAAGAAACAGCTTCCCCAGCTGTCTGGCACATGCCAGTGTTGGAGTTCCTCCCTGGCTGCCCATCCTCACTGAGACCTCGAGAAAAGGGGACAAGATAAACACATGATCCTTAGCGCATTTACCAAGCTTGTCTTGGCCATTAACAGTTCCTTAAAGAAGCTTCCAGACACAAGTAGTGAAATTCAGTTTATTTTACTGGTAAGTTATTTATACAAAAGTTTAACCATTTGCTCCAAGTCCATGCAACAGCCTGTTGACTTCTCCCATCTTTCTCCCCAGAGCAGGGGTCTGGGTGAGCTGTGGAGCCATTACAGGCACCATAACTTGTACCCGTCAGCATGAACCCCCCTCTATCAACTGCACCTTTTTCATGCCTCACAGCGACCCTTAAGAGGCTGTTTTTAAAGCAAACTAAATAAACACAAGCCTGTGGTAACTTGAGTTCAGCATTCCAAGGCGCAGAAGGGACAGGTTGCTCACAGTGCAGTATGTGACAGTGGGAAGGGTGGTCACTCCACCTACAGCAGTCACATATATATCCTAGACAAGCTTTCCACTTCCAGAAAGATATCCAGGGAAGGTACTCAAGGCTCTAAACTAGGCACACCCTGGGCAAGAACTATTCCAGCATAAAGATCCCTTTCAGAATGATGCAACTACCTGCTGTTGTACCTTGTGATAACAGTCAGATAAGTGAAAGCTAAACCTACAAGTAACAACATACAGGATATACTCATAACACATCTAACACTTGACACATTAAGCCAGTGCAAAACTAAACTTTATTCACTTGAAGTAAACAGTTACACAATGTAAATCCAAGTGTCCAAAGAACAGCTACTCAGCTATTGTTTAGAAAAAGTTAC
This sequence comes from Anabacerthia variegaticeps, assembly GCA_035583185.1. NCBI lineage: Eukaryota > Metazoa > Chordata > Aves > Passeriformes > Furnariidae > Anabacerthia > Anabacerthia variegaticeps. The sequence continues at coordinate 5,329,927 of JAWWEW010000060.1, forward strand.
CCACCTGCAAGTTCTAGTCCGATAAAGCAATAGAAAATATTTACAAATATACACAAGATTCCCATCTGTGGCTTCTGGATCAGTGTGCTCTATCTGAAAGAGAAACCTAAGATTCCAAAATTAAGATCTCCAAATAAATACTTAGTATTAACAAATCTTCAACCCCATCAGAAAGTTTCAATCTCTCTACTGAAGGATGTGAAGTGCTGCAGTCAGTGAGAATCCCCTCAGCGTGCCCGGAACAGGGCACTTCTGGGTGAGAAGTTTAAGAATGTTTTCTTCTCCTCCTTCTTGACAGGAACCCACTGCCCATAAGGACTTCCCTTCTTGTCATCTTCTCTTGCTGGAGAAACTACTGGTTCCTTAATAACATGGCTCACTGGCTTCTGCAGGGCTGGCTTTGCCATTGTGTTCTGGAAAAGAAGAAGTTTCCTGTAAGGAAAGGTACTAAAAACTGTCACAATTCAAGGGGTACAAATCCAGTACATTTATCTGTACTGGTCATTAAAATGTTTTCTCTCCAGCTCTTGGAAAACCTGATGCTTACTGAAGTATCAACTATGTACACTTAATTGACACGGGATTCAGGAAGTTCCCTCGAAGTTTGCATTACTAAAACATGTAACTTGAAGAAAGTTCTGGTTTGAACTAGTTCAAGTTGTTAAGCCTTAGTTTCACCTAGTTCTAGCACTTTCAAGTTTATAGTACAGCACAGATGTTCACTGCTATTAGGTGTAGAGGTAAACACCTATTTTAAACACACTGCTGTAGGACTTAGAGTGCTCTACTGCTGAAGGACTGATCAGGGAGTCATTATCAAACCATTACAATCATTTTGTTACCGTTATTAAGAATCTTTCATTTGGAAACCAGTGCTGGGAAAAGCCTAAGACAGGAGGGCTGAAGTACTGGAATTCCATCCTGGGAAATCACTTACATTAGGACTGAAGGAAATGCTCCTCTGTATGGTTGTTCTCTCCATCCCACTCTTGTTCATGTCTTCTGCTGCACTTCTGGATTGCTAGAGGAGAGCACACACAGCCTAAGTGGGAGGACACATCATTCCACGCAAGGTCAGGCAGTTACTACAGAGCATGAACTTTCTGGCAGAGTTGTTTCAGGTATTTACATCAAAAGTAGCTGTAAAGCTACTGGATATGCAAACAGAGCAATATTGAACCCAACTGAAAATGCATTCAGTATTTTTACCAACATGGTGGTGCCAATTCAGGTGTGTTTGGGCGCGATATCCACGCCTCAGTTACAGTTTATAGGAATTGAAACAGTCACAGCATCAACTGTCACACGAGTGCAGTGACAGAGCAAGTGGCATTAAGTTCTACATAACCATCCTGCAGAGCTTTGGATAATGACAATAAACTTATCTGCAAGTGATGCAGGCCTCTTCTTCTGTACTCTCTCAACATCTGGAATATATTGCATATATTTATGAAAGGGATGCCTGTACCATTTGTGTAAAACCCTTAGTAAATTTACTTCCATTTGCAACAGCAGTACCTGACTGATGTACAGTTACTGCAGGTTTGTATTTACCATGACTCAGGTTAACACACTACAACACAACCAAACTAAAATTCAGTTTAAGCTGCTTAAGTTTCTCCCTCCCTTGAATTCACAGCAGCTACAGCCCACGAGTCCCTTAATTACCACCAGATTTTCTTCATCATGTCTGGAACCATAGTCATGATTTCTATAAGACAGAAATAAAGTATGTAAAATGCATTGTGTGCTTGGGTATGGAATTTCTGGGAAACAGTTTGTTGCACATGAAATCTTTTAACAGTTCAAAAAAGGCAGAAAGATTTAACCTTAGAAAAAAAACACAACCCACACTATTCACTAGGTTTGGCAAGAAGACTCCTGCTTTTAGGTCAGAAAGACAAACTATTTGAATTAATGGGCAATATCCCATTAAAAGAGTAAGTCAAAAGGACAAGCTACATTCTCTGCTCCTTCCCCACCTGTCATTACTGGACAGCCTGCACAGGCTCAGTGGATCAACCACCTCTCCCAGGTCCATTGTGCTTTCAGCTTAAGGCAAAGTCTAGAGGTTTCTAGAGCACTTTTTGTTCAAGAGTTTGAATTCATAACCACAAACTCCACAGTTAAACTAGAACACATCCATGCAGACAAGTTTTAAGAGGTGTTTACCTTTTCAGTGAGAACACTGCAGTCCATACTTACCTCAGGTGACTCTCCAGGTTCTTCCCGCTCCTGTTTTTCATTTTTTATCTCTTTGGCAGGAGCAGGGATCTTCAAGCTTGCTGGCAAGACAATGTTATCTGTTCCCAGAGCTTTGGCAGCATTGGCTTTTGCAATTTCCAAGAGTTCCCTCTTGTCTAAAATGAGGAAGGAAAAGAAAAGTGCCTTGTGTTATGTTTAAATCCACATGTACTTACTCAGATAAGCTAAAAACTGTGGCTTTGTTGTCACTACATCTATGTAAGCACCAATTGTGGCCAAGGCCATCAGAACCTGGGAAATTTCGCTTCAGTTCAGGTGCAAAGAATACGCTCTGAACTTTGTTAAATACGTTTTTATAACCACAGAGATTTTCTTCCACGCTGCCATTATCAACTGTGCTCTTGGGCACAGTAAACAAAGCCAGTAAACAAAGGAGAATTCGACTGGTTGAAGTAAGCCGTACGCTTTGAGGCTCTCACCTAGTTCAAGTCCCTAAAAACGTACCTTTTTCACTGAGATGGAGAGGTGACCTGCTGCGGGATCTGGTCCGTGACCTGCTCCTCCAGCTCCTGTAAGCCTCGGGATATATGGTGCGCCCAAATCCATAGTACCTGCGGCCCCTGGACCGCGACCTGCTTCTCGAGTAGGACCTTCTGTAGTGGGCTCTGCCGCGGGACCAGGACCTGCTGCGGGAGCGGTAGCGCGGCGGGGAGCGCCGGGAGCGCCGATAGTGCCTGGCGTGGTACCTGCCCCGGTAGCGCCGGGAGCCGCGCGACCTCGACCGGCTGCGCGAGTAGGAGCGCGAGTATCGCCGGTACCGGCGGGATCCGTTCCTTCTGGCCCGGGACCGGGAGCGGGACCGGGAGCGGCTCCAGCTCCTGGAGGAAGCCGAAGAGGAGCTGCTCGAGCTGGAGCGGGAGCTGCACGAGGATCTGCTCGATGACCTGGTTGAGGACCTGTCACAGCTTCGCTTGGACCTCACAGACGACTCTCTCTTCTTGGGCGAGCTGAGGGTTAGGTCATCCATGAAACCTGTCATATCTTCTGTTTTCTGCACACAGGTACTTTCAGAAGCTGTTTCTGTTTTTACTGCTGTTCTGCAATGCCCAGTCTCTGTTCCTGTTGTTGGGTGGAGAGGGGGAAGTTAATTATTTATGTGCATCACACCAACAACAAAGGTGATGACACACAGGCAAAAAGTTCAAGGGTAATTAAACACAGTAGCAGTCTCAGCCCGTTTATCAGCGTGTTTTGTACATGACAATTTTGTTTCAGGATTTTCTCTCCTGTAGTCAAGTCAGAAGACTGAAATATGAAACTACAGGAGAAAAAGGCTTCAGTTTAAACCAGGAGTAGTTCTGTGTGGAATTCTGGAGAGATGTAGGTTTGTGCAAGTTTTCAGTATAATTCTTTGTGTAAAAAGTACGAGTTAATACCCTTTTTCTCCACACAGAATTTTCAAGATATTCTATTTTCACTCTACCCTAAATGCAGCCTACTGCATCTATGATGCAAAATAACCACTTGCCTTCCAGATCAGTACACATTGAGTAGTTTTATTCTGCAGTTCTAGGGAGGTTTTGACTCCAACAGGGATTAAACAGAAGTGCCTTCAAGGTACAAAGCAGCCACTTCAAGACCTTGACTCACGGGATACCACTTGTGCGGAACACACCACTCATTCTGGTGATATATTAATAATTAAAATGGCTGGCGCTCTACTGGCAGCCATTTTACAGCTCCAAAGGTTACTCGGGTGTAAGGATCTTATCACAGGACTTAAGCCCTGACTTACGTAACCACTGTACAGTTCCAGGAAGCTGGTTTAACCCCAAATTCCCATCTGTGCTCAATACACAGTTAGCAAACAGATCTAAGACTCTTACTGAAACCTGTAATTTAAGCCTGTCAGCCTGCCTGACTCACTTCCCTCAGTACTACTACAGCTAAAGTTTCACTTCTTCACCTCCACCCCAGGGCCAAGGTCACAGGCGCTGTACGCGGCACAGCTCGGGCGGTAAATCGCGACGTGTCCCCCCCCCAGCACTAACCCGGTGTCCGGGCCCTGCCCGGGGTACTTACCGCTGGGCGCGGCCGGGCAGCCCCTCGGCTGGTTCTCCTGGGGCACCTGGGCGCTCCTGTGGGAACCAAAATCCAACAGCCGCCCGTGAGCGATGCGATGCGCGGCCCCGGCCCCCCGTGCCCCCCGACCCCCCGTGCCCCGCGCGGCCTCACCGGCCCCAGCCGCCCGGGCTGCCCCCGCGAGGGTCCTGAGGGGACAGCCCCGCTTCCTGAGTCACGCCCATAGCGCCGCGCCGCGCTGCTCCCGCCGCGAGACAGTGGCGATACAGCTGCGAGACAGCAGCGACAGAGTCGCGATAGAGCCGCGATAAAGCGATAGACCGCTGCAGCCGCCCGCCGCGGTCCGCCCCGTCCCGCCGCCCGGCACCGACTGAGGGCCGGCCCAGAACCTTCCAGAACGTCCCCCCCGTTACGCAACCCGCGCGCCGAGCCCGCATGCGCGGGGGGGCACGGCAGGCCCCGCCCCCCCGGGCCCCGCCCCTGCCCTGCGCGCGCGCCGCGCCTGCGCGTGGGCCCCGCCGCGTCCCGTGACGGGGAGGGGGAGAGGGTAAGGGGTGTGAGGGATGTGCGGTGTGAGGGGTGAGAGGGGTGTGAGAGGTGAGAGGGTGAGGGATGTGAGGATAAGGGATGTGTGGGTAAGGGGGTAAGGGGTGTGCGGTGAGGGGTGTGCGGATAAGGGATGTGAGGGTGAGGGGGTAAGGGGTGTGAGGTGAGGGGTGTGCGGGGCCCGGCTCGGGGTGTGCGGGCTGCGCGGAGTTCCCGGGCCGTGCGGGTCTTTAAGGGGCGGCTCGAACCTCCCTGCCCAACTGCACACTCCATGCCCCGTGCTTTCCTCTTCGAAATAAACCTGTTTTTTTTCCTCCAGTTCTTCCAAGTGCTGAAAAATGTCGGGTTTTCTGGAGAGCCTGAGGTGCTCGGAGTGCGTGGACTGGGGAGAGAAACGGAACACCATCGCTTCGGTGGCCGCGGGAGTGCTGGTACTGCTGTGCTTACCCTGCTGTCGGGCCGCTTAGGTGTAGTCAGCTGTCAGGAGCTAAAGATTATTAGCAGTTTGGAAGTCTCCTCTTTCAGGTAACAAGTGGCAGGATGAGAGGAAACAGCCTCAAGTTGTGCCAGGGCAGGTTTAGATTGGATTTTCGCAAAAATTCCTTCACTGAAAGGATTGTAAAGCATTGGAACGGGCTGCCCTGGGCTGCAGGGGAGTCACCATCCCTGGAAGTGTTTAAAAATTGTGTAGATGTGGTACTGGGGAGGTGGTTTAGTGGTGAACATGGTGATGCTGCCTTAGTGGTTGGACTCCACCATGGTAAGAGGGCTTTTCCAACCTTAACACTTCTATGAAAAGGAAGAACAAGGATACTGTCCTTGTATGTAGCAGCAAAGTTAAGAACAAAATCTATTCTGGGTTCTTGTATCCACATGTTGCTTAAGCTTCACAGCTTCTACCCACATAGTAACTACTGGAGTAGGTTCCAAGCTGACAGCAAAACTAGTTATACTATCACTTTACTCTGTGTTGGAGACTGTAAGAATGATTTTATGTATTAATGTCATTTTTTCTAGAGCAATGCTAGATATTGTATAAAGGCTGGTGTATGTATTTTAAGCCATTGTGCTCTTCTTTCTTTCTCTGTAGTTTTTTACAGGCTGGTGGATAATCATAGATGCAGCTGTAAAATACCCTAAAGTGGAAGACTTCAACCACTCCTACCATGCCTGTGGGGTCATAGCCACCATTGCATTCCTGATGTAAGGGTCATTTCTTGATCAGAGCTACATACTCCTAGAACTTACTTTGTGCAGTTACTAAGAGGCTGTAAATGGAGAGGCCTTCTGGCAGTTTTGTCCTGTTTTTCTCCCTCAGGATCAACGCGGTGTCCAATGGGCAGGTGCGGGGGGACAGTTACAGCGAGGGCTGCCTGGGGCAGACAGGTACGGCTGCAGCTCCCACTGAGGGCTGTGCTCTGTGTGCTGTGTGCCTCGGGTGTCACAGAGTGATGGCCATCCTCAGACACAGTCACAAAACATCCCTCTCTCCTGTTCCAGGGGCTCGGATCTGGCTGTTCATTGGCTTCATGATGGCTTTTGGATCTCTCATTGCATCCATGTGGATCCTTTTTGGAGGCTATGTTGTTAAAGGTGAGGCCTGAGCCATTTGTTGAGGTTTAAAATATTTCAGATATCTGTTGAATTTTAGAGCTTATTTTTGGATAGTTTCTGGGCAGCCCTAGTTTTAATATTTTGGTTCCCTACACACCACTGTTGAATAGTAGTATTAATATTGGGAGGGATTTTATCTACTTCTAGGTCACAGGCTTTTAACCTACCCTCTAGAAAGACAGGTCTCACTCAACTGGGAACTCCATGGATATAATTAAACTGCTGCAGTTTTATGGGAATAATTCCCTAGGGGAGCACTTATTCCCAGAATGCAAATTAGTGAGTTTATGAAGATTGCTCCCAGAGCCTATATGCTAAATTGACAAAAGGGCAAATGCCATGTCAGAAATGGGATATGCTTGAAAATGGAAATTTATGGAGATTTCTTCTTTTGTTAGAAAAACCAGTGGTATACCCAGGAATTGCTGTGTTTTTCCAGAACGCGTTCATCTTTTTTGGGTATGACTATCTTCCTTTGTTTGTTTCTTATCTAATCTGTTTTTAATGATAAAAACTGAAACTTGCTGTAATCTGTTTTTCCCTTAAGCCCTGTTTTGTAATCAGATCTGTATGAAGACTGGTAAAGGCAGCAGATCTCTGGGATCTGTCTGCACAGATTTCATGCAGGACACAGAACGGGATTTACAAATACCACAGTTTTCTCCCTGAAATCATGTATTTAAAATAAGAGGGATTTGATTTGCTCTACTCTGTGCTTATGTCCCTTTGTTCTGCTTTAAACAGAGGACTGGTCTTCAAGTTTGGTCGTACAGAAGATTTGTGGCAATGAACTCGCCTCTGGAAGTGCTCTGGCCAGGCTGGGTTTTAACTGCACACTCCCAATGTTTTGTAAAGCCATTTTGTAAACAGTGACCTTCCATTATGTCAAAAGATAAATCAAGGAAAGCTGAAAGCACTAAAACTTCCAGCCCTATTGTTTCATTTTTTACTCTGGTATGTCCACTTAAATGTCGTGATGTTTTTGACAAATGTAAAATTGCTACAAGTAACAGTGGAGTCACTTTTCTGATACATTTGCTACAAATAAACAGGATAGTGGAATATGGATGTATTTAACCAGCTGTTTCTATGACGTTATTTACAATTAGAAACTTATTACAATGCTTTAAAACAACTTTTTAACATATATTTATTAAATATTTCCTATATCTGGACAATATAACCATTTCTTCAATTTCAAATCTTATTGGTGTGTGGTTTTACTTGCATAATATAGAACTATGTTGCTCTGGGATTTTTTTTTACCCTTCCCTGAATATTTAATTTATCCTCTGGTGATAATGAAGAAATCTCTAGCAAGTAACAACTTACTGTCGCTGTGGGTGACACTGCAGAGGCACAAATTACATAGTGGCTCTAGACAGAAGTAGCTCATCCACAATGCTTGTGCTCAGCTATTTCCTAACCACGGAAACAAAAGGAAGAGACTCCTTCAGATGGAATTCTCTCTCTGGAAAAAGCACTGCTGAGACAGGGAGAGCCACAGGGAGAGTTCTGATGGGTCTGCCCCTTCCTGTGCATTCACCCAGGCTCGTTGCTCAAGAAATCAATGATAAGGGAGATGGAATAAAATATTACTCATTTAAAGACAGAAAACAGCAGTTTGTGTTGCAGAAGTTGTTTGGTTGGTTCCTGGAAAGTTAAGAAAGTGAAGAACACAAGCTGAGCCTGGATGACACTGTTACTCACGTAGTAAATGCTGTGTTAACTGTGAAGTGACCCTGTGTGTCCAGGCTGGTGGCAGGTGATTAACTGAGCACATCATGGGCTCTTTTGTGACCTAGAAATAAGAAAAACTGGCCCTTCCTCTGCAAGTAATTTTTTATTACTGAAAACTTGTCTCATTTCTGTAACTGTAGTGATGTGCTTTTCTAAACATGTAATGAATGAATGAGGTCAGTGAGCATCAAAGAACAGCGCTGTCCTCAATGTCACATGTTTCCTCATTCATTTTTAACAAGTCTGCTGAATAAATAAAAACAATCACATTTGGACTTCTTTATTAGGTAAGCATTTTTGAAAGAGTTTTTCTATGTCAGCTATTTTTGAAACGAAGAAGAAACACTGAGGATCACAATCTGCTTAAAAACAAGGGCTCACTTGCAGAGAATCCTCTGTGATCAGGCCCCAGAGTCCCCTGCTTGTCTTGGAGTAAGACCCTTCCAAAACTGAGTCTTGGCATTGGTTCCAGGCAGCTCTGAGGATTATTCCCTCAGTGTCCCCAGCTGGCAGCTGACTCTGTGGTGGTACAGGCTGGCCCTACACAGATGCTGACCTGAGGTCTACTCATATTTTAGATTTGGCAGCAAATGCCAAATTGATTTCAGGGGCACCATCCACAAGCAGAACAATTGAACTTCTTGAACATTTGAACTTCCAAATTGCCCGAGCCAAGTAATGACAGATTTGTCTTTAAGCAGTCGGTGAACTCAAGAAGTCTGGCAGGATACAGAGTTTGGCCCTGGCCCAGCTCACTCATCAAATCCTTGCTTAACAAGGCCTTCAACAGAATCAATTTAGCTTAAAAACACGTACTTGAGTACTTTTCTAGATAAGAAGTGCTCCTTGAAAAACTACACTTTGAAATACATAATTTTGGCTTTTAAACATGGGAGCTAAAAGTAAAGTTTCCAAGCATTCGGCTTGATAAGCCATTACAATCATGAATGCAGCCAACTTTTTTTACATATCTAAGGTAAGACCAACAAAGCAGAAAAACCAAATGCAAGTTTGCGTCTGTGAGTTTACACTGAGTCTCTTTGAAGAATAACTAGTTTAATACTAATTTTTTGTGTCTCCACTGGGGTGGCTTTTGTGGGCCTGGGAACTGATACTTCAGTGCTCTATCAACCCATCATTGCTACTCATTTTCTCTAGTGACAAACAGGAAAATCTTATCTTAGTCAGCTGGGATCCTCCATTCAAAATCCAACAGCCAAATGGGGAAACTGTGAAGACAAACATTCTTGTATCAGAATATTTTATACATCAAAACATTGTACAAAAAAACCCCCAGTGGAAAACCTGATTAGAAGCTTATTTCCATCTGTTTCTTTTTTCTGTAATTCAGATACACCACCACAATGAGCACCTAAAGGTGCCCAAGGCCTGTGTTTGTGCATCAAACAAAATGTGCTGTGAAATGGAATATCCTTCTTTTAAATATGTTTAATTCAAACACCTGGAGTTCTTCATCAAGGTGCTAAATATATTCTCACACAGTTAATTTTACATTTAAACTTACCTCCCAATAAAACTGGTCTTCAAAATACTTTGATACAGGGATGATCTTAAGCAGTCTGATGTTTAAGACAGAACCTATTTGTGAAATAAGATATATCCAATATAAATGTAAACCTCAGGGAAAGGGGAAGAGTGTGTGTAACTGGAGGTTTCTTAGTAACATGTATCCAAATGTACCAGAATACAAATTCAGAAGGAAATGCTTCAGCAGAGCCCCTTGACTCAAGCTGACCTTTGCTACAAAGAGGGAAGATTGCCAGAATCAAGGCTTGTGATATTAAAATTAATTACTTTTGGTAAAACCCAATTAAACAGCCCACTAGACTAAAAATACATCAAAATTATTAACTTCTTGCATGAAAATATTGGCCTAATAAGGCTATTCCTCTTTCACTCCAGACAGAATCACCAGCCGTAGAAATGCAGCATCTGCCCCAAACCAGAACATCACGTGGCACCCACGTGAGCCCTGCTGATCCCAAACCAGTCAGGATCAAAGGCCTGGTGATGCAGCTACTGACGTTAGTGAAACTCTGCACATCTCCACCAACCAGCAGAAGAAGTGACAAGCCCTAAATAGCATTTTCTGTCACTAAGACAATACCCAAATGTAAACATATTTTCATCTTCACACATCTCCTGTGTGAAATTTTAAGGCAGCTGTTAAGCATCGGTTAAAATAAACTTCAGCACTGCAATAATGATTCTGCTGGGTTATTGATGTGGAACACATCACTTCTTCAAAGACTAGCTGTGAAGAGTCCCTGGCATTCATGTTTCCATGGCTGCTTTACAAACTATTTACCCATAGAAACTTGTTCCAAGGAAACATGGAAGAAATTACTGGAGTGTGTTTCAATACTGACCTGTAATAAAACCTGTTATCAAGGCAACGCTGATGGTCTGGCAGAAGGCACCAATGTGAAGAAGTACCAAATAATCCAGACTGAAAAGCAAAACAAGTGTTTCACCTTTTACACTTACTGAATTTAGCAATAAGACTGTGAATGAATCTGTATCTAAACAGTATTTTACACCAAAACCTCTCATCAAAACTCTATTATTTTCAAATCTCTCTGCAGCTGCAGTTGGATGTTTTAGAAGATCCTACCAGAAAATGAATACAGACTTCACAGGACATATTTAGTCCTTAGAAACCATCATTGTGGTACTAAAACATCACTGAATTTGTTTCAATAAGAACGTGACTAGAAGTGTAAGGCCCTCATGCAGCACTCTGATTTCTGCCTCCCTTCCATTAGCATACAAAGCTCCTCAAAACACCTCAGATCTGAAATGAGTCTTGGAAGGAGGCACATCCCCAGCTTTCATCTCCCATGTCTGCAGTATTTAGTAGCAAATAAAAAGAGAGACAGAAAAGAGGACCCAAAGCTGATATAAAAGTTTTGATCCAAAGTTTGTTCATCTCCCAAAGCCTTTTTTTTTTGACTTATCTGGTATAAAACAATTTATCTGTGATGACACTCAGGCTCTCTGTATGTATGAGACCCCTTCTCAGGGAACACTGCAATAATGATTATTTAAACCTATTATTTAACAGCAAGAATTTAGGTACCTTGATGAATTAGTCCACTCTCTTACGACTAAGAGAACAACCTGGGCAAGGACTCCAAGCACAGCAGGCAAGCCAAAGGTGAAATGAACTCCGGAAGTATCATGAATTTTGAGAGGAGGATTCAAGCAACTCTGCGAAGAAGAAAAGATTAAATTGATACACAGAAACACAAGTTGATAATTGCATATAGTCTACTGCAGACCTAGAGAATTTGCAAGTTGCATTCCTGCACTCTGCTCAAAACATCTCAGCTTTCCTAGTTTTAATCTCTTTGAAAAAGAGGTGACCCTTGAGATGTCCTTCATTGGAAAAGACATTTACAGAGCTTACACAAAAACAACTTCAGGTTTTGAGTGGTACCTGTAAACAGTGAGATCCCAATATGGTGATGACACTGCCAAGCAGACCCAAAATCATGGCAATCCAAGGGTGACTGATACTCTCTGCTGCATAACTAATAGTGACCCCCCCAGCCAGTACTGCACTGTGGATATGAGTCTGCAAAAGAGAACAACAAAAACATGGAGTTAAGGGACGTTTTATTTAGTGACAAAACAAGGAGGGATGGCTTCAAACTGAGAGAGGGAAGGTTTAGATTAAATACTAGAAAGAAATTCCTCCCTGTGGGGGTGGTGAGCCCCTGGCACAGGTTGCCCAGAGAGACTGTGGCTGCCTCATCCAGGGCCACATTGGACAGGGTGTGGAGCCATCTGGGCTAGTGGAAGGTGTCCCTGCCCAGGGCAGGGGGTGGAACAAGATAGGCTTTAAAGTCCCTTCCAACCCAAACCATGCTGTTATTCTATGATGACTGGCAGGCTGAAAGCCTGGACCTGTTTTTAGTGAACAGCTATTATATTTTCAGTGTATTACTGAGATTAACAGAAAGATCTTCTCCATGCAGGGATTTTCTCTCATGCCTTACCATTCTGAACTTTCCATCCTTTGCAGTCAGAGCAGACAACATGAAGGCAGTTACAGCACTCACTGCAAGGGCGAAGTAGGTGTTGAGGATTGCTTTAGTCTTGGACTCAGCCAGTAGAGAATTGAAGCTTGGCCAGAACACCCAGAGAAAGACAGAGCCTTGGAGACAAAGACAAGAAACAATCATTACCTGCTCTAAACCACAGTGAATCTATCACATCTGGAGTGCCCTCAGTTTGCATTCTCTATAATTACCAAACTGTAAAGAAAGGATAATCTTTCACAGAGCAGACAGCCCTTAGAGGCACTTGCTTCTCTAACACCTTCCCTGACAGAATGTGCCACAGTAATGTCAAAGAGAGGACAAGGCCCAGCTCTGCTGGCATCTAGCTGGGTCCTTCACAGCCCTGAAGGTAGAATGGTCTTTTCAAGAACACCCTTAACATCACCTCTCTATTGTCCCTTTAAACACAGGTTCAGATACAAGCAGGAACAATTCTACTGCTGATTCCCAAACAATCACATCCTGCACAGGCACCAGGGGATTGCTCCTTAGCCAAAGTTCTGCTCCTTTTCACGGAACTGTGGAATAACTGTTCAAAACTGGCTGTGAGAGAAGCCAGGGAGGATGGAAACACATGGTACAAACCATGGTATAAATTACTGTAAAAAAACCCCAAGTGCAATTTGGTATGTCTTTTGCCTTGGCTGCCACTGTGACTGGTACTGGTTGTCTTGCCTCCTGGCAGGGTTTGAAGAGAAAAAGAGGACGAACTGAATAATAAGAACAGAATCCTCTCTACCTCTTTGGTGATCTCAAATTCTCCAGCAAACAAGAACTCCAGGAGCACAAAAGAGCAGCATTTAAATTTCTTTTTCCCTCATCTGGGCAAAGACTAACTAAGAATTAGACTCTGTGGACCCCTGCAGGAAGATCTTTGTTCAGCTGGTGGCAGTTACACAACAGCAGTCAAAATAATAAAGAAACCAAATTACTTCCGTAAGAAAAAGATAGGTTCAGCCTATCCTCCCTCAGATCCTTTCTCATGTGCTGCCTGTATCACATCCCCCGCCCTTCACGAGGCTTTTATCTTTTCATTTACAGTACTAGGCAGGGACTGCCTTTTTATATCTCTGTACACCACCTTGCAAAACAAAACTGAGCCTTGGCCCCAGCTGGGAACTGTGAGCACTAATGAAATACAAGTTATGACCTCAACTTTGGCACACAGGTTCCTCACCAATGTGCCTAGACAAGCTCAAAGGGGACAACTTGGCTATGAAAGGGGATGGTTAACCTGGAGAAGGAACAGTTAACCTGGCACTGCCTTTATACTGAGGCTGACCAAAGCAAACCCAGCCACAGCCTGTGCAGGAGTGGCCTCTGTGCCTGGTAGGAAACGTGGGGAGACTCACCAACCCGTTGTCACAAACCATGAACCACACAAGCAGTTTTTGTGCCTGGCTCATTCAGACCTGCAGTTTGGATTCAAACCCTCCAGTGTGCTGTGGCCAGCCCCCTCAAGCCTCCCTTACGTTCTCACTGCAACCTCTTCTTCCAACTGAGGTGCTGAAGCCAATGACTTACCCAGCATTGAGAACAAGTCTGACTTTGGAGTGCTCCTGTTCTTGTCCAACCTTGGGGAGGGCTCAGGGAAACAGGATGTGACTGCCAGCCCAAAGTAGGCTCCAAACAGGTGTACATGCATCAGGCTGAGATGATCACCAACCTGTATCAACAGAATATTCCAATTTGTGGTTTCTGTCATGCCACAAGAAGCCTTTGGTGCTGATTCTGATACAGTTCCTGATACAGTTGTACATGTAGTCTCCCAATAAGTGATTTATTTTTACAGTCCCTCAGCTTATGCTTGAGTTACTTATGTGAGATTGACTTATCTGAACTCAATGCAGCTCCTAAACACACGATCCATACACAGAGGTTTTGGGCTCTGTCTGCTCTGTATGGTAAATGCAGGCCTGATGCTGCTTGGCAGACTGGGCTGGCACACCATTCCCACAGGAAGTCTGCCAGGCTGAACTGGCACAGGGAGGGGGTAAAGTTTAAGGCAATTATTGCCTTACTATATGTCAAGGCTTTCATTCATCCGTTGGGGATGGTCATGGCATAGGCAAGGCCAAATGCACTACATCCTAATCCATCAGATCAGCTCGCCCTTCAAAGCCAAAAATACAGATATAGAGATAGAGAATGTACAGGGTTTGGAGTTTGATGTCCTTAAGTATAACCCCAGAATCAGACTTCATCTCTTAATGAAAACATAGTCACAATCTAACTGAGAAGAGATAAACCACACCAATGTTCCTGTCAGCAGAGCACTGAGAAACCATCAAAAAAAGGCAACATTCCAAAGTCCCAGTGAAATCACACTACAGTACCTCCAGGAATGTCCTGTTGATCCATCTGCTCACATAGAAAACTATTAATTCCACAAGTGTCATCACAATTAACTGCACAAGATTAATCTTCCCAAGAACAGCTCCAGTGGAGATGATCACAGCAGTCATGCTTATAATAGCCTTCTCTATACTGCAAGAAAGAAAAGAAAAAAATAATTCTGTATCAGGCTGACAGTAGGGCCAATAAAGAAAGAACGACACGCAGTAGAATGTACTTAAAAACCCAAAGCCTTCTAAAATGTCTGCAAATATGACTATACTAAATCCCAAATAGGTCCATATTACATAGCATTAACCTCCATAAAGAGTAACTAGTTCTGAATTATTCCAATTCTAACAGGAATTCTAATTACCTTTTCAGAATACCTTGATTTGCCCCTGGATAGAAGAAAATGAATAAATCTTCTACCAACACAGAGCACTGGACACCAAGTACAATGATCAGGAGGTTGAATCCAGTGCTGCTAAACCCGTATCTTCTCAGAACCATCAGGAAAAAGCCAAACCCAAAAATCACCATGTGGTTGACATCTTGAAATTCTGCATGACAGAAAAGACCAAGACAGCAATGAAATTATTAATACAGACTGGATTTCTGGTTGAAAAAAATCAATTAAAGATCACAATTAACTAAGAAGCCTTCAGATAAAAATTCAAGTGCCATTATTAATACTTGCAAAGAATTCCAGAGCTTTCTTCCCAATCCATAAGTAATCAAAAACCCAATAATATTGACCCTGAATTTATTTTTACAAAGTGACCCAAATGAATGCCATAGGATGGGGGTTGATGAGTCAAAAAGCACAACAGAAATGAAGGACATTTAGCAAAGACATTTGGACATTCATTGTTCCTGAGGTGAATTTTCAAGTTCGAAGGTGAATTTTTAAGTTCAAATTTTCAGGGAGAGTTGCTGTGAATTAGTGCTGAGTGTATTAGGAAAGAAAAGCAAAACCGAGAGAAACCTGTATGACGCCCTCCTTAGAGCAGAAGGAACAGAAATTGCAGGAACAGTTTAATATGGAAATCAGCACCACTGCATAAAAGGGAAAGGCTGTCCAAGACAGAAGCTCTTGTATCTGTAAGCCTGGAATTGTCCCTGGGACTTGCTAACAGTCATGTTCCCATATGGTTGAGCTGGCTTGTACCCACAGCAAAACACCAAATTGCTGGTAAAGTAGGTCCCATTTTTCCAGCTGTAGAACAGGGAGAGCCACACAAGAATGTTTTGAGGAATCAGATCATATTTGCACAGCACCATAAATCCATTACGCACCACAGCCATGCCACAATCTAACAGCACATTCCTCTGACCAGCACACAAAACACTCCTCCAGATTATGTCTGAACCCTCCATTGCCCTGTATTAACTTCATTTAGTTACATGTAGCATTCAAATGGAAAATGCTGCCATCCTGAGTTCTCTGCTCTGTAATACAACGGCGCCTTTGCATGCAACAGGAGCTCAACACAGAGCAGTATTACCTCCATAGGAGCCAAGATTACCTCCAACAGCTACCAGAAAACAGACCAAAAATGCAATTTAGCATCACTTACGTCTTGGTTCAATATAAATAAACTCTCACCATATCTGGCAAGGTGGTGTGTTTAAAGGGCATTAAAACCGCTCTACTTCTCACTCACAAATCTGCAATGCACTGAATGCCATCTCTGCTGCATGGCACAATAGGAGCAGGGGTTATCCTGCCTTCCCCAGCAGTCTTACCTGGGTAGGAGTCGTGTAGCAAGAAGTACTGACCATCGAGTCTTACGAAGAGAAAGTAAGAGCGGATGATGAAAAGAGTTTCCAGCAGAAGGATCAGCCAGGGAACGCTGTTTCGGAAGTTGAGGTAATTGGAAGGCATCGTGCACTTGACTACATTGAGCACAAACACATTAATATTCTCTTTTTCCTATAAAAATGTTCCAGTAACCTCAAACCAACAGCAAAGGAGGTTTGGGGGGGAGGAATAAAAACTCAAAGAGAGATAAAAAGCCCAGGAGGCGTTGGCAAGGAACAGTTCCTTATCTGTGGCATGTCAGGAGCCCAAATTTACCACAACTAACATGAACTGAACTCAAGTGCCTGTTAATGGAGACATATCAAACTGCCAGTACTGCCATGCTCCTTCCATGCTCCAGGACACCTTCCATGCTCCAGGACACCTTCCATGCTCCAGGACACCTTCCATTCAGGACTCCAGCTGCTGGTGAGCCTTGCAGCTCAGCTAAAAGGCAAGAAAGCAGAGCATGGACTCCCAAGAGTAGGATGTTGATATTTATGCAAAACAATTATTTATTTACATTGCTGGTGTCCACCCTGGACCCAAGTCCCTTCATAGAGAGGTGGGGAAGGTCCTGCAAAGATACTCAGTGTGATTCTACAGCCCTACAGCCACATCCCGTGACAAACCCTCTCATACATGATGAATCCAACTCAATGCCAGAGAATCAGGACTCTCTGAACAGGTAAAGAAGATTCAGCACTTCCTCTTCTCCTTGTGGGATCAGTCTATTGGATGGCCATTGGCACAGCTACAGTGAATGCTCTGGAAATCCTTGGCATTCCCAGGGTAGGACGGCACAAACAGCGCTTTTCTTTGGGAGCCAAATCCCAGTCCTACAATCCCCTGAGCCTTTCATTCCCACCTTGCCTTCACCCAGAACTGTATCCACCCATTGCCACAGTGGGGCTACAAGGTACTGGCTGCCTTAAGGGTCCTGAGCCTTTTGATAAACAGGGATTTTGGTTTTGTCCTTGTTGTTGCTTTAAACCAGGAGCTACTGAAGCGGAGCATTCTGGGCACGTGAGCAGAGTGCTATGTGGGATCTGTGTTCAGTGTATCCCTACACACAGACATTATGATTTGTCAGATAAGATTATTTGGTTATTTATGAATTCATGAACCCATAGTATGAATCATAGAATCCCAGAACGGTTTGGGTTGGAAGGGACCTCAAAGCCCATCGAGTCCCCCCTTGCCATGGGCAGGGACACCTCCCACCAGCCCAGGCTGTTCCAAGCCCCGGAGGGTGGGCAGGCCCTGGCACAGGGTGCCCAGACCAGCTGTGGCTGCCCCTGGATCCCTGGAGTGTCCGAGGCCAGGTCGGACAGGGCTGGGAACAACCTGGGACTCTGCGTGTCTAAATTAAGAGCTTCAGTAGCATGAAAACATCCCATGACTCAGCCAGGGCCGGGCAGCCTCCTGGGCCACTTTTAACACCATATTAGGCCCAGCCTGCTCAGACTCAGCGCAGCACCTCCCGACCCCCGCACAGGGAGGCCTGGCAGGCCCACGGCACGGGCACCGCCACCCTCCGCGCCGCCAGGCCGGGCGGGGCCCAGCCCGCCCCGGGCCTCCCTCAGGTGCGGGGCACCCACTGCTGCTCTGACGGCTCGCACAGGCCCTGGGGAGAGGGCTCTGCAGGAGCCGGTGCGATCCCCGGGGCGGAGGCGCCACCCGAGCCTCGAACCCGCGTCCCCCGGGCGGAGCCGCTCGGGCCGTGACTCGGCAGCGCCGGCCCCGCCCGGCCCCGCCCCTCAGGCAGCGCCCGCCCCCTCCCGCAGGCCGCCCTTAGGAACTGCCGTCCCATTGGCCGAGCACCGGCCCTGCCTGGCCTCTGATTGGCCTATCCCCAGCCGCCGGTCGCCTGGGGGCCGCGTGTCCTGCGCCGTGATTGGCGAGACCGCCTGTCACTCTGTTGTGCACGTTGCTCATTGGCTGGAGCGGCCCGCCCGCCGCCCTGAAGGGTTATTGTGCCCTGCGGCGGGCCGTTGGCACAGGCTGCGCTGGGGGGGCCGCAGGAACTGCCACCGCTCGCCTCAGCACCTGGCGCTTAGCGTGCCCTTCTCCAACAGCCGGTTTGTCGTGGTGGATGCCAGTCAGGCGTGAGGGACGGTACCTCGGCTACGGTGACAGAGGAAATTGAGCCCTCCTTCTTCCGTTTCCGAGTGGATGGCTGAGCTGTCCTTTTCTTGTGATGCTTCTCTTCCGTTGGGCAGTTTTGCTGTCGGTCACCACTCGGGGCGGGAACCCGCCCGGTAGGGCAGGGGGCGGGAGGAGAGCAAAAGCTCCACAGCGATTGTCTCGCGAGTCCTCAATCACGAGTCTTCCTTTCTGATTGGCTCTCGCGGCCGTCATTCAGGGCGGGGGGCGTGCCCCGCCACAGCGCTGGGCCGGACCGACTTTGCGGCATCGCGATTGGCCCACTCGGCCGTCTGTCTGCCTCTTCTCGCTGCCGACTGGCCGGTGCCGCTGTCAATCCGGGGTAGCCAGCGCTTTGATTGGTCGGCGCCGGGGGAGGCGGGGCGCTGCGCCGCGGCTGCGCAGGGGGACGCGGCGGGGAGGGCCGGACCAGGAATTATTTTTATTTCTTTGTTTCCCGGGGAAAAAAAAATCCCGAGCGAGGGGAGAGAAATCGCCGCGGGGCCGAGCGGAGGGGCCGGCGCTCGGAAACCCCCGCGGGGGCGGATGGTGTGGCCGTGAGCGGGCCGGGCCGGGCCGCGCCGCGCCGGCGGGATGAAGCGGCGGAGCGCGGACTGCAGCAAACTGCGGCGGCCGCTGAAGCGGAACCGCATCACCGAGGGCATCTACGGCAGGTACCGGCGGCGCGGCGCCTCCCCCGCCTCCCCCCGCGCCGGGCCGGCTGCTGGCCAAGGTGCTGCCGTGCGGGAGCGGCCCCGGCCCGCCCGCGGCCGGCGCGCCCAGCGCAGGAGCCCCCGCGCCGCGGCCGGCGGGCCCCCAGGGCGCTCCCGCCGCTCCCACAGCGGCTGCCGGCGCTCCCCGGCCCGGCCAGAGCTCGGCCGGCCGCTGCCGCTTCACCTGTAGCTCCCCGGGGCCGGTGCCCTGCGGGGCTGTGCCGGGGCCTGCCCAGGGTGCCCGAGCCCAGCGCCACCCGCGGCACTTCAGCCGTACCTGCCCGGGGGGGGCGGCACGGCGGGGCATTCCTAGCGCAGAGGCACCCGCGGCAGGGGCACCCGTGTCCCCCTGGGAGGGTTCCTCCGTGGGGTCTCAGGTCTGGGCGTTCTCGGAGGTGCCAAAACTCAGGGCCCGCCCATGGCAGGGGTTCAGCAGCCGGTGCAGCAGGGGAACGGCTGGGCTGGCGGCTCAGCCTTTCATGCAAAGGTTAAGAAAGTTGTTTCTCACCTGGTGACGGAGGTACCTGTGCACTGAGCCTGCAGTGGGAGCACGTGAGAGCCGGGGGGTAGCAGTGAGGGCTGTGAGCAGGAATTTGGGTGGGAAGTGCCTGGAGCAGGGATGGATGGCCTGGTGGTGGTGGGAACACAGCAGGGACCCAGCTCACCTCTAAGCTGTGGAATGAGTAAAGGAATAGTAGTGAAGTGAGACCCACGTGGGAGGCACCTCATCAGTGTCTGGGAATCGGGGCATGCTTTCCAGGTGTGTGCATGCAGAATGCACCAAAACACTGATTCCTGCAGTTCCAACACAGTTGTGAGCCTGTTTTAAAGAGTATTTTACGGCTCTGCCCTCCTGAGTATGACAAAGTTTCTGTGAAATACAGTAACTATGTGTTTGTCAATAAAGAGGAGTTTGGGTCAGAAGAGGCTTTGAAGCTGGCTTGTGAAAGTTAGAGTAAATGTGATGGCCCATTTCTGTTTCTAGTTCAGTGAGGTTGATATATGCAGAGCCTGGAAACTTGAGCAAGCTCATACAATTCAGATGTTAACTTTGCATAAAGGAAGCAGCTGATAGTGAGCTCTGACTGGAATAAAATTGTCACAGTGTGCTGCTTATGCAGCTTGTAGTGAATCTGTGTGACAGCAGAGAGTGTCTTGTTTTAGACTTTCAGGTTTTGAGAAGACGCTGCTTGGAGTGGTAAAGAAAAACATCCCTTTTGTAGAAATCCATATTCAAGACAACTGGTCTTGGGAGAATAATTCAAATACAGAAGGAATTGTTTATAATTACTTAGTTTGCAAAAGTCATTCACAATGATGTTCCTTTGAGGTGGCTGGCAGGGAAGGTGGGGTGAGAGAAGGACGGAAAAGCAGATTCCGATGAGAAGAACAGCAGTGCTGACTGTGCAGCAGGTAGAGCTGCTGTAGGGCTGGGAACAGCTCACAGGGACCTCTGGCTTCTTGTGCAAACTTCTCCTGGAATGCTGTAGTTCAGAAATGGGATTTTTAGTCTTTGTTTCACATGGCATTTCGATAAATAAGCAGTGTCTTCAAAGTATTGTCCCACAGAAAGAAAAGAGAAACAGTGTGAAGGCTTTTCTCTGTAAATCTAACCAGAGGGAGGTACACCCACATGGATTGTGGCTCTCTCTCTTGTTTCTTTTGCTTTCCTTCATTTTAATTTTATTTTTTTTTGCCCCCCATAATTAAAAGAGATTAAATACAGGTAACTTGTCATAGAACTATGGATGTCTAAAGTCATGTAATTACTGTAGTTATTTACTCAGCTTATCTTAATTGTCACTGTCGGCTTACACAAACCCAGTAAATACAGTTATCAGTAGGTCCCATCATGGTGTTACAAGCAAAGCATCGAGGCTGAACAAACAGCAGGATCAGGATATTTAACTCTTGTAGGATTTTTGTTTGCTTTTTAAATTAAGACTAATCTTCCCATCCTTGTTCCCTCTGCAGTCTCTGAAAGCAGCTGTCACTATTAGACACGTGGGAGCATAGTTGGGACTGGGAAACGGAAGAGTTTTGGAGCAGGTGAAGCAGAGAAGCTTCCTGCAGGGGAACTCTGCTAGCAGAGCTCAGTGCCTGGGTAAATCTGCAGCAGACTGTAAGAAGTGGTAGAAAAACAATTTCTGGTCACAGAACAGAATCAGAAATATGAAATCCTGCGCTGCGTTGAGAAATGTGAATAACCTCATCTACCTGAATGTTAATTTTTGCCAGTTTGTGAAGTATTGTTTTTAACAAGTTGATCTAAGGGTTTACAACCTGCAGTGTGGTTCTTTAAAATACTTTCCCCAACATTCATTCCTCAAATTAAATGTATTGCTTGGCCTCAGCCCTTCATAAATGATTTCAAAGTCGCTCCTGACCAGTCTTCCCCACCAAATTTTCAACAGCTACCCTCCCTATGCTTCTTTAGACCTCTTTTTCCATGCAGCTGTTTTTTCTTCCTTCTCCTTTCTTCCTTTTCTACCCCTTTTTTCTTTTCAATTTGGTTTTACTCCCCATTTACAGCTCTAAGGTTTTTGGGGCTGTGTGACAAACCTGATGAATCCCACTCTAATATTATGTGCAAAGACTTATGTCATTTAGAAATATTGGAGTATCTGTGGAAAGCTCATTAATATAATTAAGAATAACTGTACTTTCAATAATCTCTAAACCCAACACACTAATGGTGGGAATCTTGAGATCTTTTATTATTTCCACAGTGTGTGTTACAAACTTTGCCTGTTTATGTGTAAAACAATGGCGGTGGATAGATAAAAAATGCTGAAGTGATTAACATCTTACACCTTTGGCAGTGTGCATGCATTAAAACCTTAATTGTTAATTAAAGTATTCATTGCAGCTTGTCATCAGTTAAGCAATTAAAGTTTACTTGTTACTGCTTGTTCCTAAGTCTTCCCAGTCCTCATCCTTCATCTACTTCAAATCCTTCAGCCTTCTTGCTGATATGGCTTGTTTTGGCTCCACTGAGTCATATTGGCACTTGGTACCAATTTTGTAGCTGGTGAAGTTTCGAGATGAATTCCACATGTGATTGCTTTAACTTATGCTTTCCCATCAGCTGATTGATGCTGTATCATGGATTCCCTGACAATAGTCCTTAAAGGCTGCGTGTTCCTTTAGAATCAGGATTTTTTTAGCTCTAGATGTAAATTGCTCTTTATCACAGGCAGTACCTGGGCTGGCAGCTAAGTGGGTGCCAGGGAGGAGATGTGTGTGTTTAATCTCCAAGTGCTCCTGATATACCCACCACTGGCAGAAGGGCAGAATTTCTGGATACCATGATCCTTGAGGTATTCCTGGTTCTCTCTGCCACAAAATCCTGACAGGGCTGGTTTCCCAGGACTGGATTTTTGACTCTGCTAACAGCCAGATAAATTGTAGCAATTCACTACTACCTCCAGGAATGTGGCTTTTTTAGGCTTTTCTTAAAAATCCATAATGATTCTTTCTGCTGATTTATTCTGGCACTTTTTTTTATAAGCTTCCTATACAGGATAAAACATTTTCTTCTCAAGCTGCCCTGGAGGTCTGTAACAAAGCAGCAGAGCTGCCTTTTATGACTTGAACTTAAATCCAGGTCTCAAATCTAATTTAGCCTACATTTAAATGTGTTCTAGTGTGTCAGCCCCGATGGTACATGTAATATCACTTCCCTCTGCCAGTGACTTTCACTCCCTGCACACTGTGGCTCCTTTAGCTTTATTTTGTGTTCTGGACACTAGTGTTTTCAGCTGAACTCCCAGGGCAGGCTGACAGTGCCACTTGTTTCAGCACCACAATGCTGATTGCTGATTACATCCCTGTGCTTCAGCTTCCAGAATTACTGTAAGAATTTTCTGTTTTGTCTTCCTTTACTTACATTCCCATAGTTCAGTAATTGATATATTCTATTCCAAGACACTGAAAAAGTAGTCAGGGAGGTTTCCTGGGATTCTTTACATTTCTCTTCCTTTTCAAATATTTAGTTGGCAAGTATTTCCCATGATAGTTTCCAATACACATACCAGAGCCCAGCAGTCCTGTTGTCTCCCTTGCATACTTGCTGTGCTCATTCTGTCCGGCTTCTTTTGTGTTATTTAGTAATAATCTTATGTAGATGTATTTGTGTGTTTGCATATGTAAAGCATTTTTATTTGCAAATTTCCAGCGATATTCAGTCAGCATTCTCAGTATTGTGTCTGGTGTTGGGTGGGTGACCTCGAGGTGGGGGTTGTTGCCTGGTTGGTAATTCCACACAAATGCCAAATTTCACCTCTCTAAAGCCTACCTGTGTGTTTGGCACCCTGCCAGCCTCAGGATACCTTCCACTCCATTGTCTGGGATGAGTCAGGCTACAGAATGAACATGCCATCAGTTCTGCCAACGTTCCCTTTCCAGCCCTTGGGCCTTGCTGATAATAGCGGGATAGAATGGAGGCTTAATTTGCCACCAGTTGGAGTGTGGGGTGCATAATTGGTTCCTTTTCTAGTGATTTTTTGCAATATTTTTACCTTGCAGCAAGCACAATATCTGTTTCAGGGGGCAGCAAAAAGAGAACAAAGAACAAGAGAGGGGAGGAAAAAAAAAAGGAAAAGGAAATGGCATCTGGCACTTGAAGGGGGAGGAAGACTAAGGAGGAAAATTATTTGTTTGAAAATGCAAAGAGGGAGCACAGCCATTGCTGGGTTATGAATCAATCTTTATATTCAATGTACATTAGCAATCAATTGACCTTTCAGAGGATTTGCAGCTCTGTCATCACTGCTTCTCCCTGCTCGGTGCCCTGCTCCTCCCATGGATGTGTCCATCCTTCCCTCTTTCCCTTTATTACCCTACAGGATTAGATGCCACATGCTGGTTTATAGGGAAAGCCCTGTCCTTAAACCTTTGTCAGGTCACTGAGGCCAGATTTTTTGACATGTGTCAGAAAATTGGATAACCCAGATTTTAGGTATTTATCTGCAAGAATCTTTCCCTGTATTAAGAACCAACTCAGAATTATAATTGGCATCATGGGATGTATTTGAGCCTATCTAATAAAAAGGCTGCAGAGGTTAGGAAGCATTTCAGCCTGGTGAGTGTTATCTGGGAGTGATGACAGACACAGCAGTGATCAAAATTGGAGAAATGCGTGATGTGCTCAGAAAGATCAATGACTGTCAGAGGTTCCCAGGCACCAAATGGCTGATGCTGGATTCCAAAGGAGCACGGCTGCCCCAGTTGTGGGACGAGATGGGTGGCAGTAGGAATGCACTGAAGGGAAGAGCAGTGTCTGGAGGGAATCAAGGGAGTCAAGAGCAAAGATGCAGTAGAAGTGGCTGCTACAAAGCAGAGGAAGGGAGGAGGCTGTTGCTAAATTTTGTTAGTTGTTTCGTTCATGTGATCTTGTTTGAGTGGTGCCGTATGAAGCAGAGCAGCTCAGGGATCAGCCTGTTAAACAAGGTCCCTGGGCCTCTTTCTCTTGGGGTTTCATTCTTGCTGAATGTATTTCAGCTCTCACTAAGGTAAGCCTTCATTGGAGAGCTGTCAGTTCACTTGTAAATGAACTGCTGGGCTGGGTGCTTGCCGGCACAGCAAAGCTCGGCGTGCAGCACCTTTCGGGATGCAGGGACGCTGAGATTTGTGAGCCCTCCTCCTCTCCAGAGGCTCATTCTGCCTGCGGACTGCAGAGTGCGGCAGAGGCACCGGGCTGGTGTGGCCCAGCTGGGAGTGGCACTGGGGAGGCCCCTCCGGAGGCACCTGATGTCTGCGGGCTGCCCCCACCAGCAGTGTGTAAAGCTGGGCTGCAGTCTTTGGTCCTCATTCTGCAGTGCTGTGGCTTCAGGTGGAGGGGCTCATGTTAAAGCCCCGATAATTCATGGGGTACAGTACCTTTAAATTGATGTTTATGAATGTCTGCCTGTGGACTCAAACACTTCAGTACATATGTTGACTAGATTACAAAGCAGTGAATATGTTGCTGAGGCCAACATAAGTGGGTGCAGTCTTTTATAAAAGGAGTAACTTTCTTGTGTCTTAGGAATTCTGAATTGCTCTGCAGTTGTTCAGATGACTGAGAAGTAGCCTCTTTATTATTGTTGGCAAAACCTTATTACAAACATTGATTGTTACAATTCTGCTTTAAAAGGTGGTAAATGTCACCATGGCCCCTGGATTGATATGAATTTAATATTAGAAATCACTTTAATGGCTGTATTACAGAACTCTTATTCAGCAAATGCTTTAACTTAGAGTGGCACTTAACAGTTGAGAAGCATTAGTTCTGACAGCACGAATTTGCTTGGAAAAATGGAGTCTCCTCATGGATTTCAGAGGCAGGAAAACAAACAGTGGCCATCAGTTTAACCCAGGAAAAGGTGCCTGCACAACACAGCTGCTTTTCCAGCAGAACAGACACAATAAGGATTGCCTGTGTGTGATGCTTTTGTGTGTTTTCTCAAAACTTAAGAACTGCACACGTACCATTCCCCAGCATGGTTGAATGTGAACACAGTGATGACTCTGTACCCAAATGTCTGTCACCTTTAATGTCAAAGTATTCGCTGAATGAAGCTGCTTTTTATGGATCTCTGTTGGAGATCTGAACTTTAGATAAACAGAGAATGTGCAGGCATTATCTCCCAAGACAGGCTTGACCATTTAAGGGGTTTTTTGTGAGTTTTGGTTGGTTGGGTTTTGTTGTTGGTTTGGGTTTTGATGGGGTTTAGGTTTTTTTAAAATACTTATACTGTAGTTTCATTCTTCTCAAAGAGTAATTTTTAATGAAGTGGCTGAGAATGGTTCCATAAAAACTCAAAAGAGCAGTACCTTAACTTTTCCAGCTGTGTGTGTCATTAATTTTGTTTCTATGCAATGAAAGTGCTTCCTAGAGCTTCTTGCTTTATTTTTTCAGTCCCATTATGTAGATAAGGGTCACTTTCAGGCACATGCAATTAATCTTTGATTCTCAAGAACTCAAAGTGTTTTCCCAGCCGTGGGGTCTGGAACCTGACCTTGTGTGACAAGTAATGTGAGTGATAATTGCACCGGTTCTGTTGTTTCTAAACCTCTGCTGCTGCCCAGCACTTTGCATGGAAGTTTTCTATTTTGTATCTTACCCGAAGCTCTGAACAGCTTCCTAAAAAAGCCCCGTGTCCAAGAACAGTGCAGAAACTTGACCCTACCTGGCACTGTGAGTGCAAACCCTTGGCAGCTTATCAGTGAACATTCCAGGGCAAAGTTCTCCTGGTTTTGCTGGCAGAATAAGTTACTAAAAGAAAAAACTGCCTTTGATTTAAAAATAAAAATATATTTGTAAGCCCCCATTTTTGTTGTAACCCAGTAGAGTGCAATGAGTTAATGGGGAGCTGGAGTGACATACTGGATCTCTGGGTTTTGGAGAAAAAGGGTTTTTGCTTCCCCCTTTTTAGAAGAATGGATCCCTCAGGTGTTAATTAGGTATGAGCTCAGAATATTTTTGAGCTTTGTAGCCATGAATGGTTCAAAATGCAGGACTAAGAATATGGGAATGTGGCTTTGAAATAATTTTTAAAAATAGAAGTTAGGCTGTCTGGTCTCAAGTCTCCATTTTTCTTTTATTTGTTTGTTTTCAGTGACTCCATTGACATTAATAAAGACATTTTCAAATATAGCACTGACAACTCAGTATCAAAACAGGCTTCCTAATTCCCATAGTTATAGGCTTAAAATACATCTCAATTCATTGGTGTTGCAGTCTGTGTTGAATGTGGAAAATGAGTGACCATGTGCAGTCTGTTGAGGAGAGGGAACACAGAAATTTCTGAGCTTCCAAGTGCCAGAAGAGAAGCATTTCAGCTGACCCCATACCTGTTGGCAAGGCTTCCCTTTGCAAAAATGCTCTGCAGAGCTAAAGGGAGGTTGGTGCTGAATGTCTTGGAAGAGCGGTGAACCTTCTGTTTATTTGCTACTTGAAAAATAAATGCAGCTGAATATTCAACTTCATTAGATTAGGCCTGAACTTAATCTAATAATACACCCACTTACTTTATAAAACTATTTTGCATGAAATGCCCTTTTATGTATTCTAGATTTTACTCCTGAGCTTTTAATTTAAAAAAAGATGAAAGTAAGTTTCTCCATTGGAAATGCTGACCTGAAATGACCTTTCTTTCCTCCCAGTACCTTCCTGTATCTGAAGTTCCTGGTGGTGTGGGCACTCGTGCTGTTGGCAGATTTTGTCCTGGAGTTCAGATTTGAGTATCTGTGGCCATTCTGGCTCTTCATCAGGAGTGTTTACGATTCCTTCAGATACCAGGGTTTGGTGAGTATAACACAAAGTCCCGACCCCTCTGAAGGGAAATCCGCAAGGTTTCAGGGAATATTCCCTGTTGTACAGGTCACTTAATGGCATTGGGGATCCTCTTCACACGGGGGGGATTCTCAAGTGACTCGGTGCCCTGGGCTCAAGTCTCTTCCCTCTCGCTGCATATTTTATCTGTGGCAAGTTCAAGTGAAATATATATCAAATTTTCACCATAGAAAAACACTGTTTAAATTCCTACGCTGGGTTTGAATTAGTGAGATATAGACATATATTTATATTATATATAGACATATATTTATATTATATATAGACATATATATATATATAAATCTTTATATATATAGCCATAAGTTTTTTTTAAGTAAAACAGAAACTTTTGCCAGTTTAGATACTTATTGCATTTTCAGAGAATAAATGGCCCTGACTGTGGGATGGGTGGGTGTTTTTTCTAGGAGAATATACCTGTGATTCTACTATATATCAACAGTGTGAATTAAAGTCTTCAAACAAAATAATAAGGAATAAATTTAACTGTTTGGAGACTTGTAAGAGTGGATGGGCACAAATCCTCAATTTGTACCTATTCTCTCTTAATTGGTCAAGTTTCTACTTTCCTTGGCCAAACTGCTCCTTTTTTTTCCTTGACTATGAACAACACTAGTGTTCCTCTGTTGAAATCATTGTTTCACCATTAATAAACTGCTTATTTTTACTGGAATAAACCAAAGCACTCTTCTGTCCCCCCTCCCTCCTTTCTTTTAGGCCTTTTCAGTGTTTTTTGTTTGTGTAGCATTCACATCAAATATAATCTGTCTGCTCTTCATCCCAATACAATGGCTGTTTTTTGCTGCCAGCACCTATGTGTGGGTGCAGTACGTCTGGCACACAGGTAGGTCGCTGTTCTTTAGTTACAACTTCCTCATTCAAATGTATCTTACAGCTTCTAGTAACATGCAGAAACCCTCTTCTATTACCACATTTGTTTTAATGCAGTTTTGTTATAGTTAAAAATGTTCTTTTACGTGTCTGGGTGCATTTTAAATAATCAGTAACTGAAGGGGTATAAACAGGAATTCCAGAGCAGTTAAACACTTTTCCTGGCTTGAAAATTCTCCTGCAGCAATTCAGTAAATACAGAGCACACGTGCAACAGTGTTATGTTCTTCCTACTGCTCAGTTAGTGTCCTGGTAATTTGGTAATTAATATTAAAATATTAGTTGTTTTAGTTATCATAACTTAAATTTGTATTAGCCAACTCTTTGTGTCAACTGGATTCAGTTGCTGAGAAAACAGAGGGTAATACCAGTGCCTGCCCTGACAGTCTGAGACTTATATGGAGAATTCTTCTCCCCCTCTGCTGCTGCTTTCCTTAGTTGTTTGGGTTTGTTTTAATGAATCCTTGGGTTTGGATGAAGCAATTTTGCTGGGAGGAGGTGGTTTAGTTTGCATGAGCATTAATACATGGATTACATATATATCTTTCCCTGAATATAAAAAATTTAGAAATAAAGCTTGGCTTTTGTTTTTATCTTTTAGAGGTAACTTTTCACTGCCCAAATTCTTGGGCTTTGAGGCTTGTGTAATATTTCATGCTAGACTTGCCATCAGATCCCAGGAGTTTGCAGGGTAGCGTGGATCATTTCTCAGTCAGCTTTCTGACAAGTTAGTCATTTCTAATAATGGCAGTGTGGGAGCTAATGGAAGATACTGCAAACCAGTTGCTGCCCAATTTAAAATATGGAGAGAATCTGGAGTTATTTTTAGAATTGTATTAACATGTTAAAGTATTTCTGAAGTTGTAAAGGGTTCATGCTTAGGAACCCTAAAGGGAAAACCTGATGGGCCAGTTTTAACTATAGCTATTGAGATTGTTTAATATGTTAATTCATGACACTGTTAGGAATTACTCTTTTTACATGCTCATTTAAGTTAATGGGAATTTGCTCTTTTGAAGTTATGATCTCTTTAGGTGGAATCTCTAAGGTCCTTTCCAACCCAAACCAATCTATGACTATTTGTGCATGTTGCTGAAATGTTGAGTACCTTTAAGCTAACAATTTGTCCCATAGCTTTCTCATTTCTGAAGATTTCAGGACCTCAAATGAATGCTTTTTCTGTTTCAAATTTGAGACCTGTTTGCAAACCAACACACAGTATGTTGGTGTGAGAATGTAATCAAGAACTTGGTTTATTTCCAAGAGCCTGGAGTGAGAGAATATTGGGCAGGAATCCTTCCCTGGGAGGGTGGGCAGGCCCTGGCACAGGTCACCAGAGAAGCTATGGCTGCCCCATCCCTGGGAGTGTCCAAGGCCAGGTTGGATGGGGCTTGGAGCAGCCTGGGCTGGTGGAAGGTGCCCCTGCCCATGGCAGAGGGTGGAATTGGATGAGCTTTAAGGTCCCTTCCAACCCAAACCATTTATGGTTACTTTTATGAAGCTCCCAAGTGGTGCTGATTTGTGGGAAGCTTCAGGACCGGTGGCGTTTTCCATTGGCCAAGAGGTTTAAGACCTTCATTTTGCCTGACTGCTCGTTTGCATCC
Organism: Anabacerthia variegaticeps; assembly: GCA_035583185.1. Lineage (NCBI taxonomy): Eukaryota > Metazoa > Chordata > Aves > Passeriformes > Furnariidae > Anabacerthia > Anabacerthia variegaticeps. Next base: position 5,360,028 of record JAWWEW010000060.1, read on the forward strand.
CCCCAGTGCTGGAGGAGAAGTCAGTGCAGTGTCCCAGGCAGGCATCCCCTGGTGGAGAGCTGGGAGTCACAGAGTGTTCCCTGCATGACTGTATATGGAGCAGCCAGTGCTGGGCTTACTCACTGGTTGCTCAGCTGATCTGCTCACTGCTGCTGCTAAGAGATACCCAACTTGGAGGGAGAAAGTGGTCCAAGCTCACCACTTCTGACTCAAAGATCTTAAGCTGTAACATTATCTCATCTTGTGCAGTTTCTTCCACTTGTGTTCCTTGTGCCAACCTATTTCATTAGCTGTGCGTGCATCTGATATTTTTCACAGATGCTTTATAAAAGTAATAAAACAAGATAAGGAGAGAAAAGTTTACATTGGTCTGAAATTGAGATGCCCTAGATACTTTTTTTTAATCAAAAACCTCTTAAAATTTTCTATATGTCTGTCTGAAAATTTTCCTTGGTGTTCGGAATGTTTTTGAAGTAACTTTAAAATATTTGCTGTTTATAATAGTTGCTAAGGTGCTTCTCTCTTTTCTTTCTCTCAATAGAGAGGGGTGTGTGTTTACCAACAGTATCACTGTGGATACTTTTTGTTTATATTGAAGCAGCCATTAGATTTAAAGATTTAAAAAATTTCCATGTAGACCTTTGTCGTCCATTTGCAGCACACTGGTAAGTGGGTCTTTATTCTCCTTTTCTTATTAAGCTTTATTTCACCAGAAAAATTAATAACCAGGGCTTTTGATTTTGGTTCAGGGTTTGGCTGTTCAGTTTTGCCCTGCACAACTGTCATTAAATATTCCATGAGAAATGTATGTAAACATGAACACAGGGTAACCTTGCTGAGGATACAGTGTTGTGAGCAGGAGGGAATTTGTAGCATGGATGTTCCAAGCATTTCTTGGAAGTTCTTGCTATCACTGTATAAGTTTTGTGTTCACATAGGGAATAGATGATAAAAGTTAGAAAAAAAAATAGGTTTCCCTGATAATTTATGAAATTGTTATGAAAATCTTCTTTATGACAAATCACTGTTCTTTTTCCCTGAGAAATGTTCTCCTGAGTGACTTAAGAATTCACCAGAAGCTGTGAATAAACTTCAGGTTGAAAATCAGGATAGAAAATAAAAAAAAAAACCCAAACCACTATTTATTATCTCTCATTTGAAAGTGATTTTAGGAGAAAGGCTTACCTGCAGAGTATCCAGCTCTGGAAGAAGTGCACTTTTATTCTGCAGTTTTTGGTGTAGTATGTGCTGATCTCCATCTAAAATGTGTCCTGTTTTTCCTGGAATTGTTTGTTCCAGTTCCCTGTGATACTGCAATAAATTAGACATTTTAATTTATATCGTCTACATTGTGCAACAGATCCCTTAAACACCAATCAAATTGTGTAACAGGTTACAAAAGCACTTCAGGAGCTGTGAAGGAAGCCCTTTCTGCTGCTGAATTGGCTGCAAACATTTGAGCTTGTCATCAGAGTTTGGGAGCTGCAGCCACAGCTGGTTTGACACAGCATTACAAAGGAGGCATTGGCAGAGTTAATGTCAGATGCAGATGCAAATGATTCTGGCAGCTCACTGAGAAATACAGTTTGCACAGGGCTATTACTGGGCAAAGAATGAGAACATTTTAATGGTTAATAGTCATCTGTATGTGAGTTTTCCCATGAGGTAGGACACCTTCAGCATTTAAAACACAACTTGATTGTGCTTTGGTAAAATTCCTGTCAGATGTTTTTACTTTTATTTCTTTATGTTTGCTCCTTGATGGAGTACCTCTGTTAATAGATGCACTCCATGATCTGTTAGCATTCTGTGTTGGTGCAGTTGTCACAAACTAATAACAATATTTAAATTCTCTGTGATGAAGCTGATATGCAAAAATATGATTCCAAAGTTCTATCATTCCCATTAACAAATGGAACAGCCAAGTCTGTCTGGAAGTGAAATTCTTCATGTCTTACCTGTCAGTGAGACAAGTGGAAGAACTAAGTTTAGAGATTAGATGTATTTGCTTCCAGCTTCAAGGTCAGTATCCTAAATGAAGAATCCCCAAAGACCGTTTCTTGCCCTCAAAAGGTGTTTTAATTATGGCCTCCTCACCAGAGGCCAGTGGTTACTGAGCCTCTGCTCTGTGGTCATGTTTAGCTGTGCCAGGGGTGGCTGATCACAGCCTTGGTCCTCCCAGCAAGGTTGTAGCCCCAAAGCTCTGTGTTCCAGCAGCTGCTCCAGCTCCTGTTTCTCAGGAGGTGTCCCAGGGCCTGTGGCAGAGGAGACGTTTTTGAGAACATTGTTTTGTGTCAGCTTTAAAGAGTGGTGGAAGAGGGATCTGCCCTTACTTTCTGTGTGTGGAAGGATGGGCTGAGTTTCTCCTTTCACTGTTCTGGATGAACGTTGTTCAAGTATCTCCCAGCATAAAGGCTTGCATGTTATAAGGCCCTTTAGAAACAAAACTTGGGATCTTCTGCTGCATTTGCTGTTATTTCCTTAAAAGATGTGCCATTCCTAGTCTGATGCTGGTCTCAAAGCTGTCTCTGCTGTGCCTGGTGCAATTGCATTGTTGTAATCCTTTAATCTATGCTACAGTTAATTGCTGTCTGTAATGAACTGTCATTTTATCTTGATAAAGAGCTGCCTACATTTTTGAACTGCAGCTTCATTGTAGTCCATCAAGAAACCATTTTATATATCATTTTCTGCGAAAAGTCGTAATCCAGATGTATTCACAGCTACATCACTTATTAATTTGCTACTGTGGTTGCAGTTTGAATAATAACATTGCTTTTTTCTTCCTTAGTATTGGCTACCCTGTTGTGACTTTGGGCTTTGGCTTTAAAAGTTATGTCAGCTACAAAATGCGTTTAAGAAAACAGAAAGAAGTGCAGAAGGAGAACGAGTTCTACATGCAGCTCCTGCAGCAAGCACTGCCCCCAGAGCAGCAGATGCTGCAAAGGCAAGAGAGGGAGGCAGAGGAAGGCAAGTTATTACTTAATGTGTTTTCTATTTTCTGCTATTTAAAGAAAAAACAAACACCAAACCTGCTAAGGAGGAGCTTCTTTAGCCTGTGTTGTTTTGATGAAAGTGCAGTGAACTTAGAAACAGCCAAAAATAAAATAATGTTGGCAGTGGTTAATATGACAGGAGAAGTGAATTATGGCCTCTCTGCTTAGTTCTTTATTAGCAACTGCATTAATTGGGTCAGTCAGGGCTCTATGAGGCACCGGTATTTAATAATAAAACCCTTGGTTACCAGTCCCTGCCTGAAATGAAGAAAAAAAATCTTAAAGTATCACATGACTTCAGATCTCCTTTCCTAGATAGTCTCTGGTAATTATTGTTTTCTGCAGAAATGATTGCCATCTGCATAATGATTTTTCTTTCACTGTCACAGGATTGATTGATTTCATTAACTAAGGTTTGTTTTTTTTTCACTCTGGTGTTGCAGCAGCCAAAGGATTATCCGATATGGATTCCTCAATACTTCTGCAGCACAATGGAGGCATTCCAACCAATAAAAAAATATCTGCAACGTTGCCAGAGCTAGAATATAGAGAAAAAGGGAAGGAAAAGGACAAGGATGCGAAGAAACACAACCTTGGAATAAATAACAATATTTTGCAACCTGTAGACTCTAAAATACAGGAAATTGAATATATGGAAAACCATATCAATAGTAAAAGATTAAATAATGATCTTGTAGGAAGTACAGAAAACCTCTTAAAAGAGGACTCATGCACTGCCTCATCCAAAAATTACAAAAATGTCAGTGGAGTTGTGAACTCCTCACCTCGCAGTCACAGTGCAACTAATGGGAGCATCCCCTCCTCATCCACTAAAAATGAGAAAAAACAGAAATGTGCCAGCAAGAGCCCGAGCACACATAAGGACTTAATGGAAAATTGTATTCCTAATAACCAGCTAAGCAAGCCAGATGCACTGGTAAGGTAAGTTTGATCTGAGCATTGTGTAATATCCTGCCTGCATTTCAGTACATCAGATTTTTCCTTGTTTTTTCGTAGAAGAATGGAATTTATGATTACACAAAACAGAATTGTTTAGTGGTGGGGTAGGACCTCTAGAAGCTGGGCCTTTTGGGTTCTGCTCCTGGTTTCTGTTTGATATGCAGCCTTGAGCAAACTGTTTCCTTTCTACCTCAGAATATGATGCTCACCTACCTCACAGGGGTGTTGTGGGGCACAGGAAACAGCTCTGATTTGGTGATAGAAGACATGAGAGGAATGTGGAAAATCATCTATTCTTGACAAGTCTTCCATGGAGTTACCTTTACCTCTCTAGAGAATTCAGGGGGGTTTGATGGTGCCTGAACAGGTGTTTTGTCTTAGTTTTTTGTTTTGTTTTTCCTTTGAAATGTTTGGCTTTTGTTGTAATCTTCGATTTACTCCTTACAGTGCTGAGTTCAGGCTCTGGCTGCCTTCTTGCTTTAAAAACGGGTCACAGGGATTTAATTTAGCTGCCTTGTAAACTGTAAACACGGGAAAAGTCACATCTTTACATCTGCTCAGCTGAAGTTTAAGGAAAGATGAATTTATGAGGTGCAGCTCAGTACTTGCAGCACATTCTACAACATATGGTGTTGTCATATGTTACCAGAACGGTACTGGTAAGAAAGAAATGGGGTGTGACTGTTCACAATGGGGTGGAGAGATGTCTAGAACAAAACTGTTGTACAATTATGCGCTTTCCTACCATTTTCCACCTGCCTTATGCCTCTCTTATTCCTTTCAAACACTCTTTGGCCAACAAATTCTTGGTGCCCAACTTATTTGGCAGATCAGGTCTGTTTTCTCTGCAGGTACCTTTCGATAACTGGACTTTTGACTCTGGTCTCTCTCTGAGGATTTGTGCTGTGAGAATACAATTACTTCAATGAAAATACTATTTTCTCCTCTGATAATCACACTGTCACTGATTGACATATCAATGCCAATTAAATATCCAGACTAATTGATAGCTAATGTCTGTAGAGAAACTTGTATGAAGCAAGTAAGAAACCAGGTAATCAGTCTAATCTGTGAATCAAATTCAGCCAAGATTAATGGCATGCAGATGGCTCTGCCTTCAGCAAGGCTGCACCTCCATACCCCATGTACAGGACTCCTGGGTTTGTATGTTCCCCTTTTTCAGCTGGGCATCTCTGTCCTCTTTGTGTGGCTGTTTGCTCACTGAAGAACAGAACAGGTCAGTTCAAGTTGCTGCAGCTCAAAATACCATTCTGAAGTCCTGAGAAAAGAGAACGGAAGGGCTTTATAGAATGACCTGCCAGGCTCAGAATTTTGTCCCATGTAGCTGTGACAAGGAAGGAAATTTAAACCTTGTATGTTTAAAATTTAAATTACACATTGAAATCTTTATATGCTGCAATGTGAGCTTAGACCAGGTGGTCACTAATTGTCCAAAGTGGGTTTTTACTGCAGAATTGAGTTTACAATAAACTAGATCATATCCTGACAGAATTCCAGCTTCTGTAACTCACTGGGTAAGGACAGAGTAACAATTACTGTACTCTAAAAGTGCCTTTGTGCAGCATAGCCTTAACCTGCAAGTGAATTAAACTACTTCAGTCTTTTGTTTGTCAAGTGTTATTATGGGATGCGTGGGTGTGATGTGGCTGTTGTGCTACAAATCCGTGTTGCTGCTATTGTACCCTCATTTCCCCGAGCTGGAAGCCAGGGGCACTGGAAACACCAGCATCCTGTGTTGCTGCTCCCAGACTGTTACAAACAAGGCTGACTGAAATCATTCATGAAATCTTATTCTAGTCAGATTGAATGTGTAGCTCCTACACCAATGAAAGAATAAACTTACCTGATAAATTGGATGGGATGGAAGGCGCTTAAATTTAAAAATTCATGGTTGTTTTTCTTTTAACTGTGTCAATTATCCTGTCCTTGGAGTGTGAGGCATTTGTTCATCATCTTTTCTACTGCCAGTAGTATTACTCATTTCTGTTATTAAACTTTTAGGCTGCAGCAGTTCTGTACCCTGAAAAGGGCTGAGTGAAGTCCTCCATTTGTGTCCGACTTTCAGATCAGATCTGCTCAGCTTCCAAATAAAGATGCTTTTTATAACCTCATGTCCAGCAGACTCACAGCAGGATGTCAAAACCAAGCTGCTTTCCTTTTGTGTTCACAAATAATTTCCCTGAGCTGACTAACCAGTATTAAATGTAAAATATGCCTTATGGCTGCTGGGGAATTGGGAATAGCAGGGCTGGAGACAGTAAAGATTGGGGGATTTTGAGAACAGGATTGGTCTTGCAGGGTTGTTAACTTTTAAATACTTGATGTGATATATCTGGAAGGGTGCTGCTAATTGTTTGATTTATATATACAATGTTGCTCTTATTAGAAGCTGAGTTTTTATTTTTGTTCTGTCTGGTAGATGGTTGGTGCCTGAGTGGTTTTTTGGAGAGGAACTTACTGATCCCCCATCCCTGGGTATTTTAGTGAATATTATGTTGTGTTCCTGTCATTTTGCTAGCAGGAGCTGGGGGATTCAAGAGGCTCTGTCCCTGCTGATCAGTCTTGGCAGTAATCTCATGGGGTTTTTGCTGTTCCTACAGCTGAAATGAGTATCTCCTTCGGAGGGATGCTGAAATCTGCTGTTTGTTTGTCAAGCACTTAATAAGTGAATCTCTCTGATCTGAGCTGCTTTTTTCCCAGCACTGTGGTAATTGGGCCAATGAAAGGATCCATTTGGTATCCAGAGGGTGGATAAACTTGGGATTCCTTTGCACTTACTGTTGTTTATCAGTAGGTACAGAACAAGTTCACGTATTTACTGTTTCACTGTCATTTCTGAGGTGAAACAGGTTTTGTTCGTGGTTTAGAGGCTCAATGTGTGGAACAAGCCTGAGCTGTAATTGCTGCAGGATTTATATTTTCATGTGTTGCATATTAAACAGCAAAAATCATGACCTGCCTCTGCCTTTTTGCACCTTTAAAAAATCCAAAACTCCTACACCAAAAACCACACACAAAAACCTGGCAGTGCAGCTTGGCAAAAGTGGCTGTATCCCCAGAGGTCTTGCCTTTGGCACATGAGGTGATGAAACAAGCTGTCTTATGTACTAATTATTCTCAGAGATAACGATGGCAACTTCTGGCACTTGGACCAAGAAGCATATTTGTGAAGCAAGAGCTGGTCTGCCACATCTTACTTTGCTTTTCTAAAATTGTGTTACCCACAGAGGCAGACTTGACGTTTTAATGTAAATTTGTGTCCATTTGATGGTGATTATTGTACATTTCCATGGCATTGTTGTTGGCCAGAGAGTGATGCTGCTTCTTCCATATCCCCCCTACCTGAAATGGCATTCACATACCAGAAGGCTTCCTGCTGTCAGCTGAAGTGGGGTGATGGTCAGGGTTTCCTGCAATAGGATGGGAGTGAAGGCAAGTACAGAATAGAAAAGTAAAGGAATTGAGGATGTAAATTAGAAGTCTGGGAGACAATCCTTCTTACAAACCATTTTCAAGACACTGTCAACGTAGTGCTTGAACTGTTCTGAAGCAGAATAACCTTTTGAAATGCCAGCTGCTTAGATCAATGCTGTGCAGGAGGAAAATAAGTATCTTGGCTTTCTCTCTGCGGATTACTGTCCTTTGTGGTAATGAAAAATGCTCTGAGGAGCTGCAAGTACCAGTGTGTTCGTTACAGCAGAACCTCAGTGCTGCAGGATCACATTGCCTACTTCAAAGGAGCAGGTTCACTGCAGGAGATGCTTGTGCCAGAACAGAACAAAGGGGAAAAAATGGGGCTTTTGAAAAACATCTGAGTGCCTTCTGGGTCTTTTAAAATTTTCATTTTGCTATAAATTGTATTTAATTCCTGTACCATTGCTAGGCGATTGTGGATGGAGTTAAATGAATGAGTAAACTGAGCAACAGGGGTGTGTTATTCTCCAGAGATCAATGCTTAGGAGCATTAAGCTGAATTGAGTTGTCTTTAAGTTGATCCATCAATCTTTCCTGAAGCATTTGGAAAAATACTCAGTCTCTGAGGTGATTCCTGATTAATTCTCTTCATCAGTGAGATTAGGAATGATATGAAGTAGTGCTGAGAGAAGAAAATGGATAAATCTGCATTTAGAATAATGAAAAACTGATAGAATTGACCTTGGTTGTATAAACAGCACAACATCATATTTTGCAACAAACTCATTTTAAAAACAGTTCTGTGTCAGAATGACTTGTAGTTTGTGCAGCAATAGAGAAAAACATCTTCTAGAATTCAGGTTTTCTTTAACCTTCCCCCTCCTTTGTAAATAACTTTTTCCAATAAGCCTGGAAATAAGAGACTTAAACACAAAATGAAATCATAGTAAGAATAACAATAATCTGAAAAATGTGGGTTTATTGGGTCATTTGTCATTGTAACAGCAGTCCAGACTATTCCAGAGGGGAGGAGGGAAAACTCTGTGAGCTGGTCTGTGCTGGCAGCAGTGAAACTTTCTTTCATGGCATTGTATTGGCTTACCTTGATGATGTGCTTTTATTTTAAAAAGAGTGTTTCTAATGTCCATGTATGAGAAATGGCCTCTCTAATGGTGGGTGACCTGGCAGAGAATGAAAGTAGTACATGTGGTTTTGAGGGTAAACTAAATTCATGTCTTTTCTCTTTTAATGAAGTTGGACCTCTATCTAATTGTGGCAGGGCTGGGAGAGAACCCATGCAGGAAACATTTGGTCCCTTCATTATGCTGGATTGTTATCTTCCTCATTTTAGGTAGTGAGGAGCATTCATTTGCTCTATAATTTGCAGAAAACGTCTGCTCTGTTATTTAAAGCTGTAGAAAAACCTACAGCAGAATGAAAAGGAGTAATTAAAACCTGCTAAAATCTTACTTTGAAATTTTATTCTAAACAAGACCGTCAGTAGAGCAATTTCCAATGGTTTTGTCTGGCTTTGACTTGCAAAAGATTAGGTTTCTCTGTATGAGTTCACTTCTGCCCCTTTTGAGTGATGTCTCCTGAATGTTCAACCCTTCCTGGGTCTGAGCCTCACCAAGGTGACACAGAGAGCTCTGGCTGGCCAGAGTGAGCTGTGCTGAGTGAGGAGGGGAGCTGTGGCCTCCCCATTGCCCTGGGGTGCAGGGCTGGCACCCTGTGTGCTCACACTGCAGTGTGCTCCACATGGGGCACGTCTTCTCCAGCAGGTCTGGAGCAGCCCTGGGGGCCTCTCAGGTGCAGGAATGCCACCAACCAGATGGCTTCAGAAACTTGAACTAATGTCAATGCTCCGTTGCCAAAAATACAAATTCAGCTTGTCCTGCGCCAGCACCTCAGATTTATTCAGGCTTTATGTGATCAGGGCTTCTTTCCTGGAATACTAAATACCCCAGATAAATCCCAGTATATCTTACTTGAGCAAGTTTGACATAGGCTGAGCTATAGGGGAAAGGCTCTTTACAGCTGTCTTATTTTCAGTTATCACTTTATTGTAGACATGTATGTTGAAATTATGGATGGGGATTTGTCAGTGTAAAATGGGATTTATGTCCTTTCCTTTACATTGTCCTACCAACCATTTTTTAACCTATTTATGAAAACCTGTTGGCACACAGCAGTCTGGGAATGGTTCCTGCATCTTCCTACTCTCTTTGATTAAGAAGTTTGCTTTTTCTAAAACACCGACCTACTGCGTATTGAGAGATGAAATTGAACTCTCGTATCTTTGCCCAACCACTGTCCAGTCTCTCACTTAAAACCCTGAACACAGGGACAATACACACCTAATAACACCTAGAACATCTGCTGGTGGGTTTCCATTTTGGGGTTGTCTGGTTGAAAGAATATTTGGTTAGGTTTGCAAATTCTTTTAACAACACAGTACAAGGTGTTGAAATTATTTTTGGATTTCCATTTGAAATGTGTATTTGCTCTGTACGATTACTATTTGCCTACAAGTATAACTTGATTTTTTTTCTTTTTAAGGTTACATTTGACGATGGTTTGTAGTACACTAAAAGGAGTTGATCTGACTGGGGGGCAGTTCGAGTCTAACTAGACAGGCAACCAGCTCAGTTCAGCAAGTGGGATCTGAGCATTTGAGTTTACCCATGTGTGTTGTAGCCCAGCCATGTTCCTTTATAGGCTGTTCCTTGCTGTTAATTTACCTCTTTGGTGCAGTTTGAGCCTATTACAGACATACTTTTATGAATTTCCATAGCTTTGATGATTCCACACTTAACCTCTTGATTCATTGGCACAGGAGGTTCTCGTGCCTCGTGCTGTTCCATCTCTCAGTAGCCTTTTAGGCTGTGAAGCCCAGAAGTGTTTCATTCAGAAGGCAAAAAGCTGTAACCATTTATCTGCACTCCTGAGTGTCAATAAGGACAGTTCTTTTTGGCTTTTGTGTCTATTCTCAAGTCTTAATGTTCAACTGCCACTAATTCTGTGTGGAGTCCTAGGAAATAAAACCATCTCTGTCTTCTTTATGAACATTTAAAAACTTCCAAATCAATACCTGACAGATCAAATGAGGGTTATGTGAGAATGACTGAGGCGTATTTGCTTTAAATAAGTACATAGCACAGTTAAAAAAATGTTGATTAGTCACCTGTGATGTGGTTTTATTCTAAAAATCAATAACCATATTTTGAAAATACGGGGGGAAATTAAAGTGAGGTGAGCGCCGCTCTTCTGAATCTTGTGTTTTATTTAATGAGTTTTCGTTGGAAATATTTTAATTAATAAGATCCATGTAATCTTCAAGAACTTTCTAAAGCTACAATTCAAGTGGATAGCAGATGGTCTCTGTTCAGGAGCAATTAAAACTAAATTTACTGACTCCTGAACTGTGTCTGACTTACCACGTTCTCATTATTCAAAATTCACATCATGTGCTACAAGAAAATACCAACATGTCGAGGTGAGAATTCAGCAGTATGGCCCATAGCTCAGCTCTAGCTAATAAATGAAACTCAGAATTTGGGGAAAGAAGTAAAATTTGTTCATATGTGGGTCTGTTCTTGTTTAGGACATCTCAGACTTAAGAGAAAATATAATGCCATAGGATTTGTTTCACAGTGCATGGAGGAAACCAAATTCCTGTGGGAGGTTATGAGGTGTATGTATACATGGAGCTATATATGTATGGTTATATAAAATATGATTATTTAGAGGGATACACATAATTCCTGAGAGTTGATTGTTTGAAGTCTGAAGGTTTGGGGGGTTGGCAGATGGTGTGAAGTTTACTCTGCTTATTTTTATATAACGTGCTTGAACCTTTGGGTGAGCAGGAAAGGAAGGTGAAATTGTCTCTCCAAATTTGTCTTTGTTAGGTTGGAACAAGATATTAAGAAGCTAAAGGCTGACCTGCAGGCCAGCAGGCAGATCGAGCAGGAGCTGCGCAGTCAGATCAGCTCTCTGAGCAACACAGAGCGCGGGATCCGCTCCGAAATGGGGCAGCTCCGGCAGGAGAACGAGCTGCTGCAGAACAAGTGCGTGCCACTGCTGGGGAGAGCTGCTGCTGCCTGGGCTCTGGGGAAGGGCAGCAGGAAGCATTGCTGTTCTGTTATCACCATCACTGTCATTGCTCTTGTTTACTCTTTGGGTTTAGTAATATTACTAATAGTATTATTACAACCATTTCTATTATTGGCGTTATTTGTATTTAATATTTATAATCCCCCATTGAGTACCATCCCTGTTACCTTCCAGATTGCACAATGCTGTACAAATGAAACAAAAAGACAAACAAATGATCAGCCAGTTGGAGAAGAAACTAAAGGCAGAGCAGGAGGCACGAACCTTTGTAGAAAAACAATTAATGGAAGAAAAGAAAAGGAAGAAGTTGGAAGAAGCAACTGCTGCACGTGCTGTGGCCTTTGCTGCTGCCACGAGGTGCTTTGTGCTCTGGGGAGGCTTTTTTCTCTCTTGTGTACATAAAGGAGTAATTTATTTCATTCTTTAAGAAAACAAAAGGGTTTATGGATGTTAAGGCAGAGGGCAGACTGGGAGATCTCTGAGCGTCAGTACCTACATATATTACATTTACACGTGTAATATGAATTACATGGATGAGTATGCTCTACAGAGCATATTTAGAACACAATGTTCCAAATTATCTGCTCTACCTTGATTGTGCTGACAGAGATGTTGTGCCTGCCTGGGTCAGTCTGCTTTGAAAAAAGGAACATCTCCTTCCATGTGGGGACTGTGAATCAAGGATTTGTGCAATGACATTGGCCACAATACAGTTCTGATCCCACATCTTGGAAGTTTCCTGCTCTGGCTGGTGGCTGCCAGTGCTCAGTAGTTTCAGTAGTCACACACACATAGAGATGGGAGCACAGCACAAGTGTGGGTGACATTAATCTGCAGTGCTCCAAATGTCTAAAAAGAATTATTTCTGCTTTTCTGTTCTCCATATTTCATAAATATTCTAAATTTCCTAATATTTGATGTATAACTCTGCATTGTTGCTATGAGGGAAACTAGTTTGCTGCAAAGAAGAAAGTCAGCTTCCTCTTTTTATCCTTCAACTTTTATATTAATTTTCATGATATAAACAGTTGAGGAATGACAGCCTGATTCTTATTTCATCTTCTTCACTTCCCGTGTTTTTCTGCAGGGGAGAATGTACTGAAACTCTCCGGAATCGTATCCGAGAGCTGGAGACAGAGTGCAAGAAGTTAACAATTGACATAAAGCTGAAAGAAGATCAGATACGAGAGCTAGAAATGAAAGTTCAGGTAATGACAAAGCACCAGGGGCTTAGATCAGCATCACAAGGAGAGCTTTCAGCCCTCCAAAATCCAAGGATCCACATAAAAGGCAATCACCACGTTCAATAATTGTGCTGTTCAGATGTTTGTCTTGCATGTCTTGTGCCAGGGTTTATCAGAAAGTAGGTATGAGGAAGGTTAATAGTCTCAGCTCCACACAGTTGGTTAAATTAGAATTTTTCCTCAAACCCATTGGTCTGTGTGGGCTGAGGATATAATCCCTCAACAACATTTTTTACCTAATGCAAGGAGCTTGTTGCCAGTCTCTATCACTATAAACTCACAAATTTATTTATACAAATGTGTTTAATTCACATGATTTATATAATTCATTAGTTTATTGATTATATCATTATATAATTCACAAAGGTTGCAGTCTGAAGCACTGGCCAGGCTTTTTTGAGTGGGGAAAGTGCTGTAATATTGAAAGTACTTTGTGGTAGACGTGTAGCACACACAGTGTCTGGCATGTTACAGTGCAAGAGCTGAAATGTGTGAGTTGCAGTTGACCTTATCCCTTTCACATGTCTGTTCCTAAAGAAGTACTTGGACTGTCAACTGGCAATTTGCATGAATATGTGTTTTTAATGTCTCTTCAAAATCCACCTGGTGTTATTGTGAACTCGTTTCCAAACAACATATGCAGCCTTGTTGTTCCTGGGTTTACCAAACCCTTGCAAACAAGGGTGATTTATCTGTGGAAAGGATGAGCATGCCTTTCAAATAATTAAAACCAGCTGTACTTAAGCTTTTAAATTTTATTAGCTTTGTCAAATTCTTAGGGAAGCTTTGTTACAGGCATTTCCCCTTTGCATTGTTTCTCCCTTAAAGGTATAGAACATTTTCATGTATAGTATTTTCCCCAGCCATGAGTTGCCTGTCTCTTACATACAGGATAGTTGCTCCCTCTTTTTCTCCTTTTTTTTTTTCTTAATTAGAAATCCCTCTCATCAGCCATTTGATAGAGCTTAAAATGCCTATTTAGTGTCACTTTAAACTGTACAGCAAGAGGTCAGTTCCCATGGGGGGTCTGGGGCATCAGGAGCAGCTGAGGGGTCTGGGGGGGCTCAGCCTGGAGAAAAGGGGTTTGGGGAGGACCTTCTCATGCTCTACAGCTCCCTGCCAGGAGGGTGCAGCCAGGTAACTGCTCCCAGGGAACGAGTGACAGGACAAGGGGAAACAGCCTTAAGTTGTGCCAGGGGAAGTTCAGATTGGCTATTAGTAAAGTTTTTTCATGGAGAGGGTTGTAAAGCACTAGAACAGGCTGCCCTGGGCAGTGGTGGAGTCACCGTCCTTGGCAGTGGTTATAGAACGTGTGGATGTGGCATCTGGGGACACGGTTTTATGGTGATTGTGGTGCTGCTACATTGACAGTTGGACCTGATGATCTTAAATGTCTTTTCCAGCCTTTCTGAGTGTGTGATGCCAGCCATTTCACTCGTGGGAAGTGTTTGCACATCCCACGTCCCTTGGCTGAGAGGGTTGGGTGGCAGCTCAGCTGGCACTTGGAGGCACTTTTTGGGTTTTGGGTGGAGGGTCTTACTGTGAATGTTGGAGGGCTGAGGAACAGCCTAAATGGGGCTCACTGCACTGTAATTATGCACCGTTCATTATGGCTTTAATCACTTGTTTGCTGGCCATGTGTAATTATAGACGTAATATTACAGTGTCCTTAATTAACCATCATTTTAATTTTAGAGTATTAATAGCAGGCCCAGTGGGTCTCTCTGGGGAAGAGAAAAGGCTTCTCAGTCTATCTCCCGTGGAAAGTGAATGAGGATAACATTTGTCCTAATTATTCCTGCAGGAGCTGCGGAAGTACAAGGAAAACGAGAAGGATACAGAGGTGTTAATGTCAGCACTTTCAGCCATGCAGGATAAAACACAGCACTTAGAGAACAGCCTGAGTGCGGAGACCAGGATCAAGCTGGATCTGTTCTCTGCCTTAGGAGATGCAAAACGGCAGCTTGAGATTGCCCAAGGTAACAATGCAGGGGTACACTCCACACACGGTGGAGAAAAGCCATGGCAATATTTAGGGGTGGGGGGATATGGCCCCACTCAGCATTTCAGCTGCCAGCCTGTTGCAGCTTTGTGAGTATGAGCCTAAGCCATCCACCTGACCTCCTTCCCCCAGCTGTCAAACTCATGAGACATGCCAAGATGGGGGGTTAAGTTAATTTATGATTATTTTCTACATTTTATAAACCATTACATAAAGCTGGAGATCTTTTAAAGAGCTAGAAGAGCTCTCTCTTTTAAGAGCTAAAATAATAGTTGCCATATATTAAGTTGTTGTCTTTGAATCCTAATAATAATATTTTATGACTGCTAAAGTAAACAAAACCTACAATGGTGATGGGAAATAACCCAACCTGTTTTAAACCTCACCGTGGTGAGGTGAGCATGGTGATGCCACCAGAGGGAGCAGGAGACCAGCATAAAACCCTGCCCAGCCTGGCCTTTGTGCAGCTGTACAAACCATGGAGCAAAATTAAATAAGCTTTTGATTTAACACCCGTTTAATTCCCCTGCAGAAGTTTGATTGCAGGAGAATTTGATTAGAGTGAGAAATTGTTTTGTTTCATTTCATTGCTGGTTTTCTTTACCTAGTTTCATAAATTGCTGTAGTGATGTTGTGCGTGTACACAAAGGGGGTTAGAAAAATGATGGCAATTGGACAGTTTTGAAAATAAATAACTCATTTAATAAGCAAACATTTGTGCTCTTTGTGGGTGGAAAAGTGCAGAAAAGTGTTGAGCCATAGAAATATTCTGGTTATGGGGCAGCTGTGAATCCAAACAATGAAGGATGATAGTGGCAGAGCTGTGTTTAGTTATGTTATGTGGTAATTAGGGATAATTCAACACAATTCCTCAACAAAACCAGGAGTTACACGGGTTGTGCTTTTACTGAAGGTGTGATAAAGAACTGACTGTCTATGGAGTGTTGCACGTCCACAACTCAATCACTGAGCACTTGGTGGGGGCTGAAAAATGCTGCTGGTTCTAAGTGATGTTATTTGCTGTTTTCAGGGCAAATCATTCAAAAAGATCAGGAAATCAAGGACCTAAAACAGAAGATTGCAGAAGTTATGGCAGTAATGCCCAGCATAACATACACTGCAGCCACCAGCACTCTGAGTCCTGTTTCCCCACATTACTCTTCCAAATTTGTGGAGACCAGCCCTTCTGGACTTGATCCCAATGCCTCTGTTTATCAGCCCTTGAAGAAATGAATGCCAATTTTCTTTTTGCCCAGTAATTTTGTCATGCTGAAGGCATCACACAGGAGTGTCTCTTGCAGTCAAGATGAAATTGTATTGTGTGAGACTGTATTTGTTGTCATTTAAAACAGGATAAAAGAACATCTGGATTGACTAGAACTGCCCATCAGTTTTTCTTGTAAATTTTTAGAAAACCTCACAGAACTTTGCAATTTATTTTCCTTGGCCAATGCATTAAAAACAATTCTTGGTTTCCAAGTAGCCAATTTTGCCTTTTTATGTACTCTTGCATGGTTTCCTCTTGAAAAATACAGGGCTTTGCTTGATTTTTGAACCCTTTCTTCCTGTTTTTTTTTGTTTAATAATCAAATTGAATTTGCAGATTCATTCTGAAATGGTGAGGAAAAAAAATCTTTAGTTTTTACAGTGAAAGGGTTAAATAATCTAACAAAGCTTTGATTTATAGATGTATTAAAGACAAATACGTGATGTTGCCGAAGATAATTTGATTTACCCCTCAAAGGACCAAACAAATTTCAGGGGCGTTGTCTAAGGGAAAGAGTAAGAGAGTAGATGATGTGATGGTGGTTGTTGTGTGAAATATTTATATTCCCATTGGTGTTTTTAGTCATTGAGAATTGCTAACAGTCTTGTTCACAGTGCCTTGGGAAAAGACATTTCAAGAGGAAACTTGATAGTTTAAACTATTTTTCCCCCTTCACTGTCATCTAGCTTATATATCAAGCTCATTACAGAGTCTACTGCAAATTGTACATGGTAATTTGGATGTTCATTATAAACCAAGGTTACATCTTCTGTTTATTTTCATATAAACTCAGCAGTGTTCTGTAACTTGCCTTGATTATTCTGCATTGTGGAAGGCACAATATTAATCCAGAAGCGTTAACGTGAAGGTGGAGCTGTGCAATGTACTGTATACAAGAGACTGTAAAGCTGGCTAATAAAACCTGCAGTTCTGGGGTTTTTTTATTTTATTCAAATGTGATTTACACTTTATATCACCTTGTGTTTGACAGTTTAAATGGAGCTGAATGTTTTTCGGCTGTTGTGCCAAGGAGTTTGGTTTTTTTAATGAGTTATAAAGGAAACTCATAAATTGCACAAAGGTTTAAGTTAAAATGTATGTTATACATTGATAGAAAGTGTTTGCACTGGCGACTTCTGAAGGGTTTCAGAGTTTTGAGGGAGGGGATTGGAGGGATGGGAAGCAAAATTGTACAGGAAACTAGCAGAAAAACAAACCCAACCTTAGGATTTTGCAAACATGCAGTGGACTCTGGAAGGACAAAGTTCTTCCAAAAAGAAAAGAAGTTTTTTTTTTTTAAATTATGGTGTTAATTGGCATGTTGCCTCATGGGGAAGAAAAAGTAGGACAAGCAAGTCAATAGAAGTATTAAAGTTCCATCCTTTTAATCACAGATATTCCTTTGGGATACAATTTCTAGCTTTAGCCAAGTGTGCATGTTGCTGTCATTTGCATTTTTGAATCATCTCGTGTAATTGTCACCATGAAAGTGTTACTCAGAAATGTCATAGGTTTTTCATCTTTGTGCAAAACATGAAATATTGTCACTGACTTTTTGTGTTGAGGTTCCCCCATTTTGCTGCCCACTTGGGCACAGTTTTCGTTCAATACTTGGTCTTGGCTGCATTCTTTTTTTTCTGTGGGGTTTACAAAGAATAAACATTTTCTTGCAGATAAAAAGAGATAATTATTTTTTTGCCTTTTTAACTGACCTGATTTAGAAGTATAAAGAACACATTTTGTTTAAAGAGCACCTTGTTATTCCAGATAAGTGTCTTCTGCAACAGAGCTTCAGTGAAACAGAAGGAAGAACAGATGTTTCTGTGTTCATGTGTAAGCTTAGCAAGTCCCCCTGTCCGTGGGCTCTAAAAAAAGGAAAACCAGGTAAATTTAAATTTATTGAGGATTGCAGAAGTCTGTAAGCTCAGCCTTTTTCTTTCCAGCCGTTCTCACTGCAAAAGGCCACCACCATTGGGACATGCATAGATCATTTCCTAATCAAAATCCATTATAGAGAAGTTTACAATTGGAACAGATCCTGCTGTCCCTAAGACCCTCCTCACAAAAACAGCAGCGTTCCTTCAGGAGAAGGGAAAGGATTTGCAGGCTCCAGTCTGCTCTGAGCATGAGTGGAAGGAGAGAATTCAAGCAGCAAATCTTATACCAACCAACCCCATGGTCTTTAAATATTGAAGTGTCTGAAATGGAAAATATCTCAATGACTCATCATAAATGGTAGCTGCAGGATGAATATGTGGGGAATTTAAGCATGTGAGTGTGCAGAGGAGTCACACAGGGTATTTTGTTTTCTCTACAGTCAGTTTTGAAAGGAGGAATAAATACTCTGGAGAGATCTGCCAAAACAAAACTGAAGTATCTAGAACTTTTTCCAGCCAGCACAAGTCTAGGAAGCAAAGGTAATGGAAGGGCAGGGCTTCTGTGTAATGGCTTTGAGTACCTCTGGGTTTATCCTCACTAAAAATCTAAGTAGAGCGGAAAGCAGTATGTAATTTTAATATTTAACAAAAAGCTCCTTTACTCACAGAATTCATTCTATAACTGTGCCAAGATGAACTGGCTGCTCTTTCTCAGCATATTTCATGGTGATGGGGAAGGGAAGGCTTAAAAGCATATATTGAACTCAGTCTGACTCCATCAAATAACTTCCAGACAGTAAAAAATCCCTGCTTGGACAGGACTGTCCTCTGGAAATGGAGCTGGAGATCCCACCTTCAGAGCAGGAAAGCAGATGACCCTCCACCTCCCTCCGCGGACCCCTTTCCACTGGAGTGCTCAAGCAGAACAACCTTGAGGTTTGTTTTTCCTTTTTCTTTCTAAACTGTTAGATTTGGAAGTTGTTTCTTACTCTCACGTTGCCTTAAGCACTCTGGAATTACACACTGGAGGAACTGGCTCCAAAGCAGTTTCTTAGGCCAAAACCAACATGCCTTTTGGCATTTCCTGTGTCCAGGAGCTGGCTGCTCCAAATATTGATGACATTTGTATGCAACAGATGGTTTTTTGCACTTCAGAATAAAAATCTGTCTCTTTCCAATAGCTAGAAATACACATTTGATAGAAAACGTTCTATTGAAAAGTTTAACCCTTTGCCAGTAGTGCCTGTTACTGAGAATAAAACTGTTCCCAAGATTAACATTTGAGAGTATGAGAGCCCAAAATCTGCACTTGAACTCGCCCAGACAGGTTTGTGCACCACTGTAGTGCAGCAGTAAATTTAGTTTTGTTGGGGTTTTTTTAAGCTTACAAATTTTAGATACAAGCTCAGTGGTTATTTAAGACTGCTCCAGGAGTTGGGGTGCAGGGGGAATGTGTTTCTTTCCTACTGGACACTTCCTTTCCTTGTCATTTGGAAGTCAAGGTCAGAAAGAAACACTCAGCATGTTAACACATCATAGATGATAACAATGAAATCTGAGATGCCACAGTATCTTCACTGAATCACTAAAATAATACCCATCCATAAGACTGGAGCATTCCTAATAAAGAAGAGGCAGGAAAAATCCATTTCAGTCAAGTTCAGATGTAAGTGGCTCATTTACCTAAATCTGAGTGGTGATTATGCTGTTCTAGACCACATTGCCACGTTCAGAAAATACTGGGGTCTATTGCTTACAGTGAAAGTCTTTATATGTCTTGCATATTTAACATTAAATTTCCCATCAAAATGTAGCCTCTCTTTACAAATTCTCCAGGAGTACATTAGTTTGTGGGGAAAAGCATCAGTTTAACCGTTCCTTCTTCCCAGCAAACCCAGCCTAAGACAGGTCCCCGATGGTAAACCAAGTGTCAGCTTCAGGTGGATTTTCTTATCCTTGGCTTTCAAGCCATTCCTTATGCAAAATGCATGACAAGCATTTTAAAGCCAATTTAAGATGGTGCTAAACCCGAGGGATTCTGACAAGATTGAAGTAACCAGCAGTTTACAACCTTTATCTCTGTAAGTGCTCACTTAATCTGATCTGTTTCCTCATGTGTTTGCTGCTATATCCCAACTTTCATTAACCTTGACTAAACAATTTGGTTTCATGATGATTTTTTGGTAACCCCTTTGGGTGTATTGTCACTTAGAACCATATGTTTATCTGTAATTTCTTTTTCTTAATTAGGTTTGGGGTGGAGCTTTTTTGACCTCTTTCTAGATTAACTGCCATGTAGAATAATTACAAGCAATTTTTATCATCAGAAGATTTATGCTTCATCTGCTTTTAGAGACTTTTAAAATATTGAACTGTTTTGATGGGGAAAAAGTACCAGAAGTGGTCTCTTATTGGTGATTAGGCTGAAAAACAGAATACCCCCAAATTCCCAGTAAATTTGGATCTGAAAGTAAATGTGATGCTTCCCAGCAGTTTAAGCATTTCCGATCCGGAGGGCACGAAGGGGAAGGTGTGGAAGTTCTCGGAAAGCGAGAACTTGCAGGAAGGCAAATTCCTTTGTGTCCTCTGCAGAGCAGCCACGAGAGGGCTCAGGGTGCCTGCCTGAGCCTGACCCTGCTCCCAGAGCAAATTCCTCAGCCCCGCAGGCTGGAGAAATTCCAGTCTTTCTTAAGAAGACGGGTGGATGTTATTTCAGAGTCTTTCTGTCATGTGAAGGAATAGGAGATTCATCTCAGGAAGCTCAGAGAGTTCAGAAATACATGGATTTGTGTGATAATAAAAGTATGATCAATGTGTAAGTATTCCAGATGATCTTCCATGGAGATTCAAAGAAAGGGAAGCAAGTAGGCTTTGCCTTATTTGCCATGTCCAGAAGCCTTTCTGTGCCAGAGAGTGAAGCAATGTAGATCCTTGGCTGAAATGAGATGTAAATACAGGACATTTTTTTCAGTCTCCAACTCCTCCCTCTGGAACACTGGTATTGCAACTTAAATACCCTTCAAAGATGCACATCCTGCAGGTCATTAGGGCTTTGCTAGCCAAAAGCAGGGAATTGCCATGTCTATTATTTAGGTATTTAAAAATGCAGGTGAAAAACATTTAGTCCTGGACAAAAATCTAGTTTATGATCCAGGGTCTGACTTCTTAGGGCTGAAACCAAGTTGCTGAAATTGTTTGTAAAGAGATGCAGGATGGATCTTGACTCGTGTGGAGGAGCAGGTTGAGATTTCTGTTGAGAACAATTCTTCTTGTAAAGCTCAGTTTATAGCAAATGTTTCCCAGCATCAACAGTCTCTACGCTCAAACCACTCCATGTTTAATTTCATTAATTTAATTTTGAGATTATTAAATTAACCTTGAGTTTATTAATTTACATTAATAATTTCAGTTGCATTTGTTGATTTCAATTAAAATTGGCAGCAGATCAGTAGTGCTGAGGATATCCAAGTTCCTGCAGCCCTTGAAGAAACAGGCAGTTGATAAAGGAGGGGCACCAGGAGCTGCTGCAGGAAGAGCTTGGTGTAAAGGTCCAGTGAGCCCAGGCTCTACCATTCGCCAGGAGAGCCAAATGCACAGGCCTGCAGATGCTGCAGGAGAGTGTGTTTGTACAATTACTTTGTGTTGAAGCCTGTTTAAAACAAACCAAGTTGTACTTGTTAAAACAAAAAGGTTTGGCTGACAACAGATCAACTCCATTCCCCGTCAGCCTTGCCGGGCGTGCTTGGCTTTGGAGACATTTGATTTGCTGCAAACACTTGATTTTGTGTATTGGGCTGCAAAGGGTCATGGCCAATTCTGAGTGATGCCAAGAAGCCAGGATTGCTGTAGCTTTCATGCCATCTTCCTCGTGGGGAGTGTGTACCCTGCAGGAAATCCTTTAGCTCCTCTCTCCCTGCTTACCCAGCTGCAAAATGGCATTTTAGTTCTTGGCTTCTCAGGGGAATATTTGAAAGCTTGCTCCATGTTTATTACTGCTTTAGAAGTTCAGAGAATGATTAAAATGCTCAGTATTTCTGAGGGGCCTTCACTGGGCTCTGACATACAGGAATAATTTACAGGTAGGAATTTCTCTGGCAGATATTTTGTAAAATATTTGGCTTCCTCCTGTGCCTTATCTTGCCCACAGCAGCAAAACGTTAGTAACAATGAAAGGAATACTTCAGTTATGCATATTTTAAGCAAAGAAGTCTGACATCTTCTGGTCCCTGTCTTTTTAATTCGTTTCTGATTTACCATAGCTAAGAAAAAAAGAGGGAAATGTGGTAACACGATGGAGAGCAGCAGGACCAGCTCAGGCCTTGACAGGGGAGAAGCTGGAGGAATTGAAATTGTGAGTTTTACTTCATATTATGGCACCAAGTAATGCCCTAAGAGCCTGATCCTGCTGTGGTGCTGCATGGCACCAATACTTATAAAGTCAAAATGATCCTCAAGTATTCAAACACAAAGGCAAGAGTCATTCACTGGAGAGGGAGCCCGTTCAGTTAGCCCACGTGTACAAAAGAACTCAAAAGGCAGCATTATCTGGTGGTTCAAGCAGAGCTCTGCCAAGCCCTGAGCAAGGCCGGGTTCTGCATTCAGCCCTGGCACTGAGACTTGCTGCAAAAAGGGGGTTTTTAACTGGAAAATGCTAAAGCAGCTTCTTGCTCCATAGAAACTGATCTGGAGAGACATAGGAGGGAAGCATTAAACAGGAGAACTTTCTCAGCACTTCCTCCTCGTTTTTTCAGCATTGATGTTTAATAGGTGTTACATGAAACAACACTTATTGATCCCCTTCTGCCCTTAGCAGAGTTTGCTTTTCAATTTCTCTGTATTTCAGCTGTGCCTGCCCTGAAACAGCTGATGATCCAAGGAAGCATAAAAAAGAAAGAGTAAGAAACACCACTGAGTTCTTCCCAGCTTGAATAGCTGATCTGGTTGACTCTCTAATGAACTTGTGGAACAGCAACTTTATTTGTTCTGTCATAGCACTTAAAAGAGCTATTGGCCAGGGATTCAAAATCATCCCTGGCAACTCAGCCACAGCATGTTTTGGGGCCCCTTGGGCATTTTTTAAAATTCTTTTTTAATTCCTGGGGCTCTCAACACAACTACAAAGTCCCACAAGCCAAAACAATCACTGAGCTGAGATATCTTGCTTGACGGGTAGAAGTTGTTCCCTCCCAGGTGGGCTTCCTATGCAGTAGAGCTCTGAAGATGCACAGCCCCCTCCACTCACTGCCTGTCTCTTTAGACAAGCTGGTCCCTTTCTTGAAGGAGTTCATTTGCCTGGCTGGACCTCTTCATCTCCCTTGCTTTTTTGCAGCCAAGAAGCAGCTGATGGAGTTTCAGTCTGTTGAAAGTTTGTAGTCTTTCTTGATTGCATTTTGGATTGCAGGGCTGCCAGTAATACTATTTCTCAAAGCCCAGGCTTTGAAAATTACTTAGCCTTATGTTTGGCAGTTAATAAGCTGCATAATTACAGTTCTAGGAGCAGATCCAGTACCTTTAGCAAGTGCAGTGGAATCTAAATGCCTCCTTCCTTCTCTGCCTTGAAATGGTGTTCATTTCTTTCTCCTCTAAATGACAACAGAATTAATTTTGGAGAGACCTGTTGCTTGGAGTCAGTGGATTAATAAAAGCACTAATTATTAAAGCCAGCAAATGCTCCCTAATGATTGTTTGCTGCAAAGTTAATGTTTGATTGGAGAAGGTCATCTGCAAGCCTGAGTGTAAAACGTGTCTCTGTAATAGCAGGTGAGAGCACAATTACCTTCTCTTCATGACACGCACTGGTGCTCTCCACTGCACTTCACCTCATCAGCCCAAACAATGGGCTTGGAGGAAGAGCTGTTTTGCCATAGGACAGGCACAACCCCAAAGGTCACAGCTTTTAATTAAGTGTGAGAAATTACATCTGTTTCTGTGCTTCCTAGGAGGAGGCATGGGCACCTCATCCTGTAACCCTGCCTGAAACTGAACTTTCAGCTCAATGTGGTTTGTGAGGGTTTTTACTGCACTGCACAGTTTTCTGAGAGCTCAATTATCACGTGGCAGAGGTGCAAAGGAAATGAGTAGATGCTGGTTTTATGCCCACAGTCTGTGCTAAAATGAGACAGAAATGTCTAACAACAACCTGTGCTGCAAAACCTCAGCCTGCACTGGGGCTGAGGTGGGGAATGTCATCCCAGAACCTCTGCCTGCAGCTGCCTGTGTGCAACAGTCAGGTGTAATTGGGCTGAATGGCTCCAGCAGGTCCTTCCCCACCACCAATGGGCATCTCAGTGCTCCAGCTGGAAAAGGAGCTTCTCTCCTAATTCCAGGCCTTGTGGGGACAAGTTACCTGCTTGGCTGCCAGAGCCCATGGGGGTGTTTCCATGCTGAATCCTGCATTTTCACTGTTTTCCTCTACTAAAAGTTGGAAAGGGCATCAAGAATCTGGCTTAATATAATGATTTTCCTGAGAGGATGGTTGGTAGTACGAAGAGCAGGAAGAGATCTCAGCTCCTCCCAACCCTGCCACTCACTCTCTGTGGTTTCAGGCAAAGCATTTAACCTGTCTTTGCTTTGAAGTTTTGTGGTGTTTTTTGGGTTTGTTTGGTTTGGGGCGTTTTCCTTTTAAAATGAGGATGATAACATAAAACCCTTGAGAGCCTCGTAGGAAGGGTGTTGTCACAGCTTTGCCAAGTCCTGTAGTTGGTAGAGGAAGGGATGTTTAACTTTACAAATTAAAACGAAACCGTCTTTGAGTAAAGCATTGCTTGTAGCTTCTGGGGCTTAGGCATTAATAATGTTGCAAGTCCCTGTAGACACTCCCTAGTTCGTTGCTTCATCAGAGCAATAAGACTTGTGTGTTTTGCAAAAAGAAGCCTAGAGAGGGGAATATCAAGAGGTGGGTCTGGCAGAGTTGAAGAGTCAGAAACAAAAAGGAGGGGAGCAGCCAAATGCTCTTTGGTGCAGCTCACGTGAAACAAGGGACACAACATGAGAATGTTCTTTACAGTAAACAAGGCAGGCAGTGTGTACAAGCAGTCGGAAAGAGCTGTTGTTGACATGAAATAAAAGCTGCTGCTTTATCTTCCAGAACTGACAAAGGCTTTGGAAGTGTCTGATCTGAGAGCATTGTTTCTCAGGAGGAAAAGGATGAGATGTCTCCTGTGACACGTAGCACCAGGAGAAGCCCTGTCGGTCTGATAAAGGATCGTGACAAATCATCAGGTGGGAGAGAACTGAAATAATTCCAACATTTTGATACTGTAAAGCTTTTGCACCTCATGGACTGTCCACACAATTATTGCAACCTGGGGATCTCTTCATTACTCTCTCAGATATTCACTGGCAGGCTCAAAGGAACAATTCTGTCTCCTGGAATTTTGGCCCCTTGCTTTGCAGCTTCAAATCAGCTGATGAAAGGGGATTGAGCTGAATCCAAGCTGCACGTGCTCCCATCTCAGGGAAATACAGAGGGAAATCTCCTGACACATCCTGACAACGGGAGCCACAGCAGCGAGAAAACAAATGCACACTGTCTGGGACTTCAGGGGTTTGTGTGTTCAGCCAATTGAGACCCATCAGCCCTCTTTTCACTCTAATTCCCAGGGACATGGGAATGTTTCAGTTACACTGGCACTGCTGGGCAGAGAATGTCTGTGTGGCTCCAGGAGCTGGGGCAGTTCCTGCTCGTAGCTGTGACTACACGGGCAGGGAGCGAAGCAGCCTGTGCACTCTGCCAGAGCCTGCAATTAAGGCTCTCCAGCCTGTTTAAATGACACCAACACACAGCTCCAGCAAGAGGTCTCTCCCTTTCACTGCCATAATTTACACTTGTTGTTGATCACTTAATATTCCCCATTCCAGCATTTTGCTCAGCAGAAGGGAGGTCAACGAGAAGGAGCAGAGTTCTTGGCTTGCACATCTGCTGTGCCAGGCTTTTTGGGAAGCTCTGACACTTGTGGATCTTTACAGTGCCTGGTGAAGAATATCAGTATTTTGGCTGTGGAGTAGGTCAGTGTTTGTAATGTGTCCATGGCAGAGCCTCTTATTTATGGAAGGATGTGGACACCAAGTGACAGAGAGTGACAATAGACCTCACCTGTGAGTGCCTTTCAGACCCTTGGACAATGTCTGATTTCTTCCCTGGCTGATGCTGGTGGGGTGCTTCACTGGGAGCTGGGGGCATTTGGGGGGTTGGTTAGTGCTTTTTTATTTTAAGAGTCTAGTCAGCAGGAAAAAGAGCCAGAAATACATGTCAGCAGAGAAAAGCCTCCAAATCCCATATCCAATTGAAGCTGTAGAAAGAATGGAGGTTGGCAGAACATAATTATGTAAATTGGAGTTCAGCCAGGACCCTGGGGCTCAACCCTCCTCCTCTTCCTGTGAAAGTGCCATTGGATATTTGATAGCTATATTGGGTCCAGCCACTTGGTTTTATGCATCCCTGGAAAGGCTGGAGTAGCTGGAGCAGCAAACCCCCTTGGCTTCTGTGTTATAAGAGCACCTCTGGATTTCCAAGCTACAGTTTGTGCACCTGAATTTCCTTTGGAAATGGGGAACATTAAGTGATCAACAAGTGTAAATTAAGGTAGTGAAAGGTAGAGACCTCTTGCTGGAGCTGTGGCTTGGTGTCATTTCAATCCCTGTGCAGGTGCTGCCAGCTGAGACCCTGCTTCTGCCCACGTGGCATCTGGTAGGATCAGAGCCCTGAGGCTGTACAGGCCCTGCTCAGATGTACCTTTTTAACTGCACTGGTGGGTGACCATATTTTTGATCCACTTTTCCCCGTGCCCTCCCACGTGCAGCTGAACACCCCCAGAGCCTGCAGCAGGGAGGGAATGCAAGATACACAAGTTACTCCATGCCTAAGGATTTTGCTGGGGCAGTTCCCCGAATCCCCACTCTTTTGGCCACATCTAGACATGTCAGCACAGCATGGCAAGGTTGGGCAGCCTGTGTTTGCCAGGGCATGAAGAAGAGTCCTGAATTCTCTGCTGTGAGTGTGTAACAAGCCCTGCCTTGTTCCATCCTGGTGTGATAAGCAGGACGGGGCTCTCTGGCTGCCCTGGAATCGTGTGGGAGGGATGTCCTGACGGGCTCTGCCCAGCTGCTGTCAGCAAATATGCTCCTGTAGAGGGCTGATCAGATGGCTCTGTGTCACTGCTTTGTCCCAGTGACCAGAACATGCCAGAAAAGTTCTTTCTTTTGATTCTTTGGTATAAATATTTCATGCGACCCAGGAAAGCAGCAGTGGGGGCTGGTCCGTGCACTCTGAGGAGGGGCCACGTGAATGGAAGGACTGTATTAATTATTATGAAACAGCTCTGAGAAACAAATGCAGGTTGCCATGGAAGCACCAGCAGCGACAACGTCACCTCATTTTTAAGGTGCTTTCAATGTTCCAAACAATTTCCCTTCTTTTTCAAAACAGACAGTGGCAAAATATCACAGTGGAGGGGAGATGGGGCCGTGTCCATGGGCTGTGCCAACCTTGATGCCCCTTTGTTACAGCTGAGAGACCAACTTCATGCCTAAGCCATGGATAAAGGGCACAGGGGGCTGCAGGTGGAAAAGCTGCCCAGGAGGCAAAGGAAAGCACAGGCTGGAGATCAGGGAATAGGCTGTTCCTTTTCCATCCAGATATAGAAGGGCTGGGGATCCACAGGGCAGTGAGTTCTGGTGACCCCTGGTCCTTGGGAGGTTTGGGGTGTACCAGGAGAAGAGTTAAACATTAAAGAGGGGACACAGGAAGCTGTCTCTGAGGATTTGACTGGAATAAATTGAGATCCTATAGGAGAGAGGAAATGGGAAAGCAGTAATGCTGAGAATTGGTAATACTGATTTAATGAATGCAAAAATGTAAATTATTGGAGAGCAGTGAAAAACGACAATAATAAATGCCTGGAAGCTGAGTTCTCTCTGCCCCTTTCAATCATCTATGCAGAGGGAAAGGTGACCTTTTAACCCACTTTATTTTAATGAACTTTTCGTTACCTGACTTGCCCCAGGAACTTGTAGTTTTAGTACATGTACCCAGTCCTGGTAAATCTAAAGGAATAATCAGCTGTAGCCAAGTCTTGACTCACCTGCCCTCAGATAGTCCCATCTGCAAGCTATAGGCACAAAGGGGATTGTGTCCCTCTGTTTTTCACCCAGACCTGGAGAGGGGCTGCTCCAACATTCATGGTTGGCCTTAAAATCTCTCTTGGACTAACAAGGAATACTGCAACCCACCTTGTGCTTGAAAAATATACACTTAAATAGAGTTACTAATAAAAAAGCATTTTAACCAGTAAACTAATGACATAACTGAGCCTCAGTTTTGTGCCATTCGCTTCGGAGATAAAGGGGTTTTATGCTAGGCCAAAACCAGAAATCAAGACATAAACCCTTGCAATGCTTTTCAGTGCCCTGGATGCTCACGTGCAGCAGGAGGACAGCACTATTGCAGCTGTTCAACCAAGCAGAGGTGGGTTGGAGCCCTTGCTGAAAGGCAGTGATACTTCCCTGCAGGAACAGCAGGAACCCGAGCCAAGGCAGCGGGCAGAGATGGAAAGTAAGTGCCCTCCTTGGATTCATTCTGATTCCCACTCCATCTTATGATCTCTGCGAAATCAGCAGCATCAAAAATAGCATCTGTGGTTATTAAAAGCATCTGTTAGTCCACTTAACCACTGCACTGGTGCCAACCCAGACCTGCCTGGGTCAGGCTCCTGCTGGGTGGACTCTGCCCCTCTGCAAGGGGAACAGGGGTGCTGAGTTACAGAGGGGGATTGGAGGGGTGTTGGACGTGCCAGAAGGCAGATGAAGACACACTGAGACTTTGAAATTCTCTTTGTAAATGGGAAAAAAAAGAAAGAAAAATGATTTCTCACAGGTTTGGCCCTCCCAAGCCTGAGCCTCCATCAAAAAGCTCCCAGCATCCCTTCACAAGCAATTTTATTGCTTTGGCAGCTAGGCTTGGAGGCCTTGGGGTGAAAACCTTTCTCCCAGCATTATGAAGATGGCAACCTCTTAATCCTAGAGAGCAAATGTCAGCCTGAAGCTCAGGAAAGGGAGGGGAAAACCCCTAAAGCATCAAAGGGCACACAGATGGTTAAAAACTGATGGAAAAATTGGGCACAACTGCCTGGCAGTGAGCCTGTGGATGTTCATCTGAAAACAATTGTTCTACAGATGCACAGTTCTTCTGATAAACCAAGTTCCAGCTGCTAATGACAAGTTGGGTGCTGTTTCACTATACAGCAGACAAAACGGATTTTCCACTGTGTTTCTGATGAAATTTTTAAAAATAATGAGGCGAGGTTTATGTTTGTTTTGTTGTTGTGGGTTGTATATTTTGGTTTGGGATTTTTTAGGGTGTTTTCTTTCTTTTTTAAAAAAGCCTCCTTTCATTTGAATTTAAAAAATGTTTTTGTGTTTCCTATCCCTTTCATCTCCAACCTTCCTGTGCAGCACCTGCTGAGAAGTCCAGCTCCATTGTCTGGTTGCTGTGCCAGCAGTGAGCAGGTTTCAACAGCCTCTTGTTATTCACACTTGTTTTCCTCAGTTGTTTTTCTCCTTTCTTCTACTTTCCCATGCCTGGTACAAGGCCACAGGTGTTTCTCCTCTGCTTTCCCATGCTTACAGTTGCATCTTCTCAAGGCCAAAGCTGTCCTCAGCCCAGTAGTCTTCCACAACAGCCTGAGTAGTCAGTGCCTTTTCCGTCTGGTCCTCTGGTGCCTGCAGTGCCTGTGGGGCTGTAATCAAGCCTGTTCACAGAGCCAGGCTGGGCTGGCTGTAGGGATGGATGAGCCATATGGGAAGCCAGTTCCAGCCCTGAGATGCTGACTGACCCAGCCCTCCGATGTGCAGTTGGGAGAGTGCTGTGGCCTGAGAGAAAATGTCATGAAAGTCTGTACCTTGAACTCTCGCCACTGTTAATTAACCACATAATGTCTCTTTTACACAGTGCTCTTCATCAGCTCATTTGTCTTGTTCACTTCATTTGGCAGATGGAGAAGGTAAAACTCAGAAGACTATCATTTGTCATTCATGGATCCTCTCTACGCAAGCCAAAATAAACCAGCTTTCTCCAAATGCCAGACCAGTGCACTAACCACAAGGTAACACTGCTTCCATCCTGTTCTCCCTATAAAATTTGATAAAATTAGTCTTATTTCTCCCTTTGATTCTTCTTGAAGTGGTAGAGTGCTACACTCCACTGATTCCCAAATGATTCCCCAACCCATCTCAAAACTTTGTGCCTCTTGCTCTGCGAAAGGGCATAACATTTGGAGTAAATAAGTAACACAGCTCTAGCAGAGCCACAGCATTGGATTTGATGCTCCTGTGTCAAGAATGGGATGGGCAACTGGGCCTGTAGCGGTTTTTCCCAGTGTCAGGCTTGCTTGGTGTCGAGAGCATCCATGAGGAAGAAGGTCTGTTCTCACCATGACAATGCTCTAAATTCCTCCTTGCTCATACCAGACACAGCCAGAACATGGATTTATCACTGGGATGATGCTGGGCTGAAGGCTTGTCACCACAATCCCTCTTCAGCAACTGGAGAAAAGGAACAATGACAAAAAGGTGCCCTTAAGAGTATTTGCTTCCCAAAGGAATGCACTTAAGGGCTCTGGAAAGCTCAGGATGTTATTAAAGGATGTGTGGGGGGAGCACTTGTCAGCCCTAAGTGAAATTGATAAAAAAAGATGTTTTATGCAACAGGCTGTATTTAAATCTAAGGGACTATTTAAGCTGCTTTGTGGGTAATAGCATCTCTTTGATTGAGAAGCCGTGTTTTAAATATGGAATTAGTGAAAGTGAGTGTGTTGGTGACCCTGTTTCCAGGGAAGGCACTGTTATGCATGTTGCAGTGAGCAGTGGGACTTGAGGTACAGTGAAGAGACTTTAACCCTTCAGTGGTTTTCCCCAGATTAAGGACAAGCTCCTCAACTCTTTTCCATCATGTCAGAGGTCTGGGTTTGGTCCCCTGACACCAGTGTGGTGACTGCGCTCGGTCAGGAGCACCAGATTTGGGAGAAGGGCAAATGAGGGTTTAAAAGGACTGACAGCAGAGAAACATCCATGTCAGCCTGGACCCCAAACCTCTCCTGGTTCATTGCCTTCTGCCTGTGCACCATCAGCCTCTGTTTGAGACAACCATCACATGCCTTACCGTTCCAGCTCTGAGCTGTCGTCCAGCCTTACAGCCCCTGCACACTCTGCCCGCATCTTGGCTCCTTTTCATTGCTCCCTTGATGCAGTTTGGCATCTCTCTGGGCAAAAAGGGCTACTGCTGCCACCTTCACCTGTCAATATCCCTTTCTTGCAGTGCCCTTCTGCCTTGGCATTCAATGCCATCAAGTCAGTAATTAGTATCACGTTGTAATTGAATTGTCAAAAGGAGCTTGGATCAGAGCTGACCGAGTCATCAGGGTTACTGCTGCCTCCTTTGGTCTTTCCTCATCTTTTTTATGTCTTTTTTTCATCCCTTCATCATTTATTAGATTATATAAGGATTAGATTGGGAGTGTTTTGGGGCAGGCTCTGTGCTCCTGCAGCACACCTGCAGCACTGCAGGCAGCTACAAACCTAATCAAGGGCTGCTGCTTGGTCCCTTCCCCATCCCTTGCTGTCTCTCTCTTCCTTCAATTTGTGTACTCAATTCCCAGTGCAACTGAGGGGGATGTTTCCTGAGGAGCATCAAGTGGCAGCAGATGTGCAGGGGTTTGTCCTGCCCAGCCAGGTAGAACCAGCTGCTAAAAACACAGCTGGGCAATGCTGGGAAGCACCTGAAGTGCTGCTAAAAAGGGCTCGAACAAGCCCTTGCTCCCTGCTGGTGCCTTTCTTGGGAGCTGTTCCCATCCCATGCCCAGTCCTGCCCACCCTGGTTTGTACTGCATGTCCTGGTCCTGCCTTCAGCTCTGACTCTCAGCCCTTGCCAGGAAAGGGTTGGGTGGTGAACACCTCAAAACCTCGACCAGGAGAACTTTTGGCTCCTCCAGGCAGCGCGGAAGTGTGTATGAGCCATTGGTGGAGCAGGGGGGAAAGTTCAGAGCCTGGCACAGCCACTCTCTGGAATCAAATACAAAACAGCTTCTCTGCCACTGGAACTCCCTTAGCCATGAATTTTGGGTTTCCCTTTGGCAGCAGCATCAATGAATTTGCAGATGAAAAACTGCACAGACAAGGAGTGGGGCTAGAGTGGAAAGAAACCCCCAGCTGTGGATTTGCCACTGAACTCCCCTTGTCCCACTGCCACTTCCCACAAGATTAATGCAGACAGCATGAAGAAAATGCCTTGGCAGAAACAAACATGTTTTCCATCCATCTGAGAACCCCAGCAGTCTCTGTTGATGCTCCTGCTCAGAGCCAAGCCATGAGCTTTCAAAGCCCCACTGGGACCCATTGTACAGTAGCATTCCCAAATAAAGGCAGTTCTTATGCAGCAGTTTTCAGGGCTGAGAGACAAAGCAAAGCCACCTGTTGTCTCCTTTGCAGGTGTTTTGACCTCTTTTTCCTGATACTGTTTTGCAGCAATACTTCCATTCTCCTCTCCCTTCATCTGCGCTCTGGGAGTCTCCAAAATTCCCCAGGCAGGTGGTGTTGCTGTTCAGTAGCAGGACTGCAGGGTGTGGAGGAGAAGCAGCTGCATCAGGCCCCACAGGCTGCAGAGATTTGGTCACTCAGCTGTAGGGACGACTGCTTTGCACCTCAGCAGAGTTTCCACCAAAGCTGGGCTTGCCTGAAAGGATTAGTCTGAATTCCTAGACAATTTCTGCACTGGCTGAGGGAGGATCTGTGGAAGGCAGGTGGGAAGGTAGAAAAGCCCAAGGGCAAGAGCAAGTGATGTGAGATCCTGTCAGTGCTGGTGGCTGGCAGGTCAGGGCTAGTCCCTTCAGTGCTCCTGTCTGCATGGGGGAACCCGTGAGGAGGGGGATACAGTCAGTCCCAAGGTGGTGAGAGAGGCTGGAGAAGCACAGCTCTGCCAAAAGACTGGCCATCAACAGTGAGCCCAGTGCTGTCATGCAGGGAGGCCTGCACAGCCCCTTCCCCGATCGCTGGGAACCTGAAGTTTCTCTTGCAGCTGAAGATTCACCCACAGAATCATGGAATGGTTTGGGAGGGAGGGAACCTTAAATCCCATCTCGTTCCACCTCCTGCCATGAGCAAGGACTCCTTCCACACGTGGCTGTGTACTTCTTCCTCAAAGCCCCCACCTCTTCCATGAGGATATGGCACGTGGGTCTTTTTGTATTCCTGAGCTTAGGGGCCCTGCTACTTCTCTCACTGCAAGGACAGACCCACCCAGTCAGCTCCGCTCTGTAACAAGAAGCAGCATCTGATGTCAAATGTTTGGAGGCTGAAGTGTGGCCAGTGACCCTGCACAACCCAGAGAGAGCAGAGCCAGAGCACAGCTCCACACCAGTTCTGTCCCCTCCAACTGGAGCCTCTTGGCTGGACACACAGCTGAGGACCCACCACCAGCACCCTGCCAAATGCATTCCCTGCACATCCCCCCACATCCCAATTTCCACATGATTAGTTGAAAGCTCTTGTTGCTATGGGACTGACATCTCCTTTCCTCTCCGTTGATTTTCGCAATTATTTTTTTTGGTTGTCTTTTTTCCAGGTATCTACTCTTCGTTCTTTTATTTTCCTGCTCAGAAAAGCTGGAATTAGAGAGGG
Organism: Anabacerthia variegaticeps; assembly: GCA_035583185.1. Classification (NCBI taxonomy): domain Eukaryota; kingdom Metazoa; phylum Chordata; class Aves; order Passeriformes; family Furnariidae; genus Anabacerthia; species Anabacerthia variegaticeps. The sequence continues at coordinate 5,393,594 of JAWWEW010000060.1, forward strand.
AGGTGGGAAGGGGGACTGGAGCTTGTAATAGGAAATAATGGACTTTTGTAAACATGCAGACAGCTTTTGCATGTGGTACAGTAGAAATAATCTGCTTTTGGTGGATCAGGAACACGCAGTTGGGCTGAGGCTGCTGGAGGGGCTTCCCAAAACAGAGGCAGCACGAGGGAACTGGTTTTTTGGGCAGGGGGACAGAGCCAGAGGGGGCACATTAGTCCATCCCTGTTCTCTCATGCTCTGCTGCATCCCTGAACATCTGAGTCAGGCAGCCTGAGCCAGCATTTGGCACGAGCCAGTCTCAGATCAAAGCCCAGATTTGTTTTTGGGGTGGTCGTGTGAGATTATTATTGTCTGTCCTGGAAACAGCAGCATAAATAGCAGCAGGGCTTAACACATGCAGCCACTGCCCCAAACTGCTCACAGTGGGGCAGATCCTCCCTTCCCCACAGGAGGGGACATTCCAAATAGAGGCAGGCCCTGGAGAACTGGGCTTGGGGACTCCAGGACCTGTCCCAGGGTGGGTGGCAAATCCCCCAGGGCTGCAGGGCCCCAGGCTCAGCTCCAGGATGGGACTCACACAGGGTGGCTGCTGCCTTAGTGTGGTGGCAGAGCTAAATGCAGCAAAGGGGACCAGTCTGGCTTCCTTTGGGGTTAGAAAAGCTCCTGTTGATCCCAGTGCTGGAGGAAAAGGCCTGGAGTCCAGCTGGATCATTGTGGAGGCAGAGGCAGGGGAGGGACCACTCCCTGTGCCAAAGATGCTCATGAGAAACTTGATAATCCCTGCTCTGGGGAGATTGTTATTGGAACATCTCTCTTTGCTCGAGGACAGTTCTCTTCCTCCTTTTAAGTTATTAACATGGAATTATCAATGCCCATAATCTGCTTTGTTGTACCTCCTAGCAGGGCTCACAGCACGTGGATTTCCAAAGGAATGTAATGGATTCAGTACAAACAGGAGCAGATTGATGTCCAACACTGAGGCAGAGGATGAATCAGCACTGTCTGAGGCACAGGGATAAGGATGATGTGGGTACCAGCAACCTCTGGAGGAGGAGGAGCAGTTCAGGGGCATGAGTGGATGTGTAGCTCTGACACACAGTCAGGAGACCAGCAGCTGCAGTAAAAGGAAGATGGATTCAGGACAAACTGATTTATCTGACACACCTGGCATGGAACAACCTGAAACCCAGTGTGCAGCCAGGTCAGTGAATAAAAGGTCGGGGGGAAGACTGGGTTTGTCACTGAATTCCTGAATAGCTGAAGCCACAGGGCTTAATTCTCCCTTCCAGCAAGGCACCCAGGCTTAGTTTAAATATTTCCACTGCTGGAGGATCCAGACCAGTTCTTGATAAATTGCTCCAATGGCCATTACCCTCATTCTTGGAAACCCCAGTCTATTTGGAGTTGAATTTATCCAACTTCATCCTTCAGTAACTGGATGTGATCTTTGTTTCTGAGGTTGAAGAGCCTCTTTTGGTTAAGCTGCTGCTCCTGTAACGCTGTACTTTGCATATGGAAGGGGTGGATTTGTTGTTGGTCAAGTCCACGGAGCTGCTTCTCTTCACTGGCTCTGCTTGAGAGTGAGAGAAGAGAGAATGAGGCTCATTATCACACTGAGTGCTGCACCCTCACACAGCCATCTCCAACTGCTTGAAAATGAGAACACTATTTTGCTTTACCACAGTGGGAGAAAAAGAGAAGCCACCAAAGGCCAAGACTTTCAGAAAACAATTTGGTGACTTTTTAGAGTGGTAGAGCCTGCTCTGCCCTTTGTGGTCAGCTGAGACCTGAGCACTCAGCCCTGGGAGGGCTCCTCAGCCATGTGGGCAGATTCCAGTATTACTATTAAAAGCTCAAAAAGCCAGAGTCAGCTCCTCCCCTGAGTCTAAAGATTAAAAAGGGGGAAAAAAAAAGAAAAAAGAGAAAAAAAAAAAAAAGAAGGCAGATTTCTCTGCTTGCTGCCTGGATTTATGAACTTCTGTTCTTCATATTTTCAACCACAAAAATCCAGAAACCTCATGCTTTAATGGAAAGGGAGGCTTGTAATCTGATAACATGACCCCAGGGGCTGTGTGTACAACTCCAAGGCCTGTATGAACAGGCCATTCCAAAAGCTTAAAGCACATCCAGAGCAAAAGCAGGAATAAAATGTGACCCCTGTTCTCTGGATGTACTCAGCATGAAATGTTTATTTCCTAGTTTAACTTGCCGGCATCTTTCACTGCCACAGCCCTGCCTGCCTCTTCTTCATGGGAAGGATGTTGTGCTGGGAAAGAAATCCCCAAGCTAGTCTTTGCCTGGATGGTTGGTTACACCCCACCAACATGCAGAGATGTCCCAGCCACAAGGAACAATCTCAGCACACAAAGAAAACAACAATCTGGACTGGAGGGTAAGGAGATTATAAGGATTAAACACGATGGAGAGAGATGTTTACAATTATTATTAGCTTCAAAATCTGCCCAAGCAGAACAGCAAGGCACTGCCCATCTGTTGTTTTACGTCTGCACGGCCTCGATAGTTTTGTTCTTGTCTGCACCTTAAATTTGATATTCTGGTACAACCTGAATGTAAAACAACACCAGCAACAGCAAAATCTGACCCTGGTGATGCAGGGCTGGAGGGGTTGGAGCTGCCTGGGTGGAAACAGCTGGGGATGAAGGGCCCTGCAAAAAAAAAAAAAAAAAAAAAAAAAATTAGAAAAAAGCTTGCAAAGAGAGAACTAGCATCATAAATGTAGTAATGTAGCAGGAGAGAGGAGGCAGCACTGCTGGGCAGGGACAAAAGGCAACCCAGAGAGTTTTCTTAAGGAAAAAAATAAAAAACGGTTATAATTAAGAACACATTAAATTGATCTGAGTGGACAAGGAGGTCATGACTTTTCACACAGGTCAGATTTACTGCCTTGGCATCTGTGTTATAAATTCTCTTATCCACACCTGCTGCTATCTGACAGGAAAATGTTGCTCAGGGCTGCCACACCAGCAAAGGATGTGAGAGGAGAGGGATGGAGAATCTGCCAGGAGCTCCCTTTAGGCGATGGAAAGAGTATGAAACCTTTTTCAAAAGAAATACAGGAAAATCAAGAGACAGATTTTGCAGGCTCTTTCCAAAAAAATTCTCACCTCAGCAACAAAACTGTTTTCAAGGGGAAGAATTGCCTCTGAAAGGGAAGGATGCTGGACCCAGTGCATTCTCAGAGGATTGTGTGCATGGGGGATGTATAAGCAGGGGGCTTATGTGTCTAAACCAATCTTGAGACACAAATTCAGTTTTCCATCTCACAAATATTCAACTCTTTCAAAGCACATTGATGCTTTGGGGGATTAGAGCATGAGCAGCCCAAAATCGCAGCAGTCCAGGATGTTCCTGCAAATATCCTCCACCCTTTGGGTTGAACAAGGGGAGACATTTCAGCTGGAAAGGATGAGGTACTGTCAGTGATGTCAGTGGTGAGTTTTTTGGTTGCTGCTTCTTTTTTTTAATTTTTTAAACAGAACGGTTCAGAGAGTTGTCTCAGAACGTTTTGTTTTGTTTTGTTCCTGGTGAATAATTTAAAAGATTTAAAAAGCTGAAATAGCCCTAAGAAAAGATTGTTCTGAAATGACTGTTGATCTTTTTCTTTCTCCCAAAAGTCACTGAAAACCTGAGTGAACCTTGAGTACATTGGGAAACAGGTCTGATGTTTTGGCTCAGTCTGACCTGAAAACCTGCTCCTGTTGTGCCATAAGCACAGGCTTGACAGGTGGAAGCAAAATGAGCAGTTCAAGTGACAAGAGCAAGATCACCTTGCAGGTAAGGAGCAGAGATGGAAATATATCCCTGTCTTCTGCCCTGTCTTTCTGCTGAGCCCTTTCTCTCTTTAATCACACCATCACAAAGGTTCCCTCTGTGGCAAGGCCAAACCCAGCCGCATTGCTGATTGCAGGGCAATGTCACCAACTCACAGGAGCAGGAGATGCTTTCAGCAGCTGTAAATCAGCACAGCATCCCTTTCCCTTCCCCAGAACTCTGCTGATTTATGCTGGCCTCGCAGAGCTCCCTGGGAGACATGTGCTGGGGGATTCAAATCAGGCTGTCGGGTGTCCCTGTCCTGGTGATGGATGTGACACCCCGAGGCAGGGACGTTTCCTTTCACAAGGGGCTGTGTTGGGTTTGGTGAGTGGCAGTGCTGGCACAGGGGCACGTTTGGGTGCTGTGGCAGCTCAAGGTGCCCAGGTTTGGTGCTGCTGACAGAGGAGCACTTATTGAGGCTGTAAGGGGCAGCCTGATATTGCAGAGGATGTTTATTTTCCCAGATCAAGTTGAAAACTCACAGCAACTTCCCACAGTTTATGAAATTAAATACTTGGATGGGGCTCAGAAACACACAGCTCGCCAGACTGAGAAGAAACATTTAGCAAAGGTCAGCCACAACTATTTACACGGGGTGTACACATGACACAGTAAACTTGTACTGAAATAAACCCTCCAGCCCCAATCCCATATATTGACTGCACAAGGTCCTGTTTTGATGCTGGATTGCTTTGAAATTGTTCTGCTGAAAACTTTCTTGACATCAGTGTGCTCCAGCAAAATGTTTCAATCTCACTGAAATAGCATTTCCCATTGGAAACCTCTTTAGTTTAACTGTTTCCTTGTCTGGGCTGGTGCTCCCTGCTCCAGGATTGTTCTCTCTGTGACCAGCATGTGACAAGGCTTAAATAAGTAATAATTTGTAACCTGCTTTGGTATCCCCTGGTAAAAGATGCCTAGACCACTGTGCATTACAGTACCGTGATTTCTCTCCCCATTTCTTTAGAATGCATTAAATGTGTGGGTGCTCCAGTTATTTCCTCTAACAGTTGATATTTTACCCTGCTATATTTTTATCTTTGCTGTATTACATAACAAGTTATGCTGATGTCAATCTGGAAGCTCCAGCACTGTCAGTAAAACTAATCCAGTTTAACACAAGCCTAAGATGAAGGTCGAATTCCTTGTGATAAAAAGAGGAATTAACCCAAATAGATGACAAAACTCCTAAGAGTGCCTGGTCCCTCTGTTCTTACATTGGAAAAATTTTCAATCAACACAAGATAACTTTCACTCTCAGCTACATCCTTGGTGTATGCCAGGAGAGTTTATACCCCATGGTTTAGCCTCCCAAAAGCTTTGGAGCTGGGGAAGCCACGGGAGAAGTGGAATCAGGAATAATTCAGCCTCTCCACTTGCATTAACACTGAGCTGTCTTTTTGGTCAATAATAAGTTCATCATGAGACACAATATTTCCTGGGGAACTAAGCTTTTCATGAATTAGCTGCTCATTTGGCAAAAGACTTTGGCAAAACAAAGCATGAAGAACAGAAAGTGTGAGGAGGTGGTGGGAAACTCCTGGCGTGCCCCTTGTCACTTTGGGCAAGAAGCAAAATGTGATGTGCAGAGTTCACAGGCGAAGACAGAGAGCCCTCTGAGAGGTGTTATTCTCATCCAAGGTTTGACTCACCCTCTGGAGATGACACTTTCTCCTTTGTTGCAGAGAGGGAGCAGATAATGAGCTCCGAACAGACCTCTCAACTCCCAGGCAGCAAAACCTGAGCCAAATCCTTGTGTGGTGCCACAGCCACTGCAGTTGCTCGGTATTGTTGAGCCAAAGCCTCTGAACACTTAGTGCCAGCTCTGATCTGTGCAGCAGCTCAACATCTGTGAGGTCAGAGGGGCTGCAGCTGGTGGAAATGATGAGCAGCCCTTCCTGCCCCACGTGCTGGTGGCCCCTGCACATGACCAAGGCTTATCCCAAACACCATGTGCCAAAACATCCTGCTGTGCCCAGCTGGGTTGTGGTGGGGACCAGGGTCCTTGCCCAGCCCCAGTTGCCCCCACTGGGACTGTTTTCAATCCCTTGGCACCTCAGCTGCCATCTGGCAAATTCTGGGGGCACTCCCCGGGGAGAGTGTCCCCTGGGAGGATGTGGAGTTCGGGAGCAGACGTGACCCTGCTGATGCACCCACCTGGATGGGAAGGGACCACTCCAGCCTCTACTGAGACTGCCATCAGCCCTAGATGAGGTGGAGCTAGAAGGGATGTGCAGGATATCTGCTTCCCCAGATGCTGCCAGCTGGGTCAGGATTGCTTCCCAACATCCAGGGGCACAGTCAGCTCCTGTGGCTCAGCCCAGCAGTCCAGGCTGAGCTGTGCCACCCCTGGGAAGGAGGGAACAGTGAGCTGGGTGTGCAGATGTGTGGTTGCAGAGGGAGGAAAGGCGAGTCTGTAGGGAAACAAACCACAAACACATACTGGGAACAAGCAGAGCTTCTAATTTCCCTGGATGACAGCAATGCTGATGTGGATTTTCCATCCCTCATCCCTCCCGTCACATTCAGCTCCTCAGTTCAGTTTCCTCTGGTCACAAGAGCCTTTCTTCCCTCCAAGAAAGGGGCTGTGGCTCAGTGACAGGGTGTACAAGGCACCTCCTGCCACCACCAGCAGCAGAGCAGGAAGGGAGGTTGTTTTTCTCATGGTGTTGTGCCTCATTTACCATTTGCTGTCAGGGCAAAACTTGAGAGCTGCTTTGGTGTCAGATTTTTGAAGACTGGTGCTGGCCATAGAGAGCAGCTGTGCTGTGGGATTTCCTTTGTAGGACATTGTTCAGACCAAAAAGTCTGTAGATCTCCAAAAAAGAGTGAGATTTACTTCTTGGTATCCAAGAGTCTGCAGAGCTGGGCTAACTAATATATGAAAATTGAAGAGCCATTAAATCTTTGCTTTCAAGTGTAAGCCAGGTTCTAATTGCTAAGGACTGGGAGCATCCTCTGCAGTGCCTGGCACTGAGCATCCCTGGAAGCAGGATGCTGTGCAGGTGGTGCTGTGCTGGAGCAGCCCTGTCCATCTCATCTCTGCAGCCTTCTCAACCAGCTCCAGTTTCCCTGCTGCATGTTCAGCTCGGTTCTGGCCTGTCACTGCAACTGATTGGACATGCTAATGAGACTGATGGGCTTTGATTGTAATTAAGTTGCTGCTGCTTGTTGCCCTGGGCCTGTTTTCCATCAGCTCAGCAAGCACAGCCTGGTTGTGTCTGTGATCCAGGCAAAAGCAGCTGGGCTGTGGGGTGGGAGAGAAACACAAGTGTGGTACGAGAGAGGTCACAAAAATAGAAAATTCAGGCCATGGTGTTTTGGGGGAGCAAGTGAGGATTGTTCTAGCAGTGGGCATGGCAATCAGTGTGTTAATTCGGCATCGCTGGGGTGGGCCCACCTGCTGCCCCTCTGCGTGTTGGGGGCTGTACAGCAGGGAGAGGCTGGGGCTTTCCTCTTGGGGTTTGTATGGAGCAGGGTGAGGATCCAGATCTGCTGGAGTGGGGATCTGGGAGGGGAAGGCTGAGTATCCAAGACAGGGCACTCCTGGTTCTGGCCTGGATACAGCTCCAGCTTTCTTAAGGATGCCCCTTCCTATTGTGTGGGGAAAACTTCAGGATGGAAACACAGCCCCACACTGGGGTTCACAGCCCCTACTTGGCTGCTGTTAAAATTAATGTTTCATCTCAACCTTTTTTCCTGTCTCCAGCCTGGTGCTGCTTTCTGACCAACACCAATCCTGGGCATCCTGGCATCAGAGGCACTGGAGTGATGCTGGAGCTGGTCCCTTTGCACGGGTGACACCACGACTGCAGAGACCCAGCAGGGAACACACACCCCTCAACCAACAGCAGCTCCTGGCCCAGTGCTGGTACAGTCAGATACTTATTTCTGCAAATATTTGATGTTATCATATTTATAATGTCCTTTTTCCATAGATCCCAGAGCATGTTAATCGACTCATTAACAAATTGTTAATGACTGTGGTAATTGAAGTCCTAAGCATGCCTATAAATTAGATTTACTGACGGGGTCTGAGGTCTGAGTTGGTTACAGCTCAGCCTCGTGGCAGTGGGGTGAGCTGAGGTGATTCCTGAGCTGGGGAGCTGATGGGGGCAGCAGCTCGGGATCTTCTGGGACTCTGCAGGGCCGTGGGAGGACTCAGGGGAGTTCTGTGATCCTGGAGACGGGGAACGTCTCACTCCTCAACTACATGCTTAATCAGGGCAACTCACCACGTTACGGCCAACAAATGTCAATGAGAGCACATTTGTAGTTGCTGGTGTTATTTTCTCCTTAATGAAATGTCAAAGGGAGGGAAAACAGCGGAAAATGTCAGCAATTGGTCTTTTTATCACATAGGCAGTTAGACATGGGCCTTCTCAGCAGAGATGCCAATTTATTAGAAGGCTGTTGCGGGCTGGATTTGACAGGGTGGAAGGAGCTCAGATTTCCATTAGTGATCACCTTTTAACCACCCCCAGAGATGCTAATTTGCTATAAATGTACTTTGCTGTAAACATGAAGAGAGACTGAATGAGTAAAACCTCAGAAACGTGGGTGTCTGTGGCTGGGGGACAGCACAGCTTTGCTGACTTCAATAATTAAAGCAGGGAGCAAGTGAGCACCCCCACTCCCAGTAAAGCTTGTCACTGGACTTACATCCAGGGTGGCAAGTTTGTGGTAAAGGTTGCTCGTAAAAAGCTGTTGTCTGGGAAAACACAATATAAAAATGTTTCCCAGAAACGCTGCATTTATTTAATTGTGATCTGTGGATGCAAATGCTGTGGCGGGGAGGAAGAGTGGTGAGGATTTGTTTGTGTTTCCCGGGTGAAAGAGATGATGCTGGAGCAGCCCCACTGCTGCAAAACTGGAGCTGCAAACTCGTGTGTTCCGGTGACACTGCAGAGCTGAAAATAACCTTGAGAGAAGAGTCTGTTTGGAAAGAGCTGGTGGCTCGTCAGGAGGGAGGAAAATTAACAGGAGATGGATGGGTGGTGATGGGCTGGGCAGGGAGAGATGGGGAGGTCAGGCATGTGCTGACCACGAGAGAGAAAACAAGGAAATTTCCACAAAAATTGCTGCTCTGCCACGCTCAGCTTTGGAAATTAATAAATTGGTTTGACTCTGCTTGTCTGGCTGCCAGGACTCACCTGCCCTTGAGGTTCTCCTGCAGGAGGAAAACCCGGTATCCCACCCAGGGAGATGGGTGTGGGGCAGCAATTTTGAGCAGCCTGATGCTCTGCCTTGCTGAGGGAGATGACACTTGTAGTTTTTTACCACAGCGAGGATATTTTAAACTCAAATGATGACTGTCAGGGAGGCTGGCTTGGATGGCACAGCCACAACTGAGACCTTGAATTGATTACTTCTCTCTCCTAGGCTGCTGTCCCAGTCCTTCACGCTCCAACTTGAGTAGTGACACTTGAAGAAATCCATTCTGCTGTTCTCTTGAGGTAACACCTACCTGGGACAGTGTGGTCAGCAAGGGAAGGGGTAAACATCCACATCAGTGCTGGGATTCAGTGGGAAAATGCAGCTGGATAAGGCAGCACTGCCCTTAGTCTGACACCCTTTGCAGTAACACCCAGAGGATCAGGGGGCACCCCCTGAGCCTTGAAAGGAGCTGCAAAGGTCAGTGCAGGAGCAGCTGTGACAGGAGAGGATGTGGCAGCAGGAATGCTGTGGGTCTGTCCCCACTGGGATCGTGGCCAGTGACTGCCCTATGGAATTGCTGTGAAGGAACCAGTGGGTTCCTTGCAGAGCTGTGCAAGTGCAGTAGTGACTGAGCATGGTGTGATATATTTAGCCAGTGGTGATGCAAAATACAGAAATAGCAGTGTAAATCCCAGCTGTGTCTGATACCTGCTGGTGGCTTCCTCAGGCTGATTTATCAATAACTAATGGCAAAGGTGTCTGCCTTAATGTATCAGGTACTGGGAATCAGGAAGCCCTGCAGTGCAGTGGGGCTGCTGGGTGGGAGCAGAGCTCAACTGTGATTTAGGGAAACGTTAGAGCTTGGCTTAAAACCCTTCTAGACCTGTGTATGTGCTTCCAGTAAGCACAGATATTTACAGTGAGCTGCTGCACAGAGCTGGATCTGTGTCTGTGCTTAAATTTGTTCCTAACACAGCAATTTTTCAGATTTCTGGTATGTGTGTGCTACTGCCCTCAGAGAGCCTCTCTGACATGGTCAGCCCTCGGGGAAAGTTTCTCCTTTCAAGTTTTGGTCACTGTCCCCAGCTCACCCCCACGTGCTCAGATTCAAACCAGGCACTAAATGGGGATGTACCACTGGCTCCATCCTGGTTTACACTGGGATTTTTGGATGAGAAATTCAGCTCAACCCTTCTACCACCTGCTTGCGTCCCACAGAGAGGAACTTGGTGTGACTTCTGTGCCTCAGCTCCTTGCTACAAAAGTGAGAGGGAAATGTTAAAACTGAACTAAACCAGGGTTTTCAATTACACAAATGTTTCTGTGAATAATAGGCTTTGTGAGGCATTATTCTACAAATCCTAAATATGGGGTTTAACCTCCTCATTATTATCCCTTTAATATCAGAAAGCCTGTGAAGGCCTTAATCTTGCATTCAATTATGCTCAGGCTGAGTTAAGAGCACATTGGTGGCTGTGGTGACATGTTTAGCCTGTGCTCAGGCTAAACTTTATCAATCAGGGTATTAAAATATCCTATAGTGTTTTCTCATCGCAGGGTGGGGGCAAACACAACTTTTTTGGTGTTGCCCAGGGATGCTGAACCGGGACCATGGGGGTTCTGGGGGTTTCCTGCCCTGAATTTGGGCGGCCCCTGCACGGGACAGGTGAAGGTGTGAGCACCACGGGGCGGGGGGTTGTAGCCCCCACCCCACTGGGGTTTCGCAGGGGGGCTCTGAGGATCTCGGGGGTCTCCCGTGGGTGCAACAGCCCGGGGGGGAGCATCGGTCCCCCGGGGATTAGGGCAGGCCCTGGCTGTCCTGCAGCCCCGGGATGTCCCCCCAGCCCCGGGATGTCTCCCCAGCCCCGGGATGTCTCCCCAGCCCCGGATGACCCCCCAGCCCCGGGGTGTCCCCCCAGCCCCGACTGTCCCCCCAACCCCGGATGACCCCCCAGCCCCGGGGTGTCCCCCCAGCCCCGGGGTGTCCCCCCAGCCCCGGGATGTCCCCCCAACCCCGGATGACCCCCCAGCCCCGACTGT
>JAWWEW010000060.1:5404724-5441447 GCA_035583185.1 Anabacerthia variegaticeps
CCCGGGAGGTCCCCCCAGCCCCGGGATCTCCCCCCAGCCCCGACTGTCCCGCAGCCCCCGCCGTGACCCCCGCGGGCCGGGGGCGTGTCCCGTGTGACGTCACGCGGCTCATTTGCATTGTCCCCGCCCTCCCGCGTCAGCGCTGGCGCCGCTCGAAGTTGTGGCCGGGCCGTTCCGTTCTGTTCCGTTCCGGGCCGGGCCGGGCCGGGCCGGGATGGACGCGCTCAAGTCGGCGGGCCGGGCCCTGCTGCGGAGCCCCAGCGGCCACAAACCCTCCTGGGCCGGCGGTCGGCACAAGAGTGAGACCCCTCGCTCCGCTCTGCCCTCCCTCGCCTCTCCCCCCGCCCCACCGCGCCTCCCGTGCCCTCTCCCGCTCCTTCCCCTCTGTGGGATCTCCCCTTTCTCCGCCTTGCGCCCGCTCTTCACCCCGCTCTGCCCCGGCCTCTCTCCCCGGCCCCCTGTACTCTGCTTTCTGCTTTGCTTCTCTCTCTCGCCCCCTTTTTTAAACTTTTCCGCTCAAACTTTCCGCCCCCCGCTTTGTTCGCGCCGCCACCCCGCCCTGCAGCCCCTGCCCGGTGTCCGCAGCCCGGCACCAGGGCCGGGCCTCGTCCCGCTGTCGATCCGGGGCGCGATCGATGGCCCCTCCGCCCCGAGCCCGGCTCATCCCCCGGGCCACACCGCGCTCCAGGCTGGGATTGACCCAGCAAAGCCACCCCTGGGATTACCCGCAGGGCACGGGGGGGCAGGCTCGGGGCTCGGGGGGCCGTGCGGTGCCTCTGGGGGTGCCCTCGGGGTGCTGTGGCCGTGAGAGCTCCCTTCGCTGGGAGGTGGTGCTGGGAGGGTGAGGTGACAGACCTCAGAGGTGCAGGACGGGATGTGTGGAGAAGTGTCTCTGTCCCGCCAGGGCGCTCCTTCCTCTCTGAAAGCACTTTAGTGGCTTCACCCAAACCACCTCTATTTCCGTGCCGGGCCGGCGGGAGCTGTGGGTGCCCAGGGCCTCGCTGCAGGTGGCATCGCTCCAGGCACTCTGGGGTGGCCAAAGGGCCCCGGGGCTCAGTGACACGGGGCCAGTGCCTGGCTGGTGAGACGGGGAATGTGGGGCAGGGAGCTGCCTGTCCATGGCACACACACCACCTTGCTGTTCTCGCCTGGCTTCAGCCCAGGGTGGGAGGGCAGTGGCAGCACCTTTGGCTTTTGAGAAATCCAGGCTTTTTGCTGGCACCCTCTGGGATAGCAGGTTAACACAGCATCCCACCTGCCCTTGTTTTTATTCTTTTCTTCTGCAGGACCTGTGTGTTGGACACAGAACCTCTGCTCTCTTGCACTGCCCATAGGACCGCTCCCACCTGGATTCACTTTGACTTCAGCCAGTGCTGGTGTCTCACCACCTGGCACCTACACCCAGCACTGGGAGTGGTGCTGGGGTTTGTCACTTATCTCCCATCCTGCCTTTGCAGGGAGGCTGAGTCACTGGGGGTTATCCCAGGGGTGCACTGGGTCCCTCACGTCCCTGCCCTCCTGCACTGCAGGGAGCTGTGGAGTCTGGCCTGCTGCTTGGAGGAGACTGAGTTCAAGGCAGCAAAGCCTCAGGACGTGTTTTGTCTCTAGGAGGTCTGTCGCTCCCCAGGTCAGTCCTGGGTTGCCAGCTCCATGTCTGGAAGGTGGCTCCTTCAGTGTAATTTCAGGCTTAGAAATGCCCACCTGACTTTCATTTTGGTCCCAGACTTATCCCTATATTTAGAACACTCTTTCCCACCCGCCCTGCTCTTAAAGGAAGAGGCCAGTAGTCTCCTTGGTGGTTTCTGGGGAGAGCAGAGACCTCTCCTCACTAAGGCTTCACCTATGTGAGGGGCTTCTCAGGGCTGCAAGTGACTGCTTTAGCAGGTCACAGCACCTCACCTGGATCCTGGCAGCTGCCTGGGCTTAGCAGTAAATCCCATCTTAGCCTGAGTGTGTAGGTGATGGCTTGCACAGCAGAAGGTCATTGCTGTGCGTGGGGTGGCACCAAGCCCTTCACTGGGCTAGGGCTTGGGCTCGGGATCCCCTTGGTTATGGTGTGAGTCTGAGTGCTCACAGTTAAACTGATGGATTCTAAAAGGTTGCTTCTGTTTGTTGTGGCTTGTGGAGAGCATTTTGTGATTTGTTTTTGCTGTGTTGGAGAGCTGCAGGGGCTGATGATGAGGTTCCCCACATGAACACGTTGTGGTTGCTGCATGGCTAAAGCGTTCTTTTGCCTCCTCCAACAGCCAGGTCTCTGCCCATCTCCTTCTTGGAGCTTCTAGCTCTTCACGCTTGGGAGTCCAGGCAGCAGCTAAACCAACACCCTGTTCATACCTAACCCCTCAGGGATATCCATGTATGCTTGGGAATCCAAGAGCCTCTTTGTTGTCTCTCTAGAGCTCCCAGAGAACTGGACCGACACCCGCGAGACACTGCTGGAGGGGATGCTCTTCAGCCTCAAGTACATGGGGATGACACTGGTGGAGCAGCCCAAGGGAGAGGAGCTCTCTGCAGCTGCTGTCAAAAGGATTGTAGCCACTGTGAGTGTCTGTTGGAGCAGAGCCCTGTCTCCTGCTCTTCAAAGGAGTCTGTCACTGGGGAGAGTTTGAAAAGCCTCAGGTCTGGAGGCAGCTGTGAGCTGGGGGCTTCAGGATTGCAGGCCCAGCCCCTCCAGGGGTGTGCAGGTGTCTGGTGGTGTCGGTAGAACTGCAGACAGTGGCGCTGGAAAGCCCTTGGGGCCAGCCCTGATCGTGGGATGGGGCAGGCTGTGGAAAGCTGGTGTTAAGTGTCTGAGCTCTGGCTCCCCTTGATAAGCCTGGGTGACCCTGGGTGTGTGAGAAGCCTCTGACCTGGTGAAATCAGCCTGCCCTGGGACTATGTCTCCTCCTGCAAGGCAGGGACAGTGTTTGGAGCGTGGCCAGCGCAGTTCTGGGTTTTCCTTCTCAGTATTTGGAGGGTTAAGAGGGGAAGGGAGCAGGACAGCTTGCTCCAATTCCCAGCCAGCACAGCCAGTGTCCCACTGTAAGCTCTGATGCAAGAGGAACTGATTTTCAGCTGTCCTGCAGCATGGAGCCTCCTCAGAGCCCCAGCTCTGAGGAAAATCAACGCTTCTTTAAGCCCATATAAAACTGAATGAGGCAAAGCCCCAACTGTGCCATTAACCATGGTAAAACTCAATGGGGTGGCGGATGGTGCAGGGTAGTGCTGGATCCTTTCCTGGCATGTGCTGAGCTGGACAGAGGGAAGCACTCACATGAAACAGAAGCTGCTGGCAGAGCCCTTCGTGTCTGCTCTGATTCACTGAGAACTGAGCCTTTAAATAAAGCCCCGGGTCTGAGGCAGCCTTTGAGGGGCAGGACCAGCCCATCTGGACATGGCTCATGAGGTCACAAGGGAGTAGGGCTGAGGATCCAGGTCTGCAGTCTGGAACTAGCTGGATGTATATTATTTCTTTTGGAGACAGGCTGGGCAGTGAGCTGAATGTAACCTGAAGGCTGAAAGCATGAGGCTGGTAAATAAGAGAACACATAAAAGTACATAAAAGTCTAGTTACTTTTTAATGCCAGTTACACTGGCATTGTGACCTTGCACAGGGGATGCTTTGCCACTGGAGTGGGGTCTGGCAGCATAGCTTGGAGCTGGCTGCTTGGGAACCCATGTTGTCCAGGACTGTCCTGCTCTCAGCACGCTTCCCTTGTTTGTGCTGGTGGCCCTTCTGCTCTAGAACTGGTCCTAAAGGCAGAATTCCCCAGGTACTCGCACAGCTCAGCCAGAATAGCTGCCAGTTTGTGCCAGTGGCCACAGGGAAATTCCTGTGGAGGTGCTGGGCTGGAAGTGCCTCTGCACAGCATGGAGTGTGGGTGATGTGTGTCCTTGTCTCCTTAATGCCAGTAAAAATCATGGCTTCAGGGCAGGAAAAGTTTTAACAAGTGCTTTATCACACCTGGTACTAAAATCAGGCTCTAGTACTAACGAGTGATACTAATGTGTGTCTCTGGAGTCTCTGCTTGTGTGCCTTTCTATGTATCAGTGTTAAAAATCTGGAACTTTCCCCTCCCTCTTCCCCTTCCAAAGGCAAAAGCAAGTGGAAAGAAACTGCAGAAAGTGACTCTGAAAGTCTCTCCCCGAGGGATTGTGTTGAATGACAGCAGCACAAATGAGCTGATTGAGAACATCTCCATATACAGGTGGGTTTCGGGGTGCGCTCGGTGGGTGTGTGTGCCAGAGCTGCTCCTCTGCTCCATCTCCCCCTAATCTGATCTGCTGCCTCTCTGTCCACCACATCTGAATGGAAAGCAAAGCCGGGGAAAGGAGAGTGAGTGATAAATCTAAAGTAAAATTACAGCTGGTGCGATGTGTTCAGCTGGGAGTAAGGAAAGACATGACGAGCCTGAAGGTGGAGTGTGTGCAAACTGCAGATCCACAGCCATGCACTCCATGGCCACATGTGGCTTTACTGCCTGTTTGTGGCTCTAGAAATGTCAAAGCATCTGGGGTGATGGCAAGGGTGGAAATAGAGAGGGTGGTCAGAGCATCCCTGAGCTGGGGCTGCTGTCTCCTCACTGCCTGTTCTGTGTCTGTGTTATGTTTAAGTGGCTCTGACAGGGAGCAGGGCTGGAACAGCTGCTGGGACCTGGTGCTGGTGTGGGGAGGGTGAGCATGGGTTATCCCCTGCTCTGGCTTTGGAAGATACTTCTTTTGGAAGTATTTCTTCAGTGGCAGGAGGCAGGCACAGGCCTGGTGGAGCAGAGCTCAGCTTAGATCTGGCCTTTTCCGTGTCCTTCATCCCTTTTCCCTCTGCATCCCCTCCACTCTGCTTCTGTTCTTCACCTGCTGCTCTGTGCTAAATGTGGGAAGGGGAGCAGGGGCTTGGGGCTCTCTATAATGACACCACTAACCCACTTGCTTTTCTCCAGTCCAAACCCAGCAGTCACACACAGCAAGGGCTGCAGGGCCCAGCCCTCCCTGGGACATAAACCTGCTGCTAAAACAGAGCTGGGCAAAGCAGCTGTGCCAAAATTGGGATCCCTGTGCTGGTGGAAGAGCAGGAAGAGCCTAAAATTAGGGATTTTAGATACTGCCTTAAATTCTCCCCAGACACTTTACCAGCTGTTGATAAAGCTGTTCCTGTCAGCACCCATGTATGAGCAGCCCCTGATTCAGTGACTGAAGCTAGCACTTGCCAAACAGGCTGTTTTGGGGACTGGTGCTGCTCCCTGGGGACACTGGTGCTGTGGGGTCACAGTGACAATTGGGATCTGTGTGCATGGGGGTCTTCTGCGCACTCTGTGTGTTCCAGCAGTGGCAGTCCCCGGGCTTTCCTCTAACACCTCTACTGTCTTCTCCTCAGCTTCTCTATCCACTGGGATGATGCTGGCTCTGGGATCTTCCCCAGACCGTGTGCTGGGACAGGACAGGGTGCTCATGGCTAAAACACAGCCACTGTCACTGGATGTGCTGCTGCCAGAGGCCTCGGTGCTGAAACTGGCTCACTTCAGAGGCAGGTGTGAGTTATCCTGTCCCTGGAAATCAATGACCATTCAATGTTGAGCCAGGGAGTGCTGGAAGGGCCATGTGCCAGCACAGATGACTTGCCACGGTTTTGCCATGGTTATTAAAAGAGTGATCATGTGGTTTTGTGAAAAATGGGAGAAAGGAGTGAACTTCCAAGAGCTTCTTTAATAAATCCAGAGCTCAGCTCAGCTCTGGAAAACAAAATATAGGCCATTGAGCAGAGACATCCTCACAGATAAGAAGCTAATGCAGTGTAAATAAATTTTGAATGGGGCTTTTTTAAGTCCCAGCACCTGCTGGCAACTGGGACCTTCCAGTTCCCTCCCTGCAGACTCTCAGGGGCAGCAAGCTGAAGGTGCAAAATGGGGCCATGGGATAACTTTCATTGAAGCATCCCAATTTTTCCTCAGGTTTTCTCTTTCCTTAACACCTGTTTGATGTGGGAAGAGGCTTTGCTGGCTGTCAGCATCTTCCACCTTGCAGTAAACCTGTGGGACTGCTCCAGCCTGTGCTTGCTGACCTCAGACAAGATAGTCCTGCAGCTCTGGGTGCAGACAGACATGGTGGAGGCTGATGCTGAGGGACCTGCTGCTCTGCATAGGTTGCTGAGCCCTCAATCCCAGCCTGGTCTCCCCAAACATGCCAGCCTGTTGCTCTTCCAGAGCCTCGTTTGGCATTTCAGAGTCAGCCCTGCCCTGTCCAGGGGCTGGGAGAGACCCAGCCATCCTGGGGATGCTCCACTGAGGAGGCCGAGCCTCCCTCCCCACATCCTGTGCACTCGGGGGCATCCTGTGCATCTGCTGTGGATCTCCAAGCCTGAATTTCAGCCTTTCCAACAGCTTTTATTGGGCACTCTTGCATCAATTTCTTTCTCTGCTTTGAATCTCAAGATTAAATCGTAGGCTGAGAGCAACTCCTCTCTCCTTGCAAGCTTGTCCTCCAAGGAAAACCTTCCAAGCGAGTATCTCTTCTGAAGACAGAGAGTTTTTCAGGTGTAGTCCCAGGATACCTTCTCTAGCCTATCCTTTCCCACAAGGTGAAACACGTTCTCTTCTCTTCTCTTCTCTCCTGCCTCTCTGTGTGGTGCGTGTGGGTCATGCCGTGGCATCAGGAGTTGCTCTGGGCTTTTACACTCAACCCCATAGCATTGACTCCTCCACCTTGGGAAGTTGTGCTGAGGCCTGGTAACATTCCTGTGCTCCCTCTGCCTTCCCTGCTTGGCCCTGTTGCTGGAAGCCCTGGGGCAGGTGCTTGCTGGCAGGTCTGAGGAGGGGTTGGTGGATCTCGGTCGTGCTCAGTGCCCCAGACACGTTTCATTCTGTCTTTCAGGATATCCTACTGCACGGCAGACAAGATCCACGATAAAGTGTTTGCCTACATTGCTCAGAACCAGCTCAATGAGAACCTGGAGTGCCATGCCTTCCTCTGTACCAAACGGAAAATGGTCAGTCCAGAGGAAGAAGTGGGGATGTAGGAGGAGGAAGCAGAGAGGGGCTGAAGTGGTGAGGTAACAGCTCTGTCCCCAGTTAGAGCGAGGGGGGAGCAGCCACGGGAGAGCTCCCACCCTCCTGCTGCTGTTAATCCAGCAATTCATCCTGGCAGTGCCTGACCGTTAACTCCAGGCTAGATTCAGCCCATTGTCTTGGCAGCTGAAAGCTTCTCTGCCCTCTGAGGTGGGGGTGAGAGGACATGATCCTGTACAACACCTGAAAATCCCCTTCCATGCTGCATTCCCAGCTGCTGGGACTCTTCCCTGCTCCGCATCCACTTCCCTGGGCTGCCGGAGCCAGTCTCAGCCTGGCATGTGGAGAGGCTTTGGCAAGCAGGGAGGCCTCCAAGGAGGCTGCCACTGAGGTGCCCAGGGGGGACTCCAATGGGAGGCTTTCAGCCAGCTGTTCTGGGCTCGCTGCCCTCCCTGGCTCCCTTCCATTTTTTGCCATCGAAGCTCTGTGTCCAATTTTTAGTGGCATCTTTGTAGCCAGAGCGATATCCTTCCTGCAGGAGCAGTGTGGGAGACTGCTGAGTTTGAGGATGGGGCTCACAACAGAGACCCGTGTGTAGAAAAGAGTCTCTGGCTCTTGCTTTGAAACTGCTAATGGGATTTTTTCCTGCTGATTCAGTGGACCAGGACAGGCAGGGACCCAGCGCTGATGAGCCGGTGATGGAGGGAAGTGGGTCGGTGGGCACTGGCTTCAAGTGGGGCAAGGAGAGCCTTGGGGGTCTCTCATGGAGCCAGTTGTGCCCCTTTCCCGTGACAGAAAGGGGCTTTAGGGCAGCGGAAAGGCAGGTCTGACCCCTCTGCCCTTAAAAATCCTTCCCCTAGTGCCTCTTGCAGGGCTCAAGTGGAGAACAGGATCTACAGGGAAGCAGACCTGCAGAGAGCCATTCCCACCGGGTGCGTCCCAGCGTGGTGATTCTTGGGTTCTCAGGAGCATTCCTGTGCCTGGAGTGTGGCCACCTTCCTCTGTTAATATTCTGTGCTTTTCCCAACTCATTTTTTTTGCCATGGAGAGAATAATGGAAGCTACAAGTTGTCTCTTCGTGCCACGGCGTGTGCTCCCATCCTTGCACAGCGAAGATAAGCCTTGCTCTGCAAATTAAAATTTAAATCTTCCTCGTGCTAAAAGAATATCGCAGTGGTACATCAGCTCAGTGCATCTGCCTCCAAATAAAGTTCTCCAAGGCCTTTTGTGGCAAAAACTAGAAATGCTTTTTTCCCCTAGTCTATAAAATGCATGAATGTCCTGCTGGTAAGGTGATCCCTGCTCCCAGCCTGGGAACCATCTCGCTGCAGGGCAGAATCTCTGGATGTACCACAGCTACCAGTCACGGGCATATAATGAGTCCATATTTTTAGTTCATGGGTAATTCTCAATGGTAGCTGGGTCTATTAAACTTGATTCAGATGTGACAGCTTAAATTGTAAACAGCTGTGAGGAGTTTCATACTTAATTACCATATTTAAGGGTTTTTTGCCGTAAAGCATTTGCACTTCCATCAAAGATGTAAATAGCTCCGACATTCAAATGAGCTCTCCTGCTTTCCAGGCTTAATTGGCACTGATAGGTTTGGGGGTCTCCTCCCCCCTCCTTCACAGGGTGCCTGGCTCTTGGGGGATACTGTGCCCCATTTGTGTCCCTCCACATCTCCATCCTCCATGCTGCCAGGACTGCAGGTTCCTGACCTGGATTTGGGTTTGTTTAGTTTACAACTTGGTAAAACAAACTCAGGCCTCGAGGCTCCAGCAGCGCCAGCCGTGCAGAGTGTTCCTCGTTATCTCTTGGTGCTTAAGCTGCTCCTGAGCTGTGCCTGCTCCTAATGAAACTGGCATTTATGTCACTATTTATACATCTCCAGGAACTCGTGCTGTTTAAGGTGGTGGTGGGTGGTTTTAGTGCTGCTCAAGCTCAGGGAAGAATGGAGGGGCTCACAGGGATGGTGTCCCTGTTCCTGCCAGGGCCAGGGCTGGAGCAGGACAAACTCGTGCTGGTGGTCTAAGCCAGCAAGACCCCAGCCAAGGGAAGAGCCTGGGGTCTGCCTCCGAGGTTGCTCCTGTTGGAGAGAGCAGTAAATTCCCGGTGTTTTATCCCATTGCTCTCAGAGCATCCTGGTGCACACGGTTGTGCCAGGGCAGGATGGATGTGGCTCTGCTCATCCTTTCCCAGCTCTGTGTGGCCAACAGTGGCCCAGGGCTCATCCTGTGCAGTGTTCCCTGTGAGATGTTGTTCTCATGGGTGATGCTCCACAGTGTGGGAGCCACACCCCTCAGGGAGCTGTGAGGACAAGCTGAGGGCTGAAGTGTGGGGTGAAGCAGGAGCTGTGCAGGAGGAGCTGTGCACTCCCTGTGCTTGGGAGCAGCTTTTCTCTCCCCATCCATGACCACACTGGCTGTGACAGCCGTGCCCCTGCCTCCTCTGTTCTCCCATTACACCTGAGGACGTGTCTACAACAAGCTGCATGTCCTACACAGAGCAAGTCTCTGCTTCCATCAATATTTGATTCCCTTCCCTAGCCAGTAGGAGCAGAGGACTGGTTGGATCCAGATTAACATGAATCTGGAAAGGAAAACCTCCAAGTGATTTAAATCTACACGAGGACCTGATTAACGTCCTGCCTCCCTGCTCTCGTTCCAGGCACAAGCCGTCACCCTCACCGTGGCACAGGCCTTCAAAATTGCCTTTGAGTTCTGGCAAGCAGCTAAGGAAGGTGAGTTTTCTTCTGACTCTTCACTTTTAAGGAAGGTTCAGTGGATGACTTTGGTTTTTTTCCAGTTTCAAGTGCCTTTTCCCCTTGCCCTCCAAATTTCCAGGCTGCTTCTAAGGTTGGTGCAAGGCATCTTCCAGATTTCTCTTGACAGCCTTGTAAATCCAGCCGAATTTTGGCTGTGCTCCTTTCTTCTTGAAGGACCTGGTGCTGGGCTGTGGTGCCTCAGAGACCTGCTTCTGCTGGGATTTCTGCTGCCACTGTCAGGATTTTTGCTTTCACCTTCCAGGAGATTATAAAACACACCCAGAGCCTGGGCTGCTGCAGAGGTGGCCTGTCTGAGCCATCCCCCATCCCTCCTCCCTAAAAGCTCTGTGGGCAGTGATGAGGTGTCCTTCTTTTGCAGAGAAGGAAAAGCGGGAAAGGTCCATCTTGGAAGGAGAAGGGACGAGCAGCCCCAACTCAGAAGGCCCTGCCCACCCCGACACACGTAAGTCACCCACAGCAGAGCTTTGCTCCAGGCTCGGGGATGGGAACAGCCTGAGGCCTGGGTGATTTTCCCTGGACAGGGTGAGCTCCTTGGAAAAGCTCTTAAGACCACCAGTGAGATACACCTCTGTCATAGCAGAGGTATTGCCCTCGCAGAGTTCTTGGCTGAGTCCCTCCTTCTCCCCCTTAAGTATCTCCTGCAGCACCTCATCCACAGCTGCTGCCACCCCAAATCTGTTTACTTCTGCCCCAGGAAAATCGGCCATAATGTCCTTAAGAGCTTACTGTGGATCTCCACATCCCAAACTTGATTCGGGGTTTGTCTCAAACCCAAAACACTTGCCATCCCATGGGCTGAAGGAGGTGGACGTCCAGGTGCTCCTCTGCCTCCAGTTCCCCCGAGGAAGGGGAGGTGTGTGAAATAAAATAAATAGTAAATCCTTTCATAATTCAGTGCCTGACCATGGGTCTTCTGCTGCCTCCAAAACGCAAGACAGGGAGAAGTGGGACAAAAGGCTAATCTCTCTTCCATACTGGCCATGGAGATAAGAGGATTTGGCACAGAGGAAAACAGCATTAAACTGGGCTTCCTTCCAAGCTGGCACATCTTGTTTCTTCCTGTGAAGGCTCAGGACCGGAGCAATCTATCGCAAGTGGTGGCACGTTGGAATAAGTGGGGCCCAGGGCTACCATGGGTGTCGGAATGGGCTCCAGTCTCTGCCTGGGGGGTGCTCTGAAGCTGGGGCACTTCTGCATCCACCCCAGTGCAGTGATGGGGAGGATTTGAGGCTTCCCTGAACACCCTCAAGCTCTGAACTGTTCTTTGCCCAAGGCAGGATTTGCCCTATAAAATACTGCTGCAGGTTTGTAGGATGCTGAATTGATGCCAAACCGAGGATATTACCCAGGGCCTGTTTCCACCCTGGGCTGGGATGTCCTGGGGTTGGGAACTGTCATATTTGCCTGGGCTGATTCTGACTCACCCTAAGCATAAGTGGGCACCCAATAGCCTTCCCAGTGGCTGCGGGAGGGATGAAGCTGGCCCTCCCCTGAATCCTTGGTGAGAGGTTCTCAGATGCCACATCTGGACATCATGGATAAACCACAGCCCCCACTGGAGTGAATGCAGCTCCTCCATGCTAAAATTTGGGCCATCCTGAAGGAATTTGATGCAACCATTTGATTCCACTCTTGAAGGAAAGTGATTACTGCTAAAAGGTTTGGTTGTGTGTCTCTTTTCCCCTCCCCTCATTCCTTCTCCACTCTGTCCACAGCAGCAGCCACGGGGAACTTGGTGGATTTTGAAGATCCTGCCAAGTCAGCCCTGAGCAGCAGCACAGACCCCCCACACTTGGATAACAGCGTGTTTGGGCCCAGCTCCTCTGTAAACAACAATGTGGTGTGGGTAAGTGTGAGCTGGGGGTATGCAGTGCCAGTCCATGTGTGTGCTCCGGGTCCCACCACAGGGCTTTTCCCTGGATAGCTCCTCCCCCTGGGAGCTCTGGGTTGGCCAAGCTGCTCAGGGAGGGTTTCAGAGATGCCCAAATGAGCTGAGTTTTAGTGTCCTACTTGAAATGATCGATTGGTATTCGAGCACTTGCTGCCCTTTTTAGGCTCAGTAAATAAATGAACAGGATTGTGAGGTGCTGTGAAAAACACTGCTGTCAGGTAATTGAATATTCCTTATTCTGGGGCAGCATTTCTCAGTGGTTTGTCACTTAATTGAGAGACCACCTAACTGCTCTGTTCAGGGGAAAAAATCATTATGTTGATGGCTTTTGTTTACTGCTCACTAAAACTGGGTTGTATTTATGGTCATTATTACTCTTACTTTTCCCTCGCTCTTGTTCGTGGCTGTATCTGGCTGTTGGGAGCATGGGTGGCTTCTGGAAACATCCTCAGTCATCTGGCTTAATTGTTTCATGGACCACTAATAGAAAAATAACAATCCAGCCCATGTGCTGGGTGTGCATCCGTCAGATCCTCCTCTTCCCTGTCCAAGTGCTTTATCATCCTTTTTAAACTGGAAGGAGATGGGTTTAGGTTGGATATTAGGCATAAATTCATCCCTGTGAGGCTGTGGCTGCCCCATTCCTAGAAGTGTTCAATGCCAGGTTGGACGGGGCTTGGAGCAACCTGAGCTAGTGGAAGGTGTCCCTGCCCCTGGCAGGGGGGTGAATGAGATGAGCTTTTGGTCCCATTTAACCCAAACCATTCCATGATTCTGTGATCACCAGCCTGTGTCCTCTCTGGAAACCCCTGGTCTGCTGAATTTTGGAGAATTGAAGAACAAATGCCTTTGCCTGGAGCCTGTTTCTTCAGTCTGGCAGGCCTGATCCTGAGGTTTTTCAGGTTAAACCTGAAGATCAGCTCTAAGCTTAAATCAAATCCTGGAGGCTTATCAGCAATCTCCAATCCCTCCCTACTTACAGAGTTTTTATACTTTGCTTATTAATTGCATTAAGTCTGTAAGAGCATCACAGGATTTTGAGAGGAGTCCGGTCTGCCCACAGCAAAGCCCTCATTCAGAGCCCGTGGTCCTGACTGGGAAGCCTTTCTTCCTCAAGCAACTCCAGTGCTTTCCCTGGAAAACTTTAGGAGCAGATCTGAGATAAAGGGTCCCCGAGCTGCTTTCAAGGTCTCCCCTGTGCTGCTGCAGAGCTGCTTTCCAGTTCCTAATCCAGCCTGAGGGATGCCTGGAGCATCTCACTGAGCTCCGTCCAGGTCCCTCCTTGTGGCAGGAACCCACAGCCCGTGTCAGATGCATGGGAGAGCTGGAAGAGCCAAGGGGTGGCTTAACCCCAGAGGGGCTTGTGCTCCAGCTGATGGGCCAGATCCAGGCCACTGAGGCAGTGAGGCAGTGTTAGCCTGTTTGGGGATGGTGGGAAAAGGCCAAGCCCCTACCCCATCCCTAGACTGCGAGAGGAGCACAGCATCCCTGAGCCAGGCTCTGGGATCTGCCCCGAGGAAGCCTGGATGACCCAGAGTTGCACCTCTTACCTTGGGGCAGATTGCAGAGGACGGGTGATTTAGGCACTCAGAAGCCAATACCTAGGTACATTTTTTGTCTGCCTTGCTCAAGTGCAGAGCCAGATCTCTAAATACGCTTTTGTGTGTTCTCTTAGCAACTACTTGTCTCTTTTTATCTCTTTAACAAAGGAAATGGATGATGGTCTCGACGAGGCATTTTCAAGGTAATTCTAATAACTCCTTTTACGAGTTCACTCCACCACCAGGGACCAGCTCCAGAGACTTGACTGGTGACTAGCTTTTAATAATGCTCCTAATCTAATCAGTGCTGTGATCTGACCTAGGCAGCTGCCCCATCAGTGCCTCAGCTGGTAATTGAAAGATAGGCTTTGAGGCTGGCTGATAAGCCAAATATTTTGACAACCTTTTAAGGATGGAGAGAGACTGTATGCGATAGGGAATTTAATTCCCCAAGCAGTTGGTGTGTTTGCTCCCACTTGCCAAGACTTTTTCAGGATGCCTGTGGTAGCTGCAGCGATGCTGGTTCCAGTTTCTGGCACTGGGGGCTTTACTCTCCCTCAGCTCACAAATTCAGAGTGTGTGGCCATCGATTTATGGGGTTTATTGCTCTCTAATCCAAATTAAAGTTCCCCTGCCCGTGCATGCCAAACAATCCAGAAATGTTAAACAAATCCATTTCCTTTCAAGTGGGTTTTCCTGCTTGCTCTCATGTGGGCACCACTCTGTGAGGGGGTGGGAATGTTGTAGTTTGTGTGAGTCTCATCCTCCAGACCAGTGTGTGAAGCCACCTGGCCACCATGAGGTGTGGAGCCCCCAGTTTGGGCAAAGCTGCCTTGGGTGCAGATGCCACAGGCAGCAGGGAGCTGCCAGACCTCCTCTTCCTTCTCCTCCCCTGGCTGGGAGGTGCTGGAGGAGGGAGTTGGGCAGGAGCAGGCTTGACCCAACACTATCCCTTCTCTGAAAGCCACTTGCTTGTGCCAGCACTGCAAAAAAACTGCCTGCTCAGCCCGAAGGAAACAGCCTTTCAGGTCTTGTTTGGCTCTAGGAGATGATTTACAGCTTCCACTTCCACAGCAGCCTTGTCCCAAGATGTGGTTGATAAAGGGGCTGCTTGAATTTATGTCCTGATGTTGGCTGTTTTCCTCACCCTTGCTCCTTGCCCTACTTATTGAAGCAGATGTTGTGGGCTGTGTTTTGGGTTGCTGGATGCTGAGCTGTCACATCACCCTCGGCCTTGTACTAGTGACTCAGTGTTTAGGCTGCTCATCCTCCAAGGTGGGTGTTTCCCAAAGCATTCCTGCCACATCATCATCACTGGACATTTTTCTTCTTTACTAAAAAATGTAGCTTAATCTGAGGCTTTTTTGATGCTGTGCCTCCCCTGGATGAAACACAAAATACTTGAGTTAACCTTCAGCCCGGGGAGAATTGATGCTGCAGTGCTACATTTTCACAGAGGTGTTTAATAACACTACAACAAACTGGGGCTCGTTAGGTTTTGCGAAACATCTGGGATGAAAAGCTCTTAAAGCTGATCCTGGGAGCTATTAAACATCAGCTGAGTGCTCTGTGTCTTAACCAGAGGAGTTAATGCTCGGGCAGAGAGCTACAGCACACACTGCCTGTCCAGACACAGCACCACAGAGTGAGTCACTGCACTGAGGCTGCTCCTTTGGTCAGCAGAGAGCAGATCCCACCTATAGCTCTGGGGAGGAAAACAGCCAGACCGTTAATATACGGGATGTCCAGACTGCAAATTCCCTGGGTGCCTGTAGGGGAAATGTTAGGCCAAACCAGCAGCAAAGCTGCAACAGATTTGAGGGGGCTGTAAATGTTCTGTGCCAGTTCCTCCCTTCTTGAACCATTTAATGCCTTTGGAGGGTGTTGAAATGTGAAGTTGCAGTGTCATGGATGCATCAGGCATCCAGGCTGTAAACCACCAGCATCTGGATTCTTACTTTGTGTTTTTCTCCCCCCTTAGGTTGGCTCAATCAAGAACAAACCCTCACGTCCTTGACACAGGGCTGACAGTTCAGGACATCCAGAGTGCAGAAACACTCTCCCCTGTAGACTGGAACAAAATAGATTCCACCACAGGCGAGAAGGATGATCTGTTCATGTTTTGAGGTCAAATGCATCTAAGAGCTGACTAGAGAATAACCACTAGGAGTCTCTGGACTGGATTATGCTGTTGCGGGTGCTGTACACAAGGGACTCTTCTAAAGGCTCTTCACCGAGTCAGATGATGTTACAGCACAGTCTAGACCAAAGCTTTCAAAACCTAATGCAGATTTTTATACCTTGCTTTTATCTAAACCATGAGATGCTCTTGAACATATTTATTCACAGCTGTTACCGTTTACATGTGTTATTGGAAGGTGTGTAGAGCATCTACAGTATTACGTGGCAATATACCATGGAAGAACCTTCAGCAGTGCCTGTTGCTCGCTGAAAACAGACTATGCACCACCAAAGTCCCTTTATGTGTATCCTCTAGACAAAGGTCTGCAGATGCAAATGCAATTCCAAGCACAACTGTTACTAATCCACTGATTCTTGAACAACACATCACCTGCCTGGGTGAGGGGAGGAGATTTGCAGCAGCTGCTGACAGTGTTAAAGAGGTAGCAGAGATCGTGCTTTTGTATGAATGTCTGTGACACTCTCACAGTTGTCAATCACCCCTGCGGGTTCTGGCTGTTGCTTCACCAGCTCCATATGGGAATTGACACTTTTTTACCCAAAGACTCTACGAAGTTTTGCACTTTAAAACCTGAACTGAAAGCAATGGTCCGAATTGTCAAGGTAAGCAGTGCCTGTATTTTCTCTTCAGAAGCTATTTACCCAAAAATGACCCAACCTGGCAATGCTGCAGCTCTGTTTCAAAACTGATTCCTCATGTCCACCATCTCTGATGCAAACTCGAAACACTAAAGCTCTGTTGCACTGTTGGCTTTAAAAGCAAAACCACCAAGGAGGAATGATTTGTTCTGCTAAAGCGTGTTGCAAGTGGCAGCTTGGGTGGACCAGCAGCAGGACAGATCTGTGTTCTCAGCCTGGCTGAGTGGATTTGCCTGTCCATGACTTCTTACTGCCTCAAAACCATTTGGTTGTTCCTCACTCGATAGACTCCAGTGGAATTGGATTAGGCAAGACCAATACCTGGATGTTCAATTAGCAAGAGGTGCCCCTTCCAGGTACTTGGATCCATCCCCTTCTCCCTGACAGCCACCGCTCCCGGGAGGCTCAGGAAGCTGCTTCATCTGCTCCTGGAACTGAAAATAAGTAATGGAGGTATAAAGCTTATGCTAATTAAAAGATTAAGTTTAATGATCCTAAATAGTCACACTGACAGTTTGCAGTGTTTGTGGCCTTATGTGAAGTATACTAATCTGTTTTATAGATTTGTAACTTGGGTTTGAAGCACTAATTCATTCCCCAGATAGCTCTTTATAACTCTCTTAACTGCTCACAGAAAAAAACCCCTCTCTGTCAGCTGTAAGAATTCATTAGGAAGCAGCTGAGTGACTCTGACTTAGATTTGATGTTTTTTTCCCCTAAGTGTTAGTGTGAGAAGGTGTCGAGGACTCATGGAGCTGACTCATCATGTCTCTTAATAAAATGTGTGCTCTGTGTATCCTGCAAAATGGTGTTTAAAGCAATTTTACATCTTCAAACGACTGTGCCCATGACTTCCTTGATCCTGTGTGCAGCACCAGCCTCTTGTGATTGAAGGAATTATCAAAGCTTGTCACTTCTGCAGAGGCACAGGGGAGAGACATGAACCTCCTGCACAAGCAGGGGTTGTAACCAGTGCCTTGTCCCGACTCAAGGAGTTCTGATCTTCCCAGAAAACAGCCTGGGCTGTAGGATGGACTGTAAGGATTTCTTTGTACATTGGTCTTTCTCCTTTTCTTGACACTCTAGGAGCAGATACTGAAAAGCACAACACTATATATGTGTGTATATAGTTTTTTAAGAAAACTTGATGCTGCAAAGGATATCTGTACTGAGGGAAATAAAAGTTATACCATTTTTTGGAGCATCCGTGCTGGGTGACCTTATTTTTACAGTGATCCTTTTAATGTGTAGAAACCTTTGTCTTTCTGACCAGTTGAGTTCTCCCTGTCCCTTGATGCACAGCAGGAAGCGAATGCAGACGGCCCTGGAGGTGTGTATCCATTGGACAGCTGATTCCAGTGCCATCCACGTGGGAAGAGGGCTGCAGTTACACACTAGTCCGTGGTGCTGCTTTCAAGATGTGCTTATGGAACTGGCTGTGCCCCCATGGGATGTGCAGTGGGATATACAGTCTGTCCCTGCACTGGCCTCCAGGTAAGGGTATGATGATGGGTGAGGAGAGGGAGGTCAGTAGTTCAGGCTCATCTGCAGATAAATGTGATGCCAGTAAGATCAAACCCCACAATCTCTTAGTTTATAGAATTTCTGAGTCACAGAGTGCTTCTCCCTGTGGGGAGGTGAATTTGTACAGCTGCCTTTTAAGTAAAACAGCCCAGATTGCCCAGCACAGCCCTGTGTGCTCAGCATCCCTCTGCAGTTCCTGCCTTTGTTGGGCTCCTGCACTTCCCACCAACCACGCTGCCAAGCATGTTTGGGAAGCGCATGGAGAAATGAATTTGGCATGCTGACAGGTTTAACCTGAGTGTGCCACCTGCTCTCTCTGGGGTGTTGGAGTGGGGCTGCAGGTGGAGCAGAGGAGCTCTGCAGAGACACCACTCATCCCTCAGTGTTAACGAAAAGAAATCGACTAAAAGTTCATTTTTCAGTTTAAATTGCCTGTTCCAGGGTGAGATGTCCCAGATTATGAGTGCTGAGTACTGGCAGCCTGCGCCTCCATGCATAACTGATGGCGATGCTGAGGAACAAATTGATCTT
Source organism: Anabacerthia variegaticeps (assembly GCA_035583185.1). NCBI lineage: Eukaryota > Metazoa > Chordata > Aves > Passeriformes > Furnariidae > Anabacerthia > Anabacerthia variegaticeps. Next base: position 5,422,818 of record JAWWEW010000060.1, read on the forward strand.
TCAATTCTGATGTGACCTTTTTTTAACTGCCAGTTAAGAAACTTTCAGCATCCATTTCCTTCACCTTTGATGGCTGTGAGAGAGGGAGGGGGGGCTCCCTGTGGTAAGAGGAGGCTGTGCCGTGAAAGGTGGGCTCAGGGCGCTGAGCACCCACTGTGAGCTGGGGGAGCCAGTGGTTCTGCTCCCCTCAGAGCAGGGTTTTTGCAGGGGGTACGTGGAGTGCTTTTGCTGCCCGTTCCCTCCCTCAGAGCAGCCACAGAGGTGTCGGTGTGGGCTGTGTTGTGAAGTGCTGGTCTGTCACCTTGCACTGGCACAGGATGCGTATGGGATGTAACAGATCCATCCATCTCACAGCCAGTAGCCAGCATGGGCTCAAATCACCTGCTAAAGAAGCACACCCTGCAGCTCACACAAGCCATGTGCTTCAGGGCTAAATGTAACTGCTGGTGCCGTAACTTTAGTTAAAGTCATTTAGAGCATCCCCAAAAGGGTGGCAGCAAATCCAGCTTGTTGCTGTAGATGTTGCTTTTTGTGTAAATTTTAAGTTTATCAAATGTTGCTGTTTCCTCTGTTCATCAAGTGCTCTTGAATGATGGCTGTTGTTCTGTGAGTTGAGGCCAAACCCAGCTCCCAGGTTACAAACCAGCTGCTTCAGGGAAGTGCTGAGCTGTTGAGCACAAGAGTGTGCAGTGTGACAGATACCGAGTCCTGAACCTCTCTCCTCTCCTTGGAGCACCAAGAATTTGTAGGTTTGTGCCAAGCTTGAGCGAGAGCTGCAGTGCTGTCATTCCCCAAATCGTTCTTTTTCCATGCACAAACAGAGCCACATTTGATCTGAACACCTGAATGCTGCATTAGGGCTTTTACAGCCAGCCCTGGGGTGCCAGGAGCCATGGGCTGCCCTGCAAGGCTTTCTGTGCTCTGAAGCAAAAAATAGTAGTCCTAGTGGAGAAGCTCAAGTGCATTTTGGCTGAGGAGGGAAGGGAGTTGGTTGAGCACTGCTCTCCCCTCTCTGACATGTCAGCCTCGCGTGTGATGGCTGCCTGTGAAGATGAGATTTGTCCTGTGGAAGCCAAGGGGAGCTGAACCAGAAAACGTAGGCAGTGTTTGCCAACAGCCCAGGGCAGGGCTGACTCAGGAGGAGCTCACCACGGGCCAGCACACAGGGCTGGAGGGGTATTTTGTGAGCATGTCTCCGACTCTACTTTTGAACTTCTCCCCAGGTTTGCAGTGCTCAATGCAGGATTGATCCCACAGGAACAGTGACACAACATTAGCACAGCACAGCCACCCTCAGTCTCCATGAATGAGGGGTAAGGGATTATTCTGGTTATTTTGTCAACACCCTGCTGCATGTGAAAGTGTCTCCCTTTGAAAAAGATGTAATTTCAGTGCCAAAAATCTGTAAACTGATCAAAAAGTTAACTTTTTTATGCCCCTAAATCCTGCTGACCATCTGTCCCACCCTTCCCAGGCCGCCCAGGTCAGAGGTCACAACCTCAAGGCTGCCAGAGCTCAAGGGGTGTTTGGACAATGCTCTCAGGCACAGGGTGGGATTGTTGAGGTGTCCTGGGCAGGGCCAAGAGTGGGACTGGATGATCCTTGTGGGTCCCTTCCAGCTCAGCATATTCCATGTTTCTGTGATTCCCTGATAGGCATGGCCTCGATTCATCAAGTCAGTGGTAATGTTCTAAAGTCATGTTCTATTGGGCACCTGGAGCCAACCAAGATGCAATATGGCCTTGGGAGGACCCAGAGGCTTTCCCCATGCACAGCACAGAGGGAACCCTGGAACCCATAACAGCAGCACCAGCAGCTGGTGGAATAACCTGGAGCAGAATGGGGCCCTCAGCTCGGGAGCCCTTTTAGCAGCAAGTCAGCATCTGACTGCAAGCAATTTATCAGGAGTGAGTGGATTCTGCTTATGACAGAGAGAGTCTTAATATTGCATTACTTCATTTATTTAGCACCTCTCTTCTAATGCTCAGGGAAAGGACAATGGGAAAGAGTGTTGGGGATTGCTGGGAGTTGGTTGTTATTTTTCTTCCCTGCTAAAAGCAGACAACTCCAGCTGGTTCTTGGCTCTGAGGATAAACACTGGCTTTACAAAGAGGAGGGATGTCAAGTCATTAAAAGCTGCAGGAAGAGGAAGTCTTCTGAGATGGGAGTGGAAATGGGGCCAGAGAGCTGGAGCCAGGAAAGCAGATGTAGGAAGTGCAGGAGGATTGGAGGCAGTTACACAGGGAACATGCAGGTAGAACGTAATTAGTGACCAAGTGCCTGGTTAATTAACTGCCACCGGCCTCTCATGCTGGATACTCACTTAGTCCTGCTTCTGCTGGGCTCAGATCTTCATTGGTAGCGATTCCTACTCACTCCTGGCTCTGGAGCAGCTCCCAGTGCAACAACTCTTGGCCAGCAGAGCCAGAGGGACCCTCAGCCCTGCCCAGAAAGTGGATTAGGAGCTCTGCTATCGGGGCCACGCGCCACCATCAGCTGCTGCTGGCCCATGGCCAGAGTCTCTGAGCAGGGAGCTGGAGCCCAGAGCTCTCCAGCCCGCCCAGCACCCGGCTGGCACCGCTCCCCGTTGGCAGCTCTGAGCATCTCCCGGGGCACTGCCCTGCTGGAAAGCTCTTGGCCTCGGCTGTGAGCACAGACGTGTCTGCAGTTGAGGGCTCGCTCCTTGTTCCCTCTGGTGTCACCGGGGAGGCTCTTTGAAAGCCCCAAGTCACAGAGGCTGGGTTAGGCAAACCCAGCATGGGAGCACCGGGCAAAGCAGTGCCTGGGTCACCTGCCAGCCCTTCTCTTCCTTCCAGGAGCCAGGTGATTATCACCGTCATTGTTCCCATGTCAGGGCCTCTGTGCTCCTCTCCCTGTGAAAGGAAGTATCAGGAAAGGCAGGTTGTGAACATGAACCCTGTCAAGGTTTGACTCTGAAATCCCTGCTGACTCCTGTGATTTATCACTCACCCAGCTGCTACTTGCAGCTTGGAAAAGATAAGCGAGGCGGGAAAGGTATGGATTTTTAAAAGCTTGGCTTTAAAGTCCACGGGCTCAGGCTGAGACTCCTGTCCTGGCTGGTAGAACAGGGTGGAAACAACATTGCTGGTCACAGCTGGAATAAAACAGCCACCCAGGTCGGGCTGTGGCTGAGCAGTAATTCTGGGGCCTGCCCTTCCTTGGCACACACATGTCTTTTGAGCCATTGTGTGAGACAAACAGTGTTTAGGTACCAGTTTGTTCCCCAGGCACCTTGTCTGCCCCAAACTTTTGCCGTCACAGTTTCCATTTTAGAATCACCAAGCCTTCGTCTCTCCAGCCACATGGGGGATGCTCAGGGGATTTTTTTCTCCCCTCCTTTCAAACCAGCCACTCTGCAAATTCCACTCCAAATCTCCTACCTTCTGCCTCCAAGGTTGTTTTTCTTTTCACCTTTCCAGCCATCACCATCTGCAATTTCTTGCCCAGCAAGCACCAACCCCCATGTGAAAGTTTTTGCAATGTTCTCTGCAAACCAGAGCAAGAGTTTCTGTCTTGGCTGTTACGATCCCATGGATGGTAACACCACTCCAGGCCAAGTTTTTACTTAAAAGCCTTGATAATGGTATGTTGCAGGGAGTTATTTGGCTTGTACCTTTGTGTTTCCATCTCCCTCTGTTGATCTTGGTGTAACAACCCCCAAACTTGCTGCTTGTCAGGTCTTGTTTTAGCTACAACCCTCCTCCTTCCCCTGCCTTTAATGTGACATTCCAGCACCCGGCCTGTCACTTGGCTGTTGCCTCTATCACACACTCACACATATGAACCCCGAGTCTAATTAATGTAATAAAATGTGTAAAAGTACTAAATCTGCCCAGATGTGGCAATTTTATCACTTCTATATGCTGTCACAGCACAAGTAAAACTGACAGCAAAGAATAAAACAGTTATGTCTCTGGCATTTTTTTATTACCTTTAATATGCTGTCTTTTTTTTTTTTGTTACTGAAAATTTAAATTATAATGGTATGCTTCACTTAAAGTATCCATAGCAACAGGAACATCTAAATTATTGCAGGCTGATCACTCCTCTCCTGGAGTCACATCACATGCCTTTCAAAGACAGTCCCAGAGGTGCAGAATTGTAATAGAATTTTTTTAACCTTTTTTGCAAATAAACAAGCATATACACAGCACTTTCTCCATCAATACACTACCTACAGAAAGATCTAAACCAAGTAACTGCCAGCACACTTGGTTACCTGGAGAGGAGGGTTTTAGGCTTGCTCTTGAATCTGTACTTCCTAGGAGAATTTCTCCTCTGAGTCAGTGCCTCCTGGTTATCCCATGTGAAACTGAAGAATTTCCATTGAGTTCAGTTGATGTAAATTCTCTTGGGTCAGGGGAAAGCAGGAGGGGAAGGGGAAGATCGCTGAGGCTGCAGCATCAGGAACCTGCTTATTCAATTCCAAGCTGGCCTCAGTCTTACTTGTATTTTATTCTTTCCAAATTCCTGGTTGACAGGATAAGGGGGAAGGGCTTCCAACTGAACGAGGATAGGTTTATATTAAATATTAGAAATAAATTCCTTATTGTAGGAGTGGTGAGGCCCTGGCACAGGTTGCCCAGAGAAGCTGTGGCTGCCCCAACCCTGGAGGTGTTCAAGGCCAAACTGGATGGGGCTTGAAGCAACCTGGGCTAGTGGAAGATTTCCCTGCCCATGGCAGGGGAGGGACTGGGTGATCTTTAACATCCCTTCCAACCCAGACCTGTTTGGCACAACTTCAGCACCTGCTTGACATGTGAAAGGCAGTGGGTGGAAAAACACCCAGATATTTTGCCCCCACCATCCCCACATCTGAGCTTCTTCCATGACTTTTGGGCTGAGGCAGCTATAGCTTTTCACTCTTGAAAAATTCCTTCACTTTAATCATAGAAAAAGCCTGAGTGATGCACACGCAGAGCTGTCAAATGTGAGAAACAAACATGCTGGAAGAAATAGAAAGGCTTTTTTTTTTAATTCCAGTCTCAATTATAGGAATCAAATGCGTCATCTGGATCAATACTAAGTTGAAATTGCTCAGCCAGAAAGATTTTATATATAAAAAAGCTGCAGCTGAGAGCCTTCTTTTGAGCTCATGTATTATAACTAGAATTATGATAGTGAACCATGTTTACAGGCTCCCTTAGAAAGCTCAGGTTAAGAACAAAGGTTTAATCAATGTATCCATATGTAGTAACAGGATTTTAAACCCAGCCGTGTGTAGTGGGATCTTACTGTGATCAGGAATAGCAGAGATTTGCTTTAAATGTCCTTTGATTCCCACTGCCATGTGGTACATTCCCGGGTCATCGTGCCCTGCATTTTCCCCCAGAGGTGGCTGTAATTCAGGCAGGATCTATTTGCAAATTACACTGGAATGATGCAACCTTTGAAAATATAAAATATTACTGGTCACTTAACCTTTGTAGAATAAGAGCTGATGTGGAGACAAGTGGCTGTGCTTCATCCAGCCCAAAGGAAAATGTTAAACCCAGGAAAATGTGTCAGAGTTCTTTGGCTGCTTTGCTGTGTAAGGAAGGGTCGGGGAAGCTCTGTGTCCATGGGAAAAGAGGGGCTCCCAAGGAGAGAGGCTGCAGGGTTTGGTTATGGTGTCATCAGAGAGACACCAGCACAGGCAGTGACAGAAACCAGATGTATGGTCTGTCAGGGACTTTCAGATCGACTTGGTTTCATATGTGAGTTAAAAAAAAAGAGTGAGAGAAGGTGGGTGGTTAAAGAGCTGAGAATGATGCAAAAAATCTGTTGGACCAGCAGATCCGGCTCACATTTGAAAATCACCCTCTTCACGACTCCCGTGAAATCACCTTTTAATAAAGAGGCTATAAAAGGAACCTGTAATTTTGTGGTTGGTGCATGAGCCAGAAGATGAGCTAGCTGACTTTCACAGAGCTTTATTACAGCCATGGTCCAGCTGGAGTCAGGAATATTTACTGTCTGTGAGCACACAGATGACACAGAAATCCACAGCGCTGACCTTTGGTACCAGGCAGTGAGTTAAAGCAGTCCCGCCCCAGCTCCCTCCTGGCTGTCCAGCATCAGGTCAGGCAGGAAGGTTTCCCCATCCGCAGGTGGAGCCCTTTGACTCACAGCTTCCCTGGATCCACCTTCTCACCTCTCAGAGTAATTAAATAAATCCCAGAAGCCACTGGCTGAGGTGCTTGGGAGAATTTGTCACCCAGTGGTAAGTCTGAGAAGGGGGATGGGGCTGTGCTGCTCCACTTGGGGTTTGTTTCTTAAGTCGAGCCCGATTTGATCTTCAACATTTATGTTTGAGGCTGTGATGGATCCATGAGTGTTTTGGGGCTGGGCAGTTGCTCAGAACTCAGCAGCAAGATGTGATTGTGGCTGAAAAGAGTCAGTGTTGGGCAGGCAGGATGTTTACTTTGAGGGATGACAAGAGGGTGGACTTTGTCTTTTCATGTTGCTTAAAACACAGTGATCCAGCAGACAGCTGGTGTTGTATATCAAGATTAAATTCTGGGGAAAGTCTACCAGACTCTGGGTCACTTGCTCCTTTGTGGTCTCCCATTTATACATCGAGCTGACCTGACTCGTGTCTGTGGAATGCGATGGGAGAACTGGGAAAGCTTCTGGTGAAATTATTTAAGGCCTTCAGACAGGTAACCAGGTACCAGCACACAAGTAATTTCACAACTCTGACAGGAGAAACTCAGCTGTGTGCTGGCTGTACTTCATTGGTACTTCCTCCTGCCCTTGATGCTTTGTGCCTTTCCACTTCTGCTTTTTATGGCCTCAAAATGAGTGTGGTCTCTTGAGGCCAGGATAGCACAGAACCAGCACAGCTTGGAGTGGATCTTCCCAGTTCCCTTGTCTCGTTAACCAGGTTGCATAAGGAGGTGCAGTAGTGCCGAGCTCAAAATTACATCTCTCTGCTTCCTACCTGACACAGCAGCAGAGAGAGAACTGCAAACAAGGTTAAAAGTATTGCTTCCTCAGAGCAAAACCTGGGAGATGAGAGGTTTGGGTTTCAGCTGGCTAACCGAAAGCCCCCAGGGAGCTCTGGAGGCTGATGCCTGTGACTGCCACAGCCGTGTGAGTCTGGCTCCAGGATGGCCCAGGGCACCCACCCGTGTGCTTTGCAATGAGCTGTGATTTATGGGACGCCTGTGGAGTGGCTGCTCCCTTTGTGATAATGAAGCAAAGTCTGTGACGTGAAGGCTCTGAGAGCAGGAAACAGACTCATCAACCCTGGGGATCCTTTGTGTGTCCCCACACACCCACCTGACAGCATGATCCCACTTGCCAGCCCTTCTCTGGGCCATGCTCAGCAGGTCTGGTCCCATGGCTGCAAGCTGATCTCCTTTTAATCTGGAGGGGTGCAGGTGTGCTCCTGCTCCTGAATTGTCAGTGCCTCACTCCTCATGCTGCCCCCACCAGCTTCAGTTAAATGTCATGGAGCCTGTCTCTTCCAAGTGATTAACTCACTCTCAGACCCTTGGTATGAACCACATGCTGAGCTGGGACTGATGGAGGCCAAAATCTGGAAACACTCAGTCTGGAGCAAGGCGAGCTGCATCCTAACCTGCTTCGTGCCTCAAGCTGTGACTGCAAAGCTCGAAGCAGGGAGTGATAAAGCCTCCTTTAAATGCTGATTTAAAGGTTGGCTGCTCTGATGAGCTCGGGCTTTATCTGATTTAGGAACTACTATGGCCATCTCAGGGAAATGGTGGAGTGATAACTTAAGGCAGTATCTGGCTCTGTGATGAGAATAAGTGCAGTAGATTGTAACCCAGGGGAAAACCATTACCAACATCTTCTCTGGCTTTATACACATGGCTCAAAGATGTCACTTAACTTCTGTGTTGAACTCCAAACTGCCACCTGAGTTACCAGATCTCTTTAAAACCACACACAGGCTTCTAAGTTGTTTTTTAAAAAAGGTAATTTCCTAGGTCTGAAAGGCCTTTCCAGCCCTGGTACTTCCACATCTTGACCAAGAAATCTTTGGGGTTTGTTTCCTTTTTGAAGACATTAACTTCTTTACCTCTCCCTTCCCCTGTAACTACTTGATTTCACCCTCCCTTGCATTTCTGATACCTGGCAGGTATTTTTATAATCCCATAATTGTTATTTTCTCCAGCTCTCAGTTTCTGTTTTGCAGCCTGGCCACCTGGTCAGAGCCTTTTCCATCAGTATGCAGCGTGCATGGCTGGAGCAGCCCATAGGAGACCAGCATGAAAACCTTTGAGCTAACACATGACAGCTCAAGGCTCAGCAACACAAATACCTCCTTCCCCATTTTTTTGGGCATGTCAACCAGGCAGAGAGTGTGAGCTTACTGCTCACCCTGCCACATGTTTGGGAAGGTAGAGAAGGCACCAAGCTACACAGGGTTTGCTGGGGTCCTGGAAAAGGAACTGCTTATCCTGGGTGAGGATCCAAGGAAGACTTTTCTTCTTTCATGAGGATTAGGCATTGTCCTATGTGCAAGCTTAAGCTAGGAAAAGGAAAGATGAAATATAGTCAGATCTATGGGTCCAGCTAGGAGATTTGTCATTCCATAGGATCTGTTCCATAACAGATGGAGAATGACAAGATGGTAAGTCTGGGCTGGGACCACTTGGAGACAGCAGAAAGTAAAAGCATTTTCCTGTTTCAGAGGTCTTCAGCACCATAAAATTGTTTTATTTTATACTGACCCAGGAAAAACTGAAAGGCCTCTGAGGACATTTCTGAAGTCTGCAGCAACCTGGAGGATGACACCCTCCTCTTTGCCATGGCAGGGGCTGTGCTGGCACACTGCCACCAGCAAACCCCATAAATGGGATACTGGATGACACTAGAAAAGGAAGCTCCTGTCAGAAGAGTGCAGTGACCTCTGCAGTGCCAGGATGACGAGGCACTGACAGGCCATGTGTGTGTCAGAGGACGTGCTTCACTTGCAGATGCCCTGGGGTAGATGGGATATCTCTGCTCACCGGACTCAGACTGGCAAAATGTCACCAATTTGGTGCAGAGCTCCCCAGGCTCTGGACAAATATAGTGCAGACAGTGATTCATCCGAGCCAGCTTTGGAGTGACCTGTTTCTCAGGTCGGGGCGGATGAACTTCACCCTGAAGGTGACTGAAAAGTTATTCTGGGCTGCACTGAACCCTTTCCATATTTTGGTGTTTGCCAGGAAGCTCACTGCAGAGTCCAGCAGAACCAGCTGAAGGGATTTGGCCTTGCAGGGGGATATGGGCACTCAGGAGAAGTGTATTTTTAAAAAAGAGCAACCGTCCTGCCTTTCAGGGGAAAAAAAATAACCTGCAAATAGGACTGTGACACCAGCACGTCTGCAAAGTGCAGAATCTTTTTTTTATGGCTTTAGCTGATGACCCCTCTGTGATCATTTAAAATCTTAGCTCTTATTTCTGGCCTGGATCTTGATTATCTGACACAGGAACTCCCACCCTGGCCATGCTGAACTCCACAGGGTCTCTGCTTTCCTGTGTTGGTTAAGGGCTGGATAGGGAAAGGGTAATTCTGTAATCTGGCAAATCGCTTCAACAACTTTTACTCCTCTCTAGAGGGAATTGAAATACATTTAGTTGCTGGAACATCTGCCCCATTACCCTGATCTTCTCTTTTTCCCTATGCACTGCTGACCTCCTTGAAAGAGGTTTAAATTCTGCTTACCTTGCAAGTCCCTGGGGAGGGTCTTCACCTGGCAGACACCAGGATCTGTGCCAAATACCATGGCATTTATGCCAATCAATAACCTGGCAGCTTTGGATCACTCCAGGAAGAGGCTGGTGACATCTGAGTGTGCCAATAAAATACTCTGGAACCTGTGTATTAATCTTAAAATAACTGCCCGAAGGGCATCTCCTGATCTGCTTCACCCTCCAGCCTGAGCTACTGTACAGCTGATGGATGATTTTAGCCAACCCTTAGTGGTCACCTGAGGATGGCCAATATAGAGAGCTGCAAGCGGGAATTTTCATTGCAGCACACAGTTTAAATGACTTTTAGCTCTTTGGAAATGTTTCCTTTCCCTATAATGGAAATATTTATGTTATCCCATTCAAAGGCTCTAAGGTGTCCTTATTTCTCTTGGCCTGGCTCATAATGGCCTGGTGCAAAGGCATTAAAGTTTAAGGGAAATGAGCCTGGCACCAGGGGAAGGGGGAAAATACTTTTTGTTCTGAGATGGATCTGTTTTCTCACTTGGTAATGGCACAGGCTTCTCACTGACCATGTGCAGGGGAGTGACTCTGTAGCTGACTCAGGGTCTCTCTGCAACCCTTTACGAAAATAATGAAGAGGGGTTGATGGTTTGATCCAGTGAGTTTATCAAGGATTTCCTAAAAAGTGTCAGACACAATCAATTGAAGTCAGTAGGATTGGACAGTAACTTATCCTGTCTATGGACTAATGGCCAGAGGACCTCTGTGGCTTGTGGAGTTATCACTTGCCATCAAGTCTCTGATTAATAACCTGACCCCAAAGTTTCTCATACTGTTATCTCTTGCTGAAAAATCCCCAAACTGCTTGTTCTCTAACAGCTGTTTTGATAAATTTATTTGCAATGTCTGTAAACTTGTAGGTCTCAGTCTTTGACTTGTCTCCTAAAGACAAATGCCCTCTGTGTATCTTTCCATATGGTTTATATGAAGTTTTTTCTCCAGTATTTTTTCATAGATTGCTACAGAGCAGTGTATTAACCCCAAGGGTCTGCTAACCACAAGCTGGAAATCTGTCCTAAATTATTGTAGCACTTATCTATTAGTCCAGAAGAATTCACACACTAATCCTCATCTAAAACTCTCCCCGTTGGGCAGGATCTTCTTCAGACTCAGCACCAGAGCTGAAAACTGTCACAACTCTGTTGAAATCACTGACCCTGTGGCACAGTTATTAACTGAGGGGAGAGTTGGCACAGTGGGGCTGGTATAAACCATAAGAGCTCAGAGGCAGGGAATGAAAATGTACGCCTGTGTTTCATCCTTGACCAAAGCACAGAGCAGAACCGAAAGAATATGTGGGGTTTCTAGTCTGTGCACAATGAATATGAGGAACAGAAAGGCTTTTCTTCCCATGTTCCCACATGGGCATTAATCTTCCCAGCATTTGAAGGTATTGGTTCTTATTTTCTGGCTTGCCTTGAAATTCACCTTTAAAGAACAGCAACAGCATGATATATTTATATGATGAAAGAAGATTTTTTGTGAAATATGCATTTGTGTCAACATTCTCAGAGCAAACCCAGCCCACCCCTTGGAGGAGAGCAGAGATTATCACCCTGGGGGAAAGCAGGGCTAGCTGCTGGCACGTGAGGATGCCTCTGGATTCAGGACAGGACAGATGGTGGACTGCACAGATGCTTGTCAAATAAGTCGCAATTCACCCTTTGGGAGGTTATTTTCCTTAAAAACGAAACCAGCCTTTAATGACTACATGAAGCCTGGCAGTTGCTAAAGGCATTGGTCTGGTTGGCTCCTGCAGCTGCAAAATTCCTGTATTTTCTCAGATAGCATCTCCTGACACATTTTACACTGTGCTCAGTCCCCACTGGTGTCAAATGATACTGTCGTCTCCCTGAGTTCTTCCCAAACAGTTCAGATGTCTGTTAGGAAATGTTGGATAGCCAGATTTTATCTCAAAAAGAGGGGAGATCTCTCTATTCCAAACAACTCCAGATGAAAACCTGCTATACACACCATGTAATTGAACCCCAGGGGGCCATTGGGACCCTCACATTTTACACAAACTGCTTCTTGGATTGACTCCAGATACTTTTTTGACCCCCAAACAAATATTTATGTTTGGTTTAAGATTGTTGGGTTTTCCTAATGCTTCTGTTTGTGAAGAACTGGGTTTGTTTCACTTTCACCAAGTTCATCACTGATTCACCTGCAGTTCTGCTTTGCCTGAACTGCATTTTCTGACAAGTCAAGTCTTTGGCTGAAAATTATTCTTAGACTCTTTCCACTTGGGATCTTATTTCTGAAGCCATCTAAAATAGGCTGTTGCTCCACATTCACAAGAGCAAATTCATTGCATTCTCGTGGCCCTTACCTTACTTAAGTAGGGAAAAATGGAACACAGACGTTCTGGTGATGCTGATTTTAATGAAAAAAAAAAAAGCTGTGCAGGCTGCTACATTAGTCACCTGGTGTTACAGGCAAGTCTGCTCTTTCCTCCATCCACCTTCTGTCATGTGTCTGCTTTTGTACTATTTTTTAGCTTGTTTTATATTTTTCCTGGCACAGAGGAGGTAAGATTGCTGAGATGTAAACCTTTACCATAATTAAGCAATATTCTTCCTCAGATGGAAGCTCATTCCTACACAATTCTGGTTTAAGAGACATAGAACAAGTTATCTCAGATGTGAGATAGGAGCCTCTTTTTTACAGGTTTAGCTCATTAAAATTATCACATGAAATTTGTCTTCCTGCACAGCATAAGCTGAATTAAATCAGGGCAAAATCCACTACTAGTTTATCCATTCTTGTAACTTCCAGCTTGCAAACCTGTTCCTGGGCAGCACAGGAAGACCAACAGATGCTGATGGGATCATTTGAGGAGGGGGAGGAAAAAGGCTGTTCCAAGGAGCCAAGCCCTAAACATGTCTTTCTACACCTTTTTCCTTTTCTTTCCTTCTTTCTCCTTCCTTTATCACCCAATTTATACATTACTTTTCTCACACCATGGGTAGGTTGTGGCTGGAGGAGACTTGCTTTGAACTCTTCTGGGCTCCATATCCACTCTGTACAGGTGATATTGCCATCACCTGTTGGATTATTATTACAATTTAGCCTTTCAGTGTTTTATTAGAATTATTATTAGAGTAATTCCTACCAAAACAATCCCAGTAATCCATCAGCACATGGTTTAATCTAAGCAACCCTGCTCCCCACTCCCTGATTCTTAAGTAAGGAGCACACTCTGCCAGGCTGAACACCACTGCAATACAAGCAGTTCATGGAGAAGATAAAGAGGTTACTAATTATCCAGGCTTCTTCACAGCCTCATGTCCTCTGCCTGTATTTCTAAAACCTTAAAATAATCAATACCAGACAGATTTCTTCTACCCTGAGTCATTACAGGCCGTCAGGGATTGTTTTGCTCATTCTCCCTGCTTGGAGAAGTTTAGGGCTGTTGTTTGCATAATTTATCAGCTGGTTTAAATGTATGGATTTCCCCTTATCTGATCACAAGTGCAGCAGGCCTGACACAGCTAAGCCTTAAATAACATCAGACCTTGCTGCTTGCAGGTGAGGAACAGCAGCCTTGGGGCTGCACAGAGAGGGGAGATGCCTTGGCAGCTTTGTACTCCCTGAAATGTTCCCCGTGGGCCACGGGGTGAGTAAGAGCCCGGGGTGGGAACAGCCAGCATCCATCCCCCACAGAGGGAGTCCTCCATTCCCAGTGGGGGACTCGCCAGCTCCTAAGATCAGGCTGCAGAAAGCTGAGCCACAAATTGGGCTCCATGCCATGGTGAAGTGTCAGAAACCTTCCAAAGATGGCACCTTGTTCTGTCACCTGCCGCGCTTGTTCCTCGGAAGGTAAAGGAGTCCTTCCTTTCTAAAGCTGCCAGTTCCAGCAGGTTTTGTTGTCACTATCTCTACTTTGTAGTAGCTATCAACAGGGTGTGTGTGTCTGGTTTACACACCGAGGCTGGGCTCTTTGGAGGATGCATTTAGATGTACTAGCCCCTTCTGTTACAATGAAACTAGGATGGCTTATTGAGGTGATTTCCCTTCTGTTCCCTTCCCTCTTCCCTCCCTCCCTCCTTCCCCTTCCTCCCTGCCTTCCTTCCTCTGCCTTCTCCTTTCCCTCCTTCCCCTTCTTTCCTTTCTTCCTTTCCCCTTCCTTTTTTCTTTTGCAGAACCACATTAACTGTGACCCTTCTGCCATTACCACTGAGCCTCTCCCATCTCCCTCCTCTGTCCTTTCATCGCTGTGATGCCTAAAAATCACCAGCTGGAGTGGTTCTGAGAGCCAGAGAGGGCTTTCTGGGGAATAGCTGGAGTGCTCTTCCAGCACCAGGAGACATCCTGGCCTCTCCTGCAGCCACAATGGGAGCATTTTCTGCAGTGAGAGGGAAATAAACATCAAGACTCTTTAAAAGATAGTCTGGAGGCTTGAGTGCAATTATCAGGCCAAACTCCTTTGCCTTGAGTGTTATCTATCACTCCGTAGTTTTCTTCCTCACGGAAAGGTGGATATTAAATTCTATTTTTCTTATGGCCATAAAAGAAAAAAAGTAATTTTCTCTAAATTATTTCTTCCAGACCTGCTAAAAACAAGAATCATAATGCAGCAGGACCCCCATCTTCCCAGTAATTACACTCTGCCTCCTAACTCCTTCAGCACCAATTTCTCAGTTTATTTGGCTTCTGTCTGGAACCACAGTCACAGGCAGAGCTGGGCTTTGTCTTATTATTACATGGACAAAATTGTTTTTAAAATGTAATTAAATATTTACCTTGAAGACAATGCTTTGTCTTCTTTAAGAAGCATAATATCTTAATTTAACCTAATCTAGAAAACCTTTAATTTCTAAGCTTTTACCTCCAAGACAATGTTATGCTAAACACAAAGCAAAACAAAAAGATTTCCTAATTTAACCTAATTAAAAGATAAGCCTCCAACTTTTCCATCGCTGCTGTCTGAGACGAGGAGGGAGGCGCAATCCTTCGGTTTGCTCAGAACTGTCTATTTTATTATCCCTCTGGTTTGTTCTTTGCTGTCGATTTTTATTATCCTCCTTGATGCCCCTAAATCCTCTTAGGAAGTGGAGCTATCTAACCTTTCCCATCCTGGGGCCATCTCTAAGAGGATCAAGGGACCACCACCAGAATAGTGGAGGGGTTTGGTTTTGTAGGGTTTTGTTTGGTTGCTTTGGTTGTTGTTTTATTTAATAAGGCTGAGACAAAATGCAGCCTGCTGTGTGAGGTATCCCTAGGGAAAGAGGAGAGTTAAGAAAGGGAAAGGATTATTTCCATTCAGTCTGAGGCTGAGGCAGGTGTTAGGTGTGGGGAGAAGGGATGGTGCAAGCCCATGGAGTGATGCTCTCTTGCTGGTGCTGTTTCCTGGAGGGATGCATGAGGTAGGGCAGCAGTAAAAGCTGTGCCAAACTGCATCCATGCTCAAAATAATGGAACTGTCAGCTTGCTGTCAGGGTTCTCCCCTTCTCCTGAGCCGCCCTGCAAAGCCAGGCAAAGGAGCAAAATCAAATCATCCTTTACAAGCTGCTCCCCTGGGCTCTGAGGGGCCTGTGAGCATCTGCCGTGCTCTGAGAGCTCCTGTGTGACCTGCCAGGATGGAGCAGCTGAGTCTCCTCCTTTTCTCCCTCCTGGTACAGCTACAGGGCAGGGAAGGGAGAGCAGCTGTGCCGAGCATTCCTCCAGCAGCTGCTTTGAGGATGCCAAGCGTGGTGGGTGAGCGATGGTGCCCACATCTCCCTTGTGCTCAGCTGGTCCTGCCTGCAAACCACAGGGGACAGTTGAAAGGGCGATTCCAAACCCAAATAATCAAAATGCAAATTTGCCTCTGAGGGGTGGCTGCATTCAAGATCCAGTGGGCAGTCACTAGAGCTAAAACCACAGGGCTTTTAAGGTTTGTTTTGACTAGATGAAAACCTGCAGAGGCTGTGGAGGTGTGAGGAATGTGAAGGTAAGGTGATCCTTGGGCATGGCTGGGCCAAGAACAGCTCCAGAATCCTGCTCCTGGAGTGGCTCTGCTATCTGCTTTATATCCCTTAAAGCGCTTTTCATAGGAAAATGACAACATAGTTATGTTTCCGATCCTCACGAGAGCAATTCCAGGTCTGGGCCCTGCACTCAGCCCTGGTGTTTCTCCCCTGGTGTTGGCTGGCTGTGCAGAAGGCACATGCTGCGCGCGGGCAGGCACAAACAGCAGAGGATTTCCTGCCTTTCAGCTCCAGCTCCTTTCCAGCCTACAAAATGTTCTCTTTTAGCTCTTCCAACTTTAGTCACAGCAATGCTCCCTTTCCTGGGAGCCTCATCCTGCCCACAGTATCCCCATCCCATCTCTGGCCCCTTCCACCCATCCTGAGCACTTTCAGGCACTGCCAGGCTTGGGGCGTGCTATTTTTTCTCTTTCATTGCTAATTCTCAGGGTTTGGGGGGAAGTTTGTAACATCTACGCACAGTCACTTTGTATTACCTCACAGGGTCACTCTCAGGTTTGCTTGGTGTGCTGCGTTGAAGGTTAAGGTCAGCGTTTGGGGTTCAGATGTGCTTCGTGGCACTCGACTGCGGGCTTATAAAAACCAGGCAGGCGGCTCCCAACCTGTCTGAGGGCGCTGCCGGGCACTGAGGCAAAGCCCCCGGGGCCGTGCCAGCCTCGGGCTCTGGCACACACCAGGCCCGGGGCACTTCTGAGGGGCCCTGCGGGTAAATCTCCCCCCCAAAGCAGCGACCACATCAACCCAGCCGAGCCCCCGGCACTTCTGAGCCTGCCCCGCGCCCTCAGCGCCTTTTAAAGTAGCTGCGCTCCCCTCCACCAATCACGGCGGGGACGAGGCGCTCCTCGCAGCCAATGGCAGGCTGCCGCTGGAGGAAAGGGGCGTGCCGAGGCGCTCCGCGAGCCGCAGCCGGGCAACTGTGGTAAACAAGGGGGCGGGCCCCGCAGCTTGCCTGACATTCGGGGCAGCCAATGGGCAGTGGCGGGCGAGGTAGAGAGCCAGTAGCGATCGAGGGCGGGCAGGGCGCCGTGTGCCGATTGGCTGTCGGGCGCGGCGGGGCGGGGCGGGCGCTGTCGCAGTGAACGGCGGGCGGCGCTGGCGGGCCGGGCCGGGCCGGGGCAGCCACAGCGGCCAGAGCGGGGCGGGAGCGCGGGCGCTGGAGCCGCTGAGTGCAGTCAGGCACTGCCCTGTGCTCGGATGGGCAGGGAGAGGAGCTGTCCTCGGGAGAGCACAGCCTCTTCCCTCTCCGCGCGGAACGGGCGCCCGTGAGCGCTCGCAGCAGCGAGGGGCTCCCGCTTTTGGGATGAGCGGGCAGGACTGAGATTTTGTTCGCTGTAGGAGCCAGAGAGGCATGGATTTGTCCGAGGGGTGAGTAAAGAGGGCTGGCGGTAGGAAAGCGTCCGCCAAGGCGGGGCTGGCGGCGTGTGTGGGGGCAACGCTGTCCCTGCCCGCAGGAGAAGGGGCGATTTGGGGCTCGCAGGTAGGATTTTATTCTGTGTCCTGCTTGGGTTTAGGGTATGAAAGTTGAGCTCTGCCTCTTCTGTAAGGAGGGGATTGGTGTGGGGGGGTGTGGATAACTGTAACAGCCAGGCAGAGATTTGGGAGAAAGAGGGAATTTGCCGGGATCTATTTGGCAAAACCCGTAGATTTTATTTATTTATTTATTTATTTCCCTCAAGAAGCTCAGCCCAAGGCGAGCTTTCCTGCATGGCTGGTTTGCAGCCCCATCGTCCCCGGCCCTGCGCGGGTGAAGGCAGCTCCTGGCAGCCTCGACAGGAGCTGAGCAGCTTCGTCCCAGTCTCTCTGTGCTGTGCCCCAGGGCACCCTGCCCCTTCCAGGGCATCCTTCCCCTCCCGGGATGTCCCAGGGCACCCTGCCCCTTCCAGGACATCCTTCCCCTTCCAGGGCATCCTGCCCCTCCCGGGATGTCCCAGGGCACCCTGCCCCTTCCAGGGGATCCTGCCCCTGTCGGGCTTCTCGCTCCTCCTCAGGGCGCGGATCCCCCTCTTGTCCTCCGGGCTGCCCTGCCAGCCAAGCCCAGCAGCCCCGAAACGGAGCTGGAAGGGAGATGGCGCAGAGCAGGAGCTGCTCGCAGACTGGAGAGTTGATGGCAAGTCCACAGAGAGGGAAAGCGAACTAGTGCAGCTGGAGGATGGGGGCCCGGCGGGGGAAAAAGGCTGGTATCGCCGGCTGCATCCTCCGAGCTGTTGAGTGACCGCGCTGTTGTCTCCCCCCGCCCCGCAGAAATGTTGCAGCATGAATCCACCGCCTAGAGAGAGGGGCTCGCACCTCCTCGGCGCCGCTGCCTGAGCCAGCCCCACCGCAGCCGTCCGTCCGTCCGTCCGGCGGGGAGCCTGCACGGGGAGCCTGCACGGGCAGCGCCCCGGGACCAGCCCAGCCCAGCCCAGCCCGGTCCGGCGGGATGCGCTCGCCGCCGCCTTCATGCGGGCAGGGGGGACGCTGATCGCCGCTCCGCCCGGCCCGGAGCCCGCCCCGCGCGGTGCCCGGTGAGCGCGGCGGGCGCTGCGGGCGGGCAGCGCTGAGCTCTCGGCCGCGATCCGGTGCCCCATGGTGGGGCTGCGGAAGCTGCCGGGCATGCCGGGCTGGCCGGCCGCGCTGGGGCTGCGGCTGCCGCAGAAGTTCCTGTTCCTGCTCTTCCTCTCGGGCCTGCTCACGCTCTGCTTCGGGGCCCTCTTCCTCCTGCCCGATTCCTCCCGCTTCAAGCGCCTTTTCCTGCCCCGCCGGGCCACCGCCTCCGCCTCCTCCTCCTCCGCCTCCTCGTCCTCCTCCGCCTCCTCCTCCACCCGCGACTCCGGCCTGCCCCACAGCCCCCCCGCGGCCGCCGAGCCCCGCCACGCCAGCCCCGCCGCCCCGCGCCGCCCGCGGGAGAAGCTCCGCACGGCCGCCCGCATGGCCGGCCCGCCGGCCC
>JAWWEW010000060.1:5441547-5505729 GCA_035583185.1 Anabacerthia variegaticeps
GGCCCGCCGGCCCGCGCCGCGCCCGGGCCCCGCCGGCAGGGGCAGGGGCAGGGGCAGGGGCAGCGCGGCGAGGGCCGGCCCGAGCCCGACACCGCCACCGGCACTGCCCCCGGCACCGGCGCCGCCCCCGCCCGGCACACGCGGGCTCCGTTCCGCTTCGACTACGAGCGGTTCCGCAGCAGCCTCCGCCACCCGGTGCGGGGCGGGCGGCCCGCGGAGGACCCCGAGACCCGCGCCCGCAGGATGAAGATCAGAGAGGTGAGGAGCGACGGCCGCTCTCGGGCGGCTCTCGTGGCCACGTTCCCCTCTCCTTCAGCCCTCACTCCGTGCCCCCTCAGTCAGCCCTCACCTGCCCTCACAGCCACGTCCTCCTTCAATCAGCCCTCACCTCCCCTCACTCCGTGCCCCCCTCGGTCAGCCCCCACGGCCATGTCCCCCTTCAGTCAGCTGCTGGGGCCGTGTTCCACCTCAGCCAGCCCTCACCTCCCTTCATGGCCATGCGCCCCCTCAGTTAAGTCTCACATTCAAGTCCCAGCCAGTCACCCCTCGCTGCTCTGTCCCCCCTCAGCCAGCCCTCACCTCCCTTCATGGCCACGTTCCCCCTCAGTCAGCCCTTACAGCTTTGTCCCTCAGGGTCAGCCTTCATCCTCCTCTCGTGTCATGTCCCCCCTCAGTCAGCCCTCGTGTCCATGTTCCCCCTCAATTAGTCCTCCCCTCCCCTCAGAGCCGTATTCCACTTCAGAGCCTCCTCCTGGCCATGTCCCCTCTCAGTCAGCCTCACATCTATGTCCCAACCTCAATCAGCCTTCACCTCCCCCTCACAGCCATGTCCCCCTTCAGTCAGCCCTCACCTCCCCTCACAACCTTGTCCTCCCCTCCTTGCCCCCACTCTCCTCACCCCTCCCTCACCTGCCCAGCCTCGCCCTCATTTCTTTCACAAGCCTGCTGTCCTCCTTTCTCCTTCCTTTTCCCAAGGAAGGTGGCAGGAGTTGGGGTGTCCCTTTGCCAGGGGGTGTCCCTGTCAGTGGGTGCACACACCTCCATGCACCTGACAGGAAATGTCGAGGCAGCCTGATGGGGTGGGACTGGAAATTTAAATTCCAGCTTGGTTATTAGGGGAAAAAACCTCACTTGGTGTGTGCAAGAAGCTCCATCCCCAGGGGGGATTCGTGACAACCTGCAGCTTTGCACAGAAACAGGGAGATGGCAGAACTTGTGCTGGTCCATGAGGATGGAGGGATGGGATGTGTCCCCACCAGAGCTGGGGAGGAGCAGGAGGGGCTCTCCCTGTGAATCCTTGTGGAACTGGCACAAGAATTTACCCACCAACAGGGAGCCAAAGGCTGCCCTTGCTCTGACCCCACAGAGCCAGGATAACCTCGTTGAGGGGGCTACAAGGGGTGTAATGGTAAGGGGCGAATTTGGCTTCGTGCATAAAAGCCTGGCAGCCTCACAAACATCGCAGAGCAGGCTGTGACCCAGTTAACCAGGAGTGATAGGCTCTGTGTAGTATTCAGTTGTGTTTGTTGTATCTGAATAACCAACTTGGAGGGAATTTTGCTCTAGTAAGATGTGCCAATAAGTAAAAAGCACAGATTTAATTAAGCAGAGTGTAAATTTCTGGGTCTGTGCTCTCACAGAGATGCAGCCATTCAGCAGAGATGCTGCCCCAGGTTGAAGAGAGAAGAAAGTCAAAGGATAACACACCAAGGGCTTTCATCCACTAACATGCATTTTAAAAACAGTTTCTTAAAGCTCCCCCCGCCAGTATTTTTGTCAGTCACTAAAACAAAGGCTGCACAGCTGATAAAATTCCAACTTCTGTGCCAGGCAACCAGACACAACACACCCAGGGGTGCTGGGTTTCTTTATGATCCCAGGTGGGATTGAGCCATCCTTTCCTGCTGCATCTCAGCTCTAGGGTATTTGGAATATTCCAGTACCTGGCCACTGTGTGTGCTGGGAGTTGGGGAGTGTGTGCTTGAATGCACTGCAGAATCCCACTTCCAAGGTATTTCAGGAATCACCTCATACCTGGGAATAACCCAGCTTCCACTCTGTGCCAACAAATCAAACTGAAAAATCAAATTTAGGAAAGCAAGTGGCATTCAGTCCTTTATTTGTAGTTAATTATTTTTTAAATATAGGATTATTTCAAGTTGTATGGATTCAGCTCCATCTGTGTCTAACAGCCATAATCAGTGCGGGGTAGCAGAGTTAGAGTTTTCAAGGTTGAGAATCCATAAATATTAGTTTTATGCTGACAGCTAATTACTCTTCAAACAGAGTCTTTATTCCTTAAAAGTGCCTACACTTCTGTTTATTCAGAAAGAGAAACAAATATGGTGCTGAGATTTGAGACTGATTGTGCAAAACAAGGGAGGGTGGTGCAGCCTGGGGAGGGGATAAAATGTGTCTTTTTTTTGTGTATCAAAAAGACACGAAGAAAACAAATCAAGAAGGTTAGAAGACAGATGCTGTATAAAAAGAAACAGATGGGGAAAAAAATTGCAGGGAAGAAGTAAATGATGATACAGCTTTTGGATTAGCAAATATTCCTCACATGATGTGAGATGCTGGCAGGGCAGGTAGTGGGTTTGCTGGCTGGTTTTAAAGTGTGTGCAGTAGTTGCAAGTAGCTTTTCTCTCCTTCTTCCAGGGCTTTAAGTCCTGTAATTTGCTAAAATGTGTTCGAAACTATCCTTGTACTAAGAGTTTGTTGTTTTCTTTGCTTCCCCTTAGGCCATTCTTACAGGTCAGCACCTCTCTAACAGGGAGGATGGATATGGATGGGATTTGTTGGTAAATTTGTTCCCCATCTGCCAGAGCCTAGATGAAAGCCAGGAGGAAAAACCCATGCGTGATCAAAGATGCCCAGAGCTGATGCCCAGCCTAGAGACTTGGGACTTTGTGTTTTCCATAGGACCTTTCAGTCTGAGCAGAAATCCAAGCTTGTATCCACTCTTTTCCACCAGCCTCTAAGCTGCTGGATGCTTCAGCTAAAGAAGAGGGTGTGCCATGACTTTCTCAGCTGGCATGTGTGGAAAGTGCTAATGTAGCCCTGTCAGGCTTTGCCTGTTTAAAAGATAGAGTGTGAAACCCACAGCTGTGGTGTCTCCCACTTCATTGCTGTTTGGGAAAGCCCTTTGGAGTGTGAGGGACATCGGAGCTGTTTGCAGATTGAGGAGTCAGACTGGGGGGATACATTTGCCTCGCTCATGTGCTTTGAGTCCTGTGTTTCCTCATAGTGCAGAAAGGAAAAGAGGTGGATTAGCGAGTTGGAATGACAGAAGCCTGTTAAAAGAAGTAAGTGCTGCAGTGAGGTGAGCTGAGGTGCATGTGGGTATCTGCTTTGCCCTGGTGGGTAACAGAGTGGCATACAGCTTGGGTTCTGCTTACCTTTAAAGACAAGTCCAGGGTCAATAAACAGTCGTTTTCTTGAGAAGAAAAGAGAGCACCTGTATTGCACAGACTGTTTACTGCCAAAGGTCGTTGGTCACCTGGAGAATTGTCTGAGATATACTGCTGTGTGTTACTGTGGGCAGCCAAATACTGTGGGCACTCTGACCTTTCCAAGAGAACTGCAAAAAACCAAATAGCAATCTTCCCATGCTGCAGGTTGGGAAATTTGAAAGGGATTATTCATCTCTTAAACTGACCTCTGGAAAAGGCACTGGGTCTGTAATTGATCACTCAGGCATGGCTTCAGGGAATAGCTAATTTTTTCCATGTGCCAAATACTAATCACTGATGCTCACAAAAAAAGAGAGGTGGTTGTAGCTGGGGAGCAAGTGCAGAAATGCCACAGTGGGATTCCATATTTATTTGCTCTCAACAATTTCCAGATCAAATTGGTTCAGTGAAAAGTCAAAATTATTTCCCCTCCAACTGCTGGTATTGCAAACTCAGCCTCAGATCTGGGGAAATCAGACTGTGTGGTTTCTGCCTTTTGCATCATAACCAGTAATAAAGATTTTGCTGTTGAAGCTGAGCTGACGGTTTTGCTGATGATGGATGAACCAAACAGACTGTTTCTTGCTGTAGTCCTGCTGTGTTGGCTTCATGGACCTCATAGGTAGGGATGCAGTAGGGAGAGGAAAGAGCATTCTTTATGCCAACCCTATTAATGCCATCCAGTGTTTAAGGACAACCACTGTAACCAGCCAGACCAGAAAGTTCATCACTGAAATACTTCCAGTTCAGTCATGAGATGTCTGAGAATACCTAGTACCTTAACCTGACAGTGTCCTTTGTCCCTTTCAAATAAGGGAATATGTCAAATTCAGGCAGGTGTTTAGTCCTGTGCTGGGATTGTACCCTTGGGTTTGACACATGCATTAATTTCCTCTGGTTTAGTAATACTAAGCCTATTTGTTTTATGTTGCAGTTCTCCTCATCCTGGCTTTTCTTCCCATCTCCACTTCTACTTGCATCACCTTGCTGTCCCCTGTCCTCTTTTAACGCAGCTCTAAAGATGTATTTGCTCTCAAAATTCACGCCCTGGAGGAAAGGAGGCCATCAGAGTCCGTGTACACACAGTTACCCTGCATCACCCTGCAGATTAGCAGGTAGATCAGTCTTTTAAACACAAACATCTTGACAGTTTATCACTAAAAGATAATTAACAAGAAGTAGGAATGTTATCGGGAGCTCAGTTTTTGTGGAAACTTTCTTGGTGTTTGTTGCTGAGTTCTCTTTGTGTGGTTTTGACGGTCGTGAGCCCAATGAAAAAGTGCTCGGTTTTGGGGCAGAGCTGGGGAAGCGCTGCTTGTTCTCCTGAATTTGTGCCGCAGCCCTGACCCCTGCTGGGAGAAGTCTCTGCTCTGAGGCTCATTCCCTCTTGCACACCTTTGTGTAGGTGTGGGTGTTCTCAGGGGAGTTCACAGGAGTGCACAGGGACTGGGTTGTGATCACCAGTTTACTGAAAGCAGGGCTCAGAACAGTTCTCAGTTGGAGTTACAGTTGCCCTGTTGGTACAGCACTGCAAACCACATTATTGAATGTCTCTGACCATCTCCTTTCTGCAGCCAGCAATGAAGAGATTTCAGATCTCTCTCTTTCCCTGCACTGTGCAACTCCTATTCTTCCACTTAGAGAAAATGCCTTTTCTTTTTGTAATCTGGGGCTGAGCAGCACTACAAGCAAATAATGTGATCTGTCAGTGACTTTGGTACATGAGTAGCACCACGCACAGTTCCAGATGGAAATGCACCTCCCCGTGCACATCTTCCTCACTGAGACACATGGAAAATGTCTAATCCTTTGTGCTGGCCAAATGGAAAACCAGGGACTTTCAACAGGCTTGCTTTGGATGCTGGGGGTAAAGAAAACAGTTCTCAGTAAAATATTTACTATAATGGGATAGGATTACGATCACAAACCAGTCAGATATACTGTGATCAGATTCTTTCTCTGGGGTAAAAATACCTTTGCAAGAGAGAATTTCTCTGCAGTTTGAAGCACTGGCTGGCTCCAGTCTTGCTGGAATTTTCCTTTGCTCCATGCTCCTTCTCATGCATTTATTTACTGAACCTGTGAAACTGGTACTGTAGTGTAAATCCCACAAATGGTGCACACAGTGGATTTTTTGCTTCAGTAGCCTTTGGTGGATTCATGCAAACAAAATTTAGACCTGACCTAGAGCCTCTTTCAGCTGTAGGGTATACAGTTAATTGACTAAAAATGTGTTTGTTCTGTTGATAGAATGCAAGAGTACAGAAAATGCTTCACATGCTGTGATCTGTGCTGCAGTGCTGTTTGCCTCAGATGCCAGTGATACCTTAGTGCTCGCTATTACTGATCTCTGTTGAGCTGAGGCTGTTTTGGAATTTAGGAGTACTGTGCAATTTGAAGGCATTTGTTCTTATCTCCCAAATTTAGCACTGAAAGCACTTGTTCCACAATAACTAAATTTGATGCTAGACCAGTTTATAAACTACCACTTCAAGACAGTGCCCTGTTCAGAAACACAGAACTGTTGGCATTGGACCTCTCTGGGCAGATGATGAGTAACTGCATGTGCTCAACGTGGTGAAATGAGCTTCCAGGATGCAGAAGGACCTGCTGCTTCCTGAATCACTTCAATACATACACACATGCTCTTGAAAGTCCTCAGATAGAAAGACAAGGGGTGTTTAGCACAGGAAGGATGGAGCCTGGCCTGTAACCTTCCTGTTCTACCATCAGTCTGTGAAGCTGTGTACATGCAGTTCTTCAAATATTTACTAAAAAAGCAGTCACCTGGATTAAGATCCCATCTTTCCAGTCAAAATTTTTATAGGCTCTTGATTAACTTTTTAATCAATAATTAAATCTGCCACGTAATGGGAGAAAGATTTTTGTGCTAAGTGTCCTTTCCTTTGGCTCTGTATGCAGGGCTTTACCAGAGGAGGTTAATCAGTCATGTTTGGTTTACTCTCTGATTCTGTTACTGTTTAGATTGTTTATCATTATGATGATTTTGAATACATTTTCCAGTGTTGAAAATAATTCAGGTTTTAGATGGGAGGCTGAGAGAGGGAAAGGGGAATGTATCTTAGTACTAAATGACAGACTGATCTGAACATAGAGCTGACATGAATCTGCCGAAGGGAGAAGGCAGAAGGAATGTTCACTCCATTGGTGGGAAGAAGAAGTCTTATGCTTGGAGCATTCTGATTTTTAAACTCAGTAAAGACACTGCATTTACATTCCCCAGAAATGTACTTTTCCCTGAATGCTGTGAATGGATTTGGCATGAGGAGCGCACACACTCCCATGATTGCTGTCTTTACTGTGTGTCCCCTTGGTGCTTCAGTTCATCATATGACACAACATTTTGGAAGGGCTCCAGAGAAGCTGTCATGGGCAGTGATGTCCCTGATCCGTGCATAATGCGAGTGCATTGTGCATGATGGACCCAAACCATTGCAGGAGAGAGAGCACAGTGGGAACACTGAAGGACTGGATAATAGACATCCTCTGTTTATGGGGAAGGGATGTTACTCATTTGTACCCTGACTAAAGGAGCAGAGCACCTACTGTTAAGTAGATCAGAACACTGGGTTCTGTGTTCTGTTCCTGATAGCAGATTCATTGTGTCACCGTGTGCTTCCACTATGCACCTCTGTAAAATGGACACACGTTTCTTAATCCCTAATCCAGCAAACTAATGTGCAGCAAAGCTGTTTCCTCTTGGGCCCTTCAGCATTCACTGGGAGGACACTGGAGCATAAGTAATGGCAAGAAGTTGCACTAAACTGAAGTGACTTAGTGCTTCCCTTCTGCATCTACTTACCTTGCCAGCAAGGATGCAGAGTCCCTTGTGCATGTGTCTATTGCACACTGGGATCAAAGGAAAGCTCTCCACAGTGTTTGAAAAGGGGAAGTGTGTTCTTAAGGTTTCTTCCCTTAGCAGGAAAAGTAAGAGAGTCCAACTTTCTAGGAATGGGAACCCTGTTCTGAAACTCCCCTCATGGTGTTCAGGACTTTCCCCGTCCTTGGGTTTGTAATTCTGTGTCAACCATCCCCGCTCCGTGGTGTCTGTTGCTCTTCGCAGTGTCCCTCCTTGGCTGTGTGAGCCAGAAGCACTGATCCACATCCAGCTGCAGCTTCCTCAGCAGGCTCTGGGTGACCAGAGCAGGAGTCCGTTGTACCTCCCTTTAGTGAGACACTCTGTGGGTCTCCCCACCAGTTTGTTGGCATTTTGCTCTGAACTTTAGTTTCTCTGTGACCTCTCCCCTCTGTCAAACCTGATTGAAGTTTTCCAGCTCAGGAGTTACTGGGGAAGACGGGCAGACAACAGTGGAGCAGAAAATGGTTCTTGGGCTTATTTGAGCTAATTGTTCTGATGGTTGTGATCGAGTGGGAGCCAGGAGCTCATTAGTTCTAGTCTGGCCTCCAACACTTGCCTCGCACGGCCCTAGAGCTGTTGTTAGATTTCTCTCTCTTTGTTTATTAGAGGGTAGAATGATATTCTGCTGCAAAGAATAATAAATGCAAGATATATAGAAATTCTGCAGCATCTCGTGCCAGCAGCTCTAGCACAGATAATGATATACAGTGAAGCTGCATGTTCTTTGCATCCTAGAGAGTGTCCCTTCTCTTCAGAGGAAGTAAGAGAACTCCCACTGATTTATGGAGCAGGATGGCTCTGAAGACTGTCTGTACTGAGAATTGGAACCATGTTAGTAACATCCGAGCAACCATGTTTAAAGCAGGGTTCTTGCTCTAATTGTGTTAACATGATTTCCCTGGGCAGTAAAGAAAGTGCATAACCGTGTACTTTGCAAAGTAACAAAGGATAATTATAATGTAATCGCATTTCATCCATCCTGAAACCCTCCTGCTGTCTGGGTTAGCCAGCCCAGCTCACAAGTGAAATATTTCCAGTGAAAATGGGATGTTTCTTGCCTCTTCTTTCATCTGATCCTTATTTTTATCTGGAGTTTTCTGGGAAGGACACATATTTATGTTGGAGTTCAGCATTGTGCTAGATGAACCCAAACAAATTCTTGCTGATTTCTGGTGCTGTTTTGGCTTTCCTGAAGTCCTTCCTCCAGCACCAAGACCATGTTAGGATTCCTCAGTCCTGAACCACCATAGTTGTGTTTGATTATCTTATCTATCAGACATTTGTTCTGCATGTTAGTGAGCCCTCAACAACCAGAACATTGTCACTGCTGGCTGTGGATCTGTCCATTCTCACTGGTGGCTGCACAGTAGCATAATTCAAAAGGTTGATTTCTGAAAGGCAGCTCTGCCTGCTGTAGGATAAAGCAGTAGACAGCTGTCTTCTCTTTTGGTTCCTTTGTTTCTGGATTTCAAAGACTTAAACAAAATTTTGAGTTGAGTATTAGGGTGGAATTTGGTAAGTGAAACAGAGTGGAACCTTGTTCCTTAGGTCTTGAAAGGCAGCATGGCCAGAGCATTACTGTGGGTGCCTCTTCTGCACTGACAGAAACATGGAGTCTGTGACCTGGGAGGTGCCTTCTGTCTCTAACTCTGATGAATCTTTATGGCTCTTTTCTTTAGTTTATTACCCAGATCCCCTAACTTGCCATTTCTTGCTTTATTCTTTCAGCAGTTCATTAGTCACTGTCGTATGATGACTGTGTAGTGCAGTGCTGGAGTGATGCCAGGGCCAAGCCTTGATCCCTCTCTGGATGGGAGGTCAGGTTAAATGAAAACGAGTCCCCTCCATCCTGCCAGCTGAATTCTAACATTGTTCTAACATCCACTCCACCAACTTCATTTTTATTAAAGATCCAGTATTTGCAATCTGATTTGTATGATTTATTGTAGACTGTGGGACTCTTGGAAGAGTTCATCAGCCTCTGGTTAATAAATTTGCTACTGTAGTCAAAGCATTTCTTGTAACACTTTTGTAAGGTGACAAGTCTGACGTGGGGCTCTAGGAAGGCTGTTAGTTTCTTGTGTCTGTTTTTAGCTATTACCTTTGATAAATTATTGGACCAATCTCAGCTGACTACTTAATGCTTGAGAATTGCTCTGTTCCTCTTGTCAGAAGTTGAAATCACAAGTAACTCTGCAAAGGGGAGAGGACAGCAGTGCTCCAATCTGTCCCTCTGAGCAAGGACTACAAAGACAGATGGGGAGCAGGTGAACCAGCAAGAAATCATTAAACTAAACTCATCCTCTCAGATCTCTCCCGTTAAGCCATCCAAGTGTGAGATAAAGCAGGAGGTGTGTTGGCAGTTCTCAGCTTCCTTCTTTCTCCTATTTCAGCATTTGGACTGAGACAAGGACGGTTTCCAAACAGATGTTCCTTCTGCTCCCTGAGTCCGTTCTCACAATGCAGAACAGAAGCGATGTAGGGTAGCTCTTGGCCTGTATTTACATTTTTTTCTTTCCTTCTCCCCTTCCTTCAGTTATCCCATCTGCTTATGCCTGCGTTTCGGGCCCCTGAGCCATCCATGTGTCAAAAGCAATTCACGCTTTGCAGGTGCTGGGAGGAATGAGGCAGATCAGCTGCGTGAGATGAGTGCTCTGAGCCGCTGAGCCAACCTGTGACGGTGCTAAGTTTTCCTTCTGATGGGGAAGGACTCTTTTCGTATCGTACAGCGTGGGGCCTGTTCAGAGCTGTGATTCCCGTTTTCATAGTTAAAGCTCTGCTCAATCTGTTCAGGTTGTCATTAGCCAGGGTTGTACCTTGAGCCGTGGTGTGAATTGGTCCTGTTTATCCACCTGGCTCCTACTCTGACTTAGCAGCTCTGTGTCACTTGTGTTCCAAAGCATCTTGCTGTTTCCCAGGCTGAAAAATATCTTCCCCAAAAGAGGATGTGGCGATTGTGAGGCTGGTCTTCACTTTTTATATCTGACAATGCCTTGGAAACATTTCTTTGGCTGAACTAGAGCTCTTCAGCTGTCCAGCTTCGGTTGCTGGGTGTGGAGCCTCGCGCAGAACCCTGAGCTGGTGCATCGTGATTTCCATAACTGCATCACAGTGATTGTCACGATAGTTCTGTCTGCGTGAGGAAGGCTTTATTGACTCGTCTCAGGTTGGCTCCATGGCAGATTTACACACAGAAACTCTGGTCCCTGTTTAGTGCTAAACTTCCATACCCACAGAGCATTCCTGCCGTGGTCCCACACCCAAGGCTCAGGAGAACAGAGCCTTGTATCTTTGTTTTGTTTCTTTTCGTTATTGATCTGTTTGATGTCTGTCCTACAGGCTGTCAAACAGACAGGCCTAATAGGTTCTAGATACATTTTTTCCTGTTCTTATTTTCCTTGAAAAAGTAAAACAAAATGTTTCCACACTCTTTTTCTTTTATTCCATCTCCTTGCAGTCTGCCCATTTTGGGTTACTTATGGCTACAGCTCCTTTTAGAGCATCCCCTTGGGCTGCAGCTCTCCAGAAATGAGAATCTTGTGCAGATGGTATCTGTAGGGAAGGAGAAAATTACTTATCTTGTCATAATGCAGGTCTGTAAAAACAATCCTGTTTAGTGCTTGTGTTTCCTTCCACCTTGCCACTTAGCATGGGAATATTATGGTGAGGAGCTGATGGATTCTGGCCTGGGTGTTTAACTGTTGTTCATCACTCACCTGGAATGCTGGTCACTTTTAAGGAGAATTTGTAGTCTGTGTGTAATTAGGGATTTACAAAGACCGTGTGCTGTACATGCTTGAAGGGACATAGCTGAAAGGTAGGAACCCTCAAGGCAGCCTACGGGTATGTGACAGTGCCCAAAATCTTAAGAGCTCAGGGAATTTCCTGCAGGATTTGTGCTGCAGGCTCAAAACTCTGGAGGAGACTTGGAGGTGACATTTGAAGGAGCATAATTACTAGGTAAGTAATTTTTTCCCACTTTCTTTCCTCAAAGTATGCTGGAATGAAATAGTAGTTACTAGCAAAAGCTAGACTGTCCAACCTGGAGTTAAAAGGACTTGAAACATCTAAATAACAGTGTCACACAGTGTGCACTCGTGGCTTTCTGGGTCTTTCTGCTGTCCTGTGTTGCTGCACCCCCCCAGCAGCTGAGGAGTTGTATGTTTGACAGACACCTTTGACTACACAATTTTGTGAAGTGAACCAGTACATTGGGATGTAAATGATTTGTGACATCACAGCAGTGTGGAGAAAATATCTGCTTGATGTGCCTCTGTGTGTATTTGGATATGGGGTACCTTCTCACTTCCAAAGTGCAGCATATTGGGTATATTTTAATATTTTTAAGTATCTAATATTACTATGGAGTATTCCAATATTTCACAAAAAGGGATTGATTTCCGGTCTTCCATTGTTCACATTCTGGTACCTCCAACACATTCCGGTACCTTCTACTTTGAAAGCACTTTTAAGTTCTACAGATACTCACAGCTCCAATTTCCGTTTACAAAATCTGTTCTGGGTAGGAAATCTGGCTGCAGGGAAGCCATAAACTAGGGTTAACTTCAAATTCTGTACCATATATGAGTTAAAAAACACTCCCAGTGTTTTGTAAACACCTGAAATTTCTTCCCTGATTTCCTCATGTTGCTTAAAGAGCTGCTTCTGCCTTCATTCTGTGATAATAATGAGAGAGATCTTAACTACTCCTGTGGTTTTCAGCTCATCTTTGTCACCTCTTCAATTTCTAATTGTTGCTGTATCTCACTATTCCCTTTTTATGTGTCTGCTGCTACAACATCTCCACTTTGGTCTCAATCACACAGTTAGGCTTGTCCTTTGACACTGACCCCAGTTCTTTTCAAAGCATCCCAGATTACCTTTGGGGTGTCTGTCTATGGAAGAAATCACCCCTCAGAATTAAATAGGGTCCGTTCCCCTGGCTGAGACTGCAAACTGGACACCATGGATTGCCTTTTCATGCCAGTTCTCTAAATCTCATGACAGCAAGTGCCTGAGTAGTGGTTAGGGGTAACAAACTTAGGACAAAAAGAATCTTTCCTGGTTTTATTGCTGGATTTGTTGTGCAGCATCAGCCTGGTTGTGCTCTGGTCTGATCAGCTCTAGAGGCTCACAGGAAACATGAAGCTGACAGCATTGGGGTGCTTGGAAACACAAATACCTTTTATTTCTATTAGATTTTTCCCCAGGCTTTGATTCTGGGAAGTGAAGGAGCCAAGACTACAGCTTTTCTCATCTCTCTACTAAATCACTCTGTGCTTTGGCCTAGACTTGCAAATTTGTTCTCAAAACCATTGTTGTCCTCTTCCAGTCCAGCATCTCATTACAGGACTAACTGCAAAATCAACTGCTCTTGCTGACATGTTTCCTGATTTAGATGCAGCTGGATCCAGCTGGGTCTTAATGCCTGAGATAGCCCTATCGAAGGATTTTATTTTTTTTTCCCCTCTTGACACAGTTAAATCTAGTTGCATTAGGAATTTAATTAGGTGTTTGTTTAATTGTGATTTGAGCTGTTTTTTCTTCCATTCAGCTTTCCTAGCAAGGACTGTGAGTCAGGGAGACTCTTGAGTTCTATTTCTGTCCTTGTCACTAACACTAACGACCTTGGACTACTCTGTGCTAGGTTTTTTTCTCTTCACCCAGTGCAAATCATGCTCCTAGTCCTACTTTTCCCCTGATTATGGTGGGGAGAGAGTGCTTACCTCTGCAGATCTGAGCTGGATCCAGCCATTACTCAGCTGGACTGTCTCGCTGGGAACAACAAACAGAATGTAAAACTTACCTTTTTTTTTATTGTAGCTTGCTGGAAGGTGCCTTTTGTCTGAATGGAGTGTGATTTCTTGTATCTTCATAAAGAATTCCTTCGTTGTTCCAGTGATGTGGATCATTTTCTGAGCAATGAGCTGCCATGTCTTTGGCTGTTGTGCAAGAGAGGGTGAGCTGTGATAGCAGTTGATGGCATAAAAAACCACCCATGCCAGTCTGAGAGCAAGCTGTCAAGATTATGCCAGAAAAAATTAGAAACAAAGCCCCACTCACCTGTTGCTTGAATTACTGTTATATTTACTTCTAGATAACATTACCTGCATGTAGCAGGTAATTCACAGTCTCTGTCCACCATCTAACACCAAACTATCAGTTGATGTATTTACATTCAGTAGGCTGACAGGGTTTGAAATTTTAGGTTAGAATCCATTAGGAAGAGCTGGAGCACGAGGGAGGAGTTCTATGCTCAGGCTGGTGCTTTAGGTGTGGAAATATGAGCTTTTATCTTGTGTTGAAGGAAAACTTGAGCAGAACATTATGCAAAGTGATTCTGTGTCTGCAAGATCATTGGGTGAAAGAGTACTGAATCATACAATCATGGAATGGTTTGGGTTGGAAGGGACCTGAAAGATCATCCAGTTCCACTTCCTGCCACAGGCAGAGACACCTTCCACTAGCCCAGGTTGCTCCAAGCCCTGTCCAACCTGGCCTTGGACACTTCCAGGGATGGGGCAGCCAGAGCTTCTCTGGGCAACCTGATTCCCCAAGTGAGCTCAGTCCCACAGTGTTTAATGCACATTTGTTGTCTCTCTGTTATGGCCAGTGCTTTGAGAAGAAAGGGCTGAGGTCTGTGTTGTAGAGGGATGAGCTGAGGCACGGGGTAGTGGAACTTGCCCAGAGGATGTGCAAGAGTCAAGAATGGAACTAGAGAGGAAATGCCTGCCCTGTTGGAGTCAGGATTGTGTTCACATAGCTTTGCCAGGGCTTTCATTTGGTAATGACAGACTCGGGTTTTACCCCCAGTCACCCCTTTGCCATCAATTAAAAGAAGAATGATATTTAATTTAAAGCAAGGTGACGGTAGATTAACACTTCCCCAGGTGAGACTCTCATGGTTGTCAGTTGTTTGAAGGCCAATTAAATGAAGATCTCAACTATTCACTCAGTGTTTTATTCAGACAGGAGCTAGCATGGCTCCTGGAAAACAGGCAGGTTAGCCAGAGTGTCTTTAAATTGCTCAAGTTCCTGTTGGGATCTATTGGATTTACTGTAATCTTTAATTATAAAGTGTAATTACTTTAGAATGGATTATCAATGCTGGTGTCCGTCTCTGTGAGTTGCTTGGTAACGTCTGTGGTGCTGCAGCACTGTCTGTTCTGTAGTTCCAGGCTTTTAAACCCACCCAGTGAAAGCCTCTGGATATTAGTGTCTGCCTAAATGGAACATCTCAATCAACTGAGTTAACACACAGCCTTTTTGTTATCAGTTTGCTATTATGGAAGAACATTACTGAGGACAGTGTCAAAAAAAGGAGTAACCTGAGAAGTTGCTCAGCTTTCTATTAAAAATTTTCAAGTAAATTCCAGCCTTTTCATATCATTCTACCGTGGTGTTTGTATGGATATTTATATCTCCACATGATAATATTAAAAACAGCCATACATAATAAACATGATGCTGTTTCATCACCTTTCCTGCAGTCAAGTTTATGCAGGTCTGATTAGGAAAAAATACATCCATTATTCCAAACATAAATGGCTTAGTCCGATGTGTTCAGGCAGACTTTTTCTTCAGCCTGCAACACTGACAGTCAGTTCCTCTTTTTCTCTGCATCTTGTCATCTGGCAAATTATTTTTTATACAGTTGGGGAAAATATATGGCATTATATTGCAGCTTAAAAATCCAAATTGGAACAGGACTGTTTTGGGGTAGCAAGAAAGTTAAAGGTGGGAAAGAACAGGTCCTGGGTTTGAAAGTCATGAGATAACTAATCTGCCTCCAACTCCAAAGAAAGGAAGAGAAGTGGGAAAAAACAAGTTAGGGATGCAATGGGGAAAAAAATATTTAAAATAACACTCGTGCCCCCCCCCCCCTTTTTAATTAACCCAAACTGGAAATTTCTTGGAAACTTCATAGTGAAATACTTGAAGGGGAGTTGAAGAAAGGAGGCTAAAGAGCCACAAAAGGGGTTATCTTGTGAAGGTAATGGCTCTCTGTAATGTTCCTTGAAGTACTTGAAAGGGGCTGATTGGTTGGTATATTTAGATTTCATCTTATAAGTATTTACTAATTATCCCAGTCTAGATGGATAAAACTAATGAAATAGCTATTTGGAAATCTTCCCTATTAACAAAAGGAGGGCAAGTGATAGTGGGGAGGAGGTTCCCCCCACCCTTTTTTTTTTCTCTCATCTCTCTGCTTTTTGCAAGTCTGTAAACCCAGAGATTTTGAGTGGTTTAGTTATTAAATGTACTAAAGATTTGCACATCTTTTCAAAGTGAAAACACTTTCTTGGTCAGGTTTTTGTCCTGAAACCTGTTTCATCATTATCTGGATCACAGAATTCACTAAATGCCTTTTTGTTCTGCTGCTGCCTGTATGAAACATGAGGGCTTGGAAGCCAGATCTTTTTTGGATTTGGATGGACCAAAGCACAAGGAAAGATAATGGCCTAAATAATGAAAGGGATAGTGCAGGTTTTCAGAATTCAGTTTCATTATTTCTAGTTGATTTTAATATATAATTGTCTGACTGGGCTGCTGAAACTCTCAAAAGTAACAAATTATTTACAGGTTATAGAAAAGAAAGAGCAATCTGACAAATTAAATTATAAATTTGGAAGTCTCTGCTATAAATCAGCTCAGAGCTAGAGTGATTAGAATATCAGGGCCAAATAGATAATTATCTATTAGATGGCAGATGGCTCAGTGGTAAGAGCAAAATCTAAAATTATGGATCTATTTCCATAATTTTTGTGGTTCTGGTGCCATTTTTCAAATCTAAAATGGCATAATGTTAACACTGATGTATTGTGATGTGTCATGACTGGAATGGCATAAAATAACGTTTGTGTCTCATCAGAAACCTGCCTGAAACACCTCACCAGGCACATTCCCCTCCTGCACCTCTCAGCTCCAGCCCCTGCCCTTTCAGCCTGGGATTTGAAAGCTCCTGTAAATGTGGAGTCCCCACTTTTAGAAACCTGATGAATCTCTTCAGTAGTTTGGAAGTAGAGCTGCTAAATTTGGACTGGAGAGGCAGCTGCAGGGAGCCAGAATGGGCAGAATGGTGCAGATGCTTTTGGCTCTTAAACTTTTCCAGTTGCTGCTTTTGGAGCCATCGTTAGAGAGAGGAAAGCTTGATCTTGGAAAACGAAAGGGGCCCTGTTGTGCAACTTGCCTCCCAAATATACAGGGTTTAAATGCAGCAAGCTTAATTTTGTTCACATAAAGGAAAACTGGCAGTTTGATGAGGCAGCATATCCAATCTCATCCATCCTCTGTCTC
The DNA here is from genome assembly GCA_035583185.1 of Anabacerthia variegaticeps. Lineage (NCBI taxonomy): Eukaryota > Metazoa > Chordata > Aves > Passeriformes > Furnariidae > Anabacerthia > Anabacerthia variegaticeps. The sequence continues at coordinate 5,458,177 of JAWWEW010000060.1, forward strand.
CGTGATTATCAGCTCAGGACAGAGCAGAGGAGGAGAGTTTCAGACACCACAGCCAGTGCAGCCCAAGAAATCATTTTGTAGGGGAACTTTCTGCACCACTGTGACAAATGCAGCTTAAATGGCTGAATAGGCAAATGGAAAATAAATGTGTTTATTCGAACAGTGCTCAGAGCCCTGTGTGAAGTGGGTCACTTTGGGGAGCCTGTCAGGCCTCAGGCCATCCCTCCTTGTGCGAGGAAACAGGAGGAGAGGAGCAGACTGCCCTTGTAGGGTATGAGAGACTGTGGAAGGGACACGCAGGATATTTTTCTATCACCTCTCTGTGATAGACGTGCTGGGGAACTCTGGATTACAGGGAGTCATCTGAGCCAGTGTGGGAGAGATGCCTGGGTTTGGAAAGTTTGGACCTTCTGGAGTGGAGAGGTTAAAAAAGTTGAGGGAAGGACATACCTTTAAATTCCATACTCAGCTGATTCGGAATTACAATGCTAGGAGTTTTAGGCAACAAAATAGAGTCATTTCCACATCCTCTCCGTAGCCAGGCTCTCTGTGTGCCAGAAGGGTGGGTCCTCCTTCCTCAGCTCTGATTTAGAAGAGGAATGAACCCAGTAGATTGCCTTGCTGTTTCCTTTCTGTGCAGGAGTCCTGCTGTGGGAATGCTGTCTTTATGGAAACACCATCTTTCCTGCAGTTTTTCATCTTCCTGCAGAACTTCAGGATCATGCTCTGAGACATAAAAACATTCGTTCTGTACTGTCCAAGGGAGGCCACAGTCCCTCAAAGGTTCATTATGTTAGTGAAGAATGAGAACTTCCCATTTAGAGTCTGCTACTACTGGATTAAAAAATCCAGAGATTTATCAAAAATCAAGTAAGCACCCTGAGTCATGTGACTTGAGATGTTCAAGGGTGTTTTGTGGAGGGTTTCTTCCTCCCTCGGTCATTATTTAGTTTCCTCAGAGCAGAACACTCCACTGACTAATTCATCCCACACTGAGTTTTTAAAACCCAAGTTGACTTTATTTGTTTGTCCAACATTCCATCTCCTGGTGGTGTCGAAGTCTGAGTGTTATCAATCAGCTCAGCAAATGTTTATCCTCCTCCATATGACCAGCTCTATGAACCTTTACTTTGGAAGCCTGATGTTTAAAAAGGAGGGGGAGAATCTGATGACGTGTCTTTTTGGGGATGTGTGCTAATTAATGAGGATACTGCCAGAAGCTTGTGATGGTGGGCTTGTGAAACACGCAGCTGGAGGGAAAAGTAAGAACTGAAATGGCAGTAGAAATTTGAGACCAAAGTAAACTGCATATTCTGATGCTGAAATACGGCAGCAAAGGCTGCTGCAGACACAAGACAGGGCACTCTGTGGAGGAACGATTTGTTTTAAACTGTCATTTTCTCTCAAAAGTCTAGCTTGAGTGAAGCATTTTAGACAGTTCTTATCTTTGTTGAGCTCAGCAGAGAATATTGTTGATTCTCTGAAGCCGCTCTCTTCCCCTTTGTTATGTTTTTTGCAGGGATGGAATCAAAGAATGTCCAGGTCACTGCAGTGCTGGGGATGGAACTGCTCAGAGCCAGGCTGGGTGGGTTATAAAGGGCAGCTTTATTTATGGCACTTGTTAGAAGCTGACAAATCCCGGTCTCTCCCAGATGAAGAAAGGATACTTGTAGGTTTAATTTTTCCTGCCAGCTGGAGCCAAAGGGGCAGAAGGACAGAAAAGGCTGTGCTAGTGTGTCTGTGTGTGTTGGAACTTGCACAAACTTGCCTTGCAATCCTCAGGGGGAAGGTTAATGTCCTAGGCCTGGGCAGGACAGTTCAAATGTCCCAAAAGGAATTGTTTGGGTTGGAAGGAGGTTTCTCAGAAATCACCCAGCCCATGTGCAGAACTCTCTTAAGGATGGACTTTAGAGTTTTGACAGAAGACATCAAAATGTCATGGATTTCCCCCTTATGAATGTATTCTGTTAATTAATAGAAGGAAAGCTTCTGTGCAGTCCTTAAGAGCAATTTCTTCCTGTACTTAGGGATAGAACAGCATTAGCCTTGTCATTTGAATACCCATCATGAAATACTGATACTCCCTGAAAAAGGGCAGAAAGTCAGAGATAGAGGCATCTTTCTGCAACTCTCACTTGGTTTGGAGAGCTGAGGGGAAAAGAGAACTCTTGGTGTGTTGGATACTGTTCTGCCATGTGCCAGTCCCAAGTTCTGCACCAGGAACACTGAGTTGGAGACTTCATCAAACCTTTGAATGCAGCCCCACTCAATGTGTTCAGTGTGAATTAAGACTTTTTAATTAATGGGCCATTGGTTGCTGGGTTTAGCAGTAAATGGGAAGCTCCCATTCCTTCCAGAGCTGGGGTTCAAGTAACTTTCAGTCCTGGTAAGTGTTTTTGTTCAATTTTTCTCTTCACAGATGATGAAATTTGCCTGGGATAACTACAAGCAATATGCACTTGGAAAAAATGAGTTGCGCCCACTGACTAAGAATGGCCACATTGGAAACATGTTTGGTGAGTTGAGACCCAATTTTAGTGCAATTTCATTGAATTTTTTAAAGGTCACATGTCCGTGTCAGTTGCTCTTTCTGCAATTCAGTGAGGTGTCTGTAACAGCTTTGATCTCTTTCTTCTTTCCATTTGCATGAAGCAAGACTTTGAACCCATGTTCTAGAGGTGACCTACCCATATCCCATCGCTGGGAATCTCATTCCTACAGGCATCTCTCAGGCCCAGCCTGTATCACCTCTCTATAGAGACAGAGCACCAAATGTGTCTGCAGACAGTGCTGAAATGAAAGTTCCTTGATTAAAACATGAAGTCAGTCCAAGCCTGACAATTCTGCTCTTTGTCTGAGCTTGTAGACATCAGGACCTGACCAAACTGTGCATTTCGTCACCCATTTCTCCATTGTTGAGCAAGATGTGAATTCCATGAAGTATTAAGTGAATCAATATTAAAAGCTTCTGGGCTAATGGAAGGTGTCCCTGCCCATGGCAGAGGGTGGACTAGGTGGTCTTTAAGGCCCCTTCCAACTCAGACCATTTTGGGATTCTAGGGTAGGCAAAACTTTGCAGAGCAGCAGCCCCATTTGGCCTCTGGACTGCTCAGGTGGCCCTGGTGAAGAAGGCAGAGGAAGGGCTTGGCTTTTAGCTCATGGAGAAGTCTTGGTGTTCTGCTTGTGGTGTCACCATCGGATCCTTTTATTGCCCCAGATGAATCATGAGTCTCTTCAGTTTGTCAGAAGTATCAGAGGGTTAATTCACATCTGGTTGTGCCATAGTGAGCTGCAAGAAATCCACATTAATGATGCTGAGGTATCTGGAGGAAGCAGTTTTGAAGTGGGCTGGAACTGTGTGTGACAGTCTGGCTTTGTCAGGAGCTTTGATTCGGGTTGGTTTGTCCTTTGTTTTTCTCTTTCAACACCCTCCAGCAACACCCAGGTTTCTTATTTGAGAATTAAGTTCAGCACTAAGTTAAGCATTTTGCAGCTTTTCCATTCTGGCAAGCTTGTCAAAATTCCTCAAGAAGCGTGCCAGTAAACAGACAAAAATATTGAAAGCTTTAAAATGCATTTATCATGCTAAAACAATTGACAGTACTTATGCTTGTTTGTAGCGTGCCTGTGAGCACTCTCAAGGAAAATGCTTTGGAGCACGAGGATTTGCAGACAATTGCAGAAAAGATGCTACATGGTACATTTCAGCCTTCTAATAGGCTTTTCCTCCTTCTAACTCTGGCTGGTAAAGAAGGAAAGCATTAGACAATCCCTTGCTGCAGCCCTCTATCCCTCTTGCCTTCAGAGGCTTTTAGAAATTAGGACAGGGTACTGTTGCCCTTCATTGTTGCCCATTCCCCCTCCCGTCACAGCTTGCATGTTTTTATTCCAAACTACAGATTTAATGGAGGGAAAAAGGGTGCTCTCCAGGCTGGAGATGTCAGTATTAAGCTGAGATTTCTCTGCAGCTGCCTCTGTGGGAGGGAAGGAACCTCTTTGGGGCTATTTTCAAATATGTTTGTGTGTATGAGAAGCAGTCAAGTTCTTGAAGAATGATACATTTTGCTGTTGTGGATGTGATGCTCACTTGTAGCCTTCAGTTTAGCATCTCACCCTGGGGGAAGCGGGGGAGCTGTTCTGTATCAAATATTCTCTCTAATCAAAGTAGAAATAAAAATAAACATTCACCTTCTGCTCCTACATAGCATCCTGCTTCTCCTAACAGCCATGAGATGCATCTCTTCCCAACATTTTCTTGCCCAGGTGACAGGAAAATTATGGGCAGGAAAACTCTTGTATGCCCAAAACTCCTTGCGCCTCTGCCTTGGATGGTGGCAGCTCACCTGGAAATTCAATTTACCCGCTCCCCAGATAATTTCTAGGCTTCTATACCCGCTGCAGACAGCATCCCACTCACTTGGACTTTGATCTGGTGACTTGGTTCTCATGTTCCTACTTGTGATTGATGTTCTCCAGATCCTATTTCTAGGGCATCAGTTTCAACAAGACTCTCCCACATTCTGGACGTAGTTTATTTGTACAGAACTCCTCTGATTGCTGTCATTTATAATCACTGCAGCTTAAGAGCCCTTTCCTTAAACCCACAAGCTTTGCTTCTTTCTTAAGCATTAATTATTCATCTGTGATGCTTGTGATTTGATGGGCCATGCTAAACATCCCAGCCCATGCCCTCCAGTGGGGTAAACATGTTTTAGACTTTCAGATGTGAGATGATTTCCCTGGAAAATATGCCATGGAAATGGGCAAAGCACTCCACTAGGGTGGAAGGATGACTTCTGCTGGAATCAAACCTGCACCACAAGGTTCCAGTGAGGATGGCTGCACAACTGCGGCTTTTCAGAATTGTCTGCAAGATTTCTCTCTGCACTTAAGGTAACTCAAGGAAAACCTGCAGAATATCAGGCCACTGGTTGAATCAGGCCCCAAACATGCTTTTTAAGGAAGATTTAAGAAAAATGACAGCACTGAGCATGTGGCTGAGGGTAAGGATAGGGATCTGCAGGTATATATTCTGTTCCCAGTGCTGATCTAGTTATTTTAACCCTTCTCAACCATCTCAGCATTCCTGTTTAATGCTGTAAGCATTAAATTTACTGATGTTTGCAGAGCCTTGGAGTGAGGCTGCTGGAGAGGGCAACCGTATTATGTAGCACAGCACTTGAAATGCACCTGTCACTGTGATATCCAGTAGTAGAGAGCTGCATTATTATTCTGCCCACTCCCCAGGTCTGTCATAGCCACTTATTTTTCTGACAAAATGTTTTTAAAATCCTGTTAGCTTTACAGAGTTTCTTCAGCTATGGGAGAGTGAGCTGGCATCTATTTCTGCTCATGCATCAGCTGCATTGTCAGTTACATTTTGATTGCACGGTCTTTTAACAATGATAAGGTAAGAAGCCTGATTTTCAGATATCTCCTGAAGTGTGTAGTGCTGGCAGCAGAAGAGAATCCTTCTTTGACTTATAACCTGAGCCAGTTTGCTCTGAAATCAGTGACAGCAAGTAAATACGGAACCTTGGTGTGCTGTCAGACATTTTTCACCATCTAAATGCATGTTGGTATATTAATTTTAATTTAAAAATAGCAATCCCTAACTAGGTTTCCCCCTTTTTTTTCCTCTTCCTCACTTGAAAGCACACCTAAAATTATGGATTGCCTCATCACAGGCATTGCTTCTCTCAGCATATGCTGAATTTATGCAACATTGTGAGGCTCTGTAGCTTTATCTGATGTGACAACTGTCACATCCAGGGCACAGCCAGGTCACCATGACCGGATGGCAAAGCTCTGACAGCAGCTGGATCTAAAAGATGAGAGGTGTTTAGACCTCACCCTTGAGTAGAGCCCTCGTGTTGCTCCCTGTATGATTGCTTGGTGACAGGACACAGGGACATATGCACACACAGAATGGAGAAATTCTTGGGAAAATCCTTGACTGCTTGGGCTGTGTTTGTGTACTCGACTCAGACTTTGGCCTGAGCTGTCCTCACAGTTTGTTTGGAAGACAGGAGGTCATGGGTCTCAGTTGCCTGGAAATGGTGCTATTTTGGCTCTCCAAGATAAAAAAAGGGGTTGAAATGGCTTTGGAAGAAAAGCAGTGACCACATGAATATACAGAGAGGCTTCTGGAAAGGACCATGGTGATTGTCCTGAGATCCAGAGCTCTTCAGGTTTGTTCTCCCTGGCAAATGCAGTGCAATCCCACCAGACTTTGTCACTGCCCTGTGACATTGTGCCCTGCCAGGCTCAGATCTGGATGGGAATTCAAGGAACATCTTCCCACTGGATTTAACAGCACCATATTCCTGTCACAGCAGCTTTTAACAGCAGCTGCTCTGTGACTGTCAACTCAGGTGCTGGGCCCAAGTGGACCCAAAAAGCCCCACATCCCAGGATTAGTGCCTTCAACCATCCAGTCTTGCCAGCTGAGCCAGACATTTTCCAAACAGCTGCTTCTTTATCACTGATTTATTTAGGAAACCATGGAGCAGGCAGGAAATGTGCCCACCTCAATTAGAAGCAACAGGTGTATGAATATATAACCTAGGAAAAGTAATTGGATAAAAATATTAATTCAGCAACATTCCAACTACCAAAAGGAAGTGGTAGCCTCCAATTTTATAATCACTTGGTGCACCTTTTCTGTCTATAAGTCTCTTTCCCTGTGATCACAAAATTACAAAACCCTGGAGTGTCCTTTTATGTCATTAAAATAATAAAAATAACAGCAACAACAATAATAATAGCAATAATAATAATAAGGAGAAGAAGAAGATATAATTGTTCTCTTAATTTGTATGCTGAATTATTCCTGCTGCCTATTGCACATGGCATTACATGGTCGGTTCCATGGGCTCTTTAAAGGGAAGTATGTATTGTAATGAAGATGTTGCTGGTACTCTGTTGCTCCCTCTCATCATCATCATCTTTTTTTTTTTTTTTAAATGTATAATGTTAGCCAGTTGAATATTATTTTCAGGAGGGCATTTTGACTTTGGCTTTTGCTGTCACTGAAATCTGTAGCAACAAACTTATTTCCTGTCAGCAGGAAGCAATGAATCAGGATATCCTCCAAATACCACCCTCATCAGAGAGTGGCCGCATGGTGCATGTTGGAGCTGACATTAATCCCTCTTTTGTGTTTTGTCCCCTGTTTTGACCTGCCAGAGATGACTCCTTGCAGACCCCAAGGTTGCCATTAATACTTCAGGAGATCTGTTCCCACTCTGCTCTCACCTTGGGTCATGCTGGGAATGGTGGCTTCCTTTAAGTGTGCTGTTCCAAGCATTAGCTCGAACATCAGGGCTCCACTGAACCCTAAACCTCCCACAGAGATTTAAGCTTATTACAGTGGCTCAGCTGACAGGGAGCAACTTGTCAGGTTGAAATACTCATTTAAAAAGTTTAAACAGAATAAACCCAAGTTCTCATAGGGTGGCCTATGGCCTTCTGCAAATACCTTTGATACCAAACCCTCATTGGGGAGCAGAGCAGAGCAGCAATTATTGAAAAAACTTCATTTGAATCAAATAGATTCATCTCCCTTCAGCTGAGATTTACATCTTAGAAAACAAATAACTGGGAAAGGAGGATTGAGTGGAGAACAACCTTGGTCTGAGGTGCAGAGCCCTCCAGGGGCACCCTCAGGGTCTCTCTGTGTTCAGCCCTGACGAGAGGAGGGCAGCTGTGAAGGCTGGACAGCGTGGTTGGGGCTGGGCGTTATCTCCATGCAAACCCATTAATCATCCCAGCTTCCTCAGGAGCTTCGTGAACTTTCCATTGACCTCGACCAGAGTTGTGAGTCTAATGAGGCCTAAAAAGTAGGAGAGAGTGTCTTGGGATTTGTCAGAACTGCTTTGTGCAGCAAAATGGAGGAGAAGGAAACAAAACAAAACATAGGAAAACAGCCATTAAAGTAGCAATGGAAGCAGAAAAAGGAAGAGAATTGTGTTGAATTGTGATTGGAGAGTGTTCTGTGGGGCCTCTCAAGTCGCTGAGGAGTGGAACATGCAGTGGTGTGGAGGAAGCCACATGTGAGCAGTCCCATTACCACGCAGACAGGGAACAGTCAGGCTGTAGCTATTTTTTTATCCCTTTTTTCAGATTCTGAGGGTTGTATTTCAACATACAGCAAGTTTGTCTTTAAGATTTTTTTCCTTTTTTAAAATTTTTTGTTTAAGCACCCCATTATGGATGTTGACTGTGCCTCATTCTGGACACTAATTATGCGGAAATAATTGCCTAATCTTGAGCGATACTGAGTGTGTGACTAAAAGGTAACCAGCTGAGAGTGGGTGTTGTTGGACTGCTCACAGATTCATTTCTGGATTACGGAGGCATTGGTGGCAACTTCACAGCAAAAGCTGCGTTGGAGATTTGGCACTTCCAACTGGCTTGAACAAACATCCGGCATCTCCTCCAGGGACCTCAACGGCACCAACTGTGTATCAGAAACAGATATCTGCATCAGCTTGGTAATGAAACAGATTAGAGTTGCTGGACAGGGTTTGGAGCAACCCGGTCCATTGGAAAGTGTCCCTGCCCATGGACCTTAAAGAGGAGCTTTAAGGTCCCTTCCAACCCACACCATTCTGTGATTCTACAGGGAGTTCAATTCTAGCCTTGCAGCTCCTCAGTGCAGCAGTGGCTCTGCTTTGGTCAGAATGTGTCTTTCAGGAATGCTGAGGCCCCATTGTCTCCAGGTCACCTTTTGCAATTAGATGCTTGACAGTATTTCTGCCAGTCACAGAATTATTGCAGACACAAACCTGCCTGCAGAGAGGCACTACCACAAACTGTGTAAAAAACCAGAGCAAGTTAAGAATATTTTAAATATATACTTTTAGCTATGCCTTTTAATGTTGGAAATATCTTGAGACTTCTGGATTTCTTATCTTTATTCCTTTGTATTTAGCTTTCCCTTGTTTATTCAGAGGATATGGGGAGCTAGAAACTGTGCAACAAAAAAAAACCACTTTGTTTTTAATTCACTTGATTTCCACTCTGGAAACTTCTGAAGAGATTAGGCAGCACTGATTTTGCTGTAGTAGATTTCACATTTAGAACTGAACTGCTTTATCATGTTGTGCTGCTGCTGAAGCTTTTTTACACCCTCGTTATGTACCTTATTGGATATTCAACCGGATTAGTGTTAGATTTTGACATTTTTCTACTCAACTCCAGGAGATCACGTTTCAAATGGCTCCTGCTACAGAATTTCCGTCTCTATAATTTCTCCAGGTACTTGTTTTTGATTTTTTTTTTTCATATTTGGTGCCTTTTGGGGGAAGAGAAGTCACTTATCTCACTTAATCAGTGGGTTTAACATCATCCCATAGGACGTCAACTTTCAGATTTGTCACTGGTTTCCAGGCTGGATCTGTGTGCTCTGAATGTTGTGGTAGGCATTTGTCATTCAAAGACCTTTATGCTTTTAAAAAATACTTTCTTTTCGCCTCTCAGGATTGTTCTTGTCTCTAGAGAGGATTTTTTGAAAGTTCAAGAAAATCCCTTAGCCTTTGCTTGAGGCATCAGTGTGAAAAAATGTGGAGGATTTTTTTTGGACTTACTAAAATTGTTCATCCTTCTTCTGATGTTTTATTCTCAAAAAACCCACTGCACCCTAAAACACTTTATATGCAGCTTCTGAAATAAAATAAAAAAAAAAAAGGGAGAAAAAGCTCCCTGAGGAAAATGAAGGTGTTTCCAGAGAAAGTTCTAAAGGCAGAGGTTTGCTCCTGCAAATTTCAGTATACCCAGAATATATTTCTCTGATACAAACATGCAATTAAGAACACCTAAGTTAGGCCTGTTTCTCGCCGTGGTGCTTTTATCAGAACACATGAGTACATTGGAGTATCATTTCCTCACAGCTGGGGGGTGGGAAAGCACAAATTGTTTGACTTCTGAAGTGCAGTGTGTTCCAGGATCACAGCATTCCAGCGATGGTCTCCACTGCCTTGATTGCTTTGTTTCATCTTCATTTCGACACTCCAATCTGTGCTGTGTTCTGCAGGCAAGAGCAGATCATTCAGGACCAAAGAAACTGAGGATCAAGTTCTTCCCATGTGTGAGTGCAGAAAGCTTTCATGGGCTTCTCCCAGGCCTTCTTCAGGCATCTGGAAGTGGAAATTGCCTTCAGGCATTAAAATTAACACCTTTTGACTAGGCTAGAACATTCCTTCTCTCTTGGCAGGCTCCATCCTGGTTGCTGTGGGAACAGCATTTTTAATTTCCTGACTTCTGTGTGTATCCCGAATTGTAACTGTGATGTTCTCTGTCACTAAGGTAGCTTTGGGGTGTTGCAGAGAACCGAGCCATCAGAAAGCATTTTATGTAGCACTTGCTTCCCTCCGAATCACTTTGTTACATCTCCAAGGGGCATCTTCACGAGGCTTTTTGGAGACCTACGCTTCTCATTCATCTTAGTGAGTAACAACAGAATACAAAAGTAACAGCAAGAGGTCATTTAGTCCTTCCCCTCCTAAGGCACCCTCAGGCTCCCCCTTGCAAAGTCATGGCAGGCATTCTGCCTCGGTGCTGTACAGCTTGAAAGCTTGAGCTGCTGTCTGACCCCTCTCTCCTGCGAAGAGTTAAGCTGTGCCTTCTTGGCCTTTCCCCCTGGCTGTGGAGAGTGGTTTTTCCATCTTACTCTTTGCAGCATCTCTTCGTGCCTTTGCAAAATGTTGTCAAGTTTCCTTCAGCCTCCTCCCCTCAAGGCTGAGCCACCCCAGCCCTTCCCAGCTTTAATTGGAGGTCACAGTCTGTGCCCTCCTCCTCACAGATGTTGCTTCTCTTGGGAGTCTCCAGATGAGCCAAACGCTGCCCTACGTGGGGCTGTGTGAAGAGTGGAGAGCAGGGGCCCTTTCCTGTGTGTGACACAGGTTATTGCTCATCCTGGGGTGGAGTTTGCTCCTTTTTGCACCATTACAACAGTGTTGTTTTGAGCTGAATTCCTGATCCTCTGCAGCCTCGGTATCATTTTTGGCCGAGTACTGCTCTGACCATTTATTCCTTATGCTTCATGGTTCGTTGTGCTTCCCTCAGGGTGAAATGCATTGTGTATCCTTATTGAATTGCATCCCGGTTGTTTCAGACTATTTTCCCAATTTGCTGAGATTATTTTGATATCTAATCCTGTCAAGCAACATACTGGAGAGCATTTGGAGGCTTTCAGCCGGGGTCTTGTTGGTGTGACTTTGACAATATGGGAGAGAAAAGGAAGAATACGGACAGATGGTCCCAAGTGACAGAGTTGCCACAGCTTAATGTGTTCCTGCTCATCGACTGAGGCATGGTAATGGACCATTTGCATTCTCCTGATCCACTGCATTCACAAATAAATTGCATTTAAATTCCTTCATCGTTGATTGTTAGGGTTCCAAGCTCAGCTCGTGGAATGCTCAGCAGGTGTCCCGGCCAGCAGCTCTGTTCTGTTCCATACTGAACAGCACAATTAATCCTATTAATTTATTTTGAGGCAAAGGATCGTTTTGTTCCTTTATCTCTGAATTCTGCACTTGCACCTGGGCTTGTGTTAAGGACCAGATCATTTCTAGGAACACACTCTGGGAGGTGATGTTTGCTCGTCTGGACTGTTGATAAAACCACGTCAGGGATGAGCAGTTTTATAACCCAAACTCAGATGTGGTGTCTGTTCTGCAAAGCCCGTTCAGAGTGGATCTGCTGAGGGAAAAACGCTGTCAAGAGTTACAGGCTGCATCTCTGCTGTGCTGTTGTAACACATCTGCCACAGCACTTTTTGGGAAGTGTGTCTGGAAGACAGAAGGACACTTTCTTTCTAATTATTATAACGAAGCATTTCTCCTTTGAATTCTAAGGTGAATTAGCAGTCTCTGCTCATTAATTGCTACCTGTGTCTCTTGGAGAACATGGATAATAGTTGCAGGTAGGACATGTGTCTTTGTTTTAATGGGCCTGTTGGGACCCCTCACATTAAATGATGCAAGTCCTCGAGGAGGTATGTGAAAGAGCAATAAACAGTATACAATCAGATTACCTTTAACCACTCTAAAATTAATTTCAATCCAGAACAGGAGGCACCAGCAATATTTTGCCCTTCCAGTATCACTGCTGTTGTCTTCTGCTTAAGCTTCTTGAACTGGTCCTCCCAGAATTGCTCCTTGCTTGCCAAATTACCCATCTTTGTCAGAAGTAATTACCTCTGCGTCACCAACATCTGAGTCCCCTTGCCCAAAAACAGGAGAAAACTTCTTTTCTCAAGGAGCATTTGAATGATGATGACTTTCAATTTTCTGCTGAGCTTTCCATAGCCAATGTAGTCTTCCTGCAATAGAGTCTGTCATGGGAGACAGATTGGATACATGTGGAGAGTGGATTTGCAGTATCTCTACTATATCAGGGATTGTGTTCCTGAGGCTCAGTCAAACTGCTTCCTCCTCGGTGACACTTTCAAATAGAAACAGTTTGATTTGAGCTCCAGGAGGTTTGGAGTCATGCAGTGATGGACCGGGGCATGTTGTTGGAGGATCACTAAATGATGAAAGATGGTTGGAGAAACTGAGGGAAAGAGGATTAAACAGGGGAACTGCTGCCACTTACTAAATGCTTAAGAATCAGGTGGCAATAGGTGCTTATCATATGTCTTCTTTCCCTTTTGTGAAGGGAGTAACTATCTGAAGGGCTGTTGCTGTCACAAGCAATTCATTTCTATGATGAACACCTTTCTTTTCTTTTCTTTCCAGTGCATAATAAGAATATTGCTAACCTATCCCCACCAGCCCGCTCTCCTCCAGACTCTGCCTTCTTTGCCACATTCCTAAATGAGCAGGAGCACTCGTTTTCTGTCTCTCAGCCATCACTGAGTTCAGGGGAGAGCTGCCACTGCTGGTTCAGTTTGAACGATAGGCTTAAATCTTCAGGGGAAATTGATATTTGAAAAACATGAGTAGTTTGTAATCCAAAAAAGCGATTTCTTCCCCAGCTGGAACACGTTCTGTATTAAATTTGATCATATCAGCCTAAAAGCCAGCACTTCAAGATGCTTCTCTGTGGTGCCAGATTTACCTAGAAACTGTGCAGGCCATATGCTGACACTGTTGTGTGGTACAGGTGGAACTGGGATTCATTATCACTTCCTGGGAACTGGGAAGATCGCTCCTGTTGACAACAAAAACCAGACTGAGCTGTCTTGTGAGCCAGATGTTTGGGTGATTTCCCTAATGCCAGTCTTCAGAATTTCTTTCCTTTATGTAGGAGGCTCATCCTTGTTTGGCAGATGGATTTTAGTTTAGGGGGTGATCTTTTGACCAATACCTTGAAAGGAGAGTGAGGAAGATTAATGTGAAGAAGATGGGAAAATAACCTTGGCTATGAAGTGTTTTCTGATGAAGTCCCTGAAGTGTAGGTGCAGTGGTTTATTTGGAAAGCAAAGAAAAATGAGGTTGCTCCAAAGCTGATGGACTTGTTTTTTTTTAGTTTCAGTCTGAAGAGAATGTGCTGATAAAAAAAAGAAATAGATCTTTTCCAATTCTTGGACTACTTCTTTGTCTGCCTCATCTCTCTCTTCTGCTACCTTGTTGTGCAGATGTGATTTGTTTAGTTTACCTTAAACAAAGGGAATGAAGTTGCTCTGTGTTACAGCTATCAGGTTCACAGATAAAAACCTCAATAAATAAGACACAGTGGCAGGACTGTAGCTCAGGTCTGGTGTGTCTGGGTTTGCAGGCTTCGTCTGCAGTGTGTAGGTACCACTCACAGGCAGCTGAGGGCTGTAATAAGATGATTGTGAAGACTTAACTGAAAAACCTTCTTCCTTCCTGCAAAGGCCTGTAAGGCATTTCCTAGTTTCATTTGGATTTTCTGTTTAATTTGTGTCAGCTGAACAAATAGTCCCAGCCCTGTCCTGGAGCCCACTGACAGCTGGGTTGATCCTACTTGCAATGTGAGCAGATTGAGTTTCCACTTGAGAGTATCTGCTGGAACTGAATTTTGTCTTCCCGTGCTGATTCCTGATGCTTGGTGTCTGTGCTGAAGGACAATTCTGAAAGGAAAATGTAAAAAATAAGCTAGTGTGAGTGTTTCTGTGTGGCCAACAGCACCATTCCAGAGGGAAGATGAATGGCTGGTGCAAGGTGCTTGGGATAACAGAGGCAGGCCAGAGGATGGTGGATAAATGATGGTGGTCAGTGTAGGTGGTGACACAGCAGCTGCCACGGGGACAGGTCAGTGCACAAGGGGCTGTTTGTTTGGTGTCGTGGGTTGCCTGTGCTTTGCTGTCTAGTGACTCTTGTTCCTTGTCTTTCTGTAACTGGTGCTGAGCAGAACAGACTAAAACTTTGGTCACTGTGCTGCAGAATTTTCCTGAATATGGATTTTAGTACCTTTTTGTTTCTCTGACCAGCACCTTATCTTTATTTAAACCCTCTTTCTGATTAAACTTGGGGGAAAATGCCTCTTGCCTTTTTGCTGGCAGAAGAAGGCAAGGCCTAGAGGGGGCAGGGAGCTCTGGCCTAAACCCAGATTCTATCTCAGGAGTTCCAGACTCCCAGCCACCCATTCTGTCTGACCTGGAGTGCTCCACAGAGGGAGCTGACTGGCAAATCTTTGCTGCAAGGCAGATTTTTCAAGAAACTGTGCAGTGATTTTCACAGTTTACTTTGTTGCCAGTACAATTCTGAGCTGTGTAAAATCTCTGTGTAGATGTCTCTCAGAATGTGCTGGTTTGCCACCACCCAGAAGCTGCGTGGTGATGTGGTCCCAGCCAGCTCCCAGGCTGCTCGCGCAAATCTCTGGGTAAATGTCAGAAGTTCAGGCTGGTCTCCAAGCTCTGGCAAGAGAAAAAGAACCAAAAAGAACCAGAAAAGCAGTTCTTGGAGATGGTCACTTTTCAAACTCCTGCTTTAACAAGGCACTGATTTTAATCAAAACCAGATTAGTTGTTTGAAGCCTTCAGACCAGCAGAACTAGGTAAAGGGATCTCTGTGGTTTTGGGTCCTCTTTGGCCCTGCACCACCTGCACCCCAAGAGGCGAAGATAAATAACCAGTAACAACCAGAGCCTTCTGTGCCTCAGCAGTTAACAAGTTCATCATGTGTCGTAGGAACTGCATCCTAATTTTTATTCCAAACAAGATTTCAGTGCTAATTTTTGTTTTGACAAATATGATTTGACATAAGAACAGTGGGAGTCAAGACCTTTCATTTTTGATCTGGGTTTACATTGCGCTGATCTAAATTCCTCCCCCTTCTGCGCTTGCCTTTCAATTGTAAACTGAGTTATTAAAGTTAGCAAAAAGCCATTTGAAACCCTCTGTTCTGTAGCATTTTAAAAGTCCTGCTGTATGCAAGATTAAGTCTGATATCTTCCTAATGACTTGTGCTGTTCATTTGAAGCATTGTACAATGCATTACTGTACGGATTTTTTAAATGGCTTTGTTGAAAATGAAGGATTTGGTTTCTGTTCACTGAGTAACTTCATAAAGGGTTGTTTGCCAAATGGCAGGACCAGGCCCCCTGGGCCTGAGACTCTGTGGTGTTAAAGAAAATATTCCCCAGCCTTGCGTGTTCAGGTGCTTTGGCCCTGTCTGAGTGGGTGTGCTGGTGAGGTCAGTTTGGGCTTCCATCCATCCATGGGGCAAACCATTCACAGCAATCTCAGGGATATGTGGTTCTAAACATGGATGATGTGGCACAAAGAACCTTCTGGGGGAAGGTGTCCCTGTCCATAGCAGGGATTTGGAACTGGATGATCCTTAAGGTCCTTTCTAACCCAAACCAGTCTGTGATTCCATGATTCTGTGAAAGAAGAATCTTGTTTGAGCTAAACCTTGACATCAGGGAGGTAGTGCTGGAAAGCTGGTGAAGATACTCCCATCTCCTGCTGCTTGGGAATCTTTGCACCATGTTCAGCTTTCCAGAGGTGCATCTGGGAACACCCTGAATTCATACTTGTTCCTTGCACCTCAACAGCAAAGCTGGTGGGAGATGAGACAGGGAGACTCCTGTGTGTGATATGTAGGCCATTGCAGAGTGTCACCTGTGAGCCCTCCTGCTCCTTGGCTCCCCAGGCATGGAATGTCAGATAGATTCAGGATTGTCTGATGGACTCAGGCGGAGCTGTTGCTAAAAGGCATTTCTTCTTCCTCAGGAAAAGGGCTATTACAGACCCCACTCTTAGCTACTTGTCTGCTGAAGCATCACTTTTATGGGTTTTATTAAGGTTCTCAAGGGACAGACTTGCAGCTGGGAGCCCTTCAAGTCTCATATCTGGCCTGTGATACTCCAAGCTGGCTATTTTGGGAAGAGGGGAGTGAGGGGAGGTGGCACTCTCAGTCCCTCCCATCACAGCTGCTCCACTTTGGAAAAATCAAACATTTGCTAAGCTCTGGAGGCTGGATATGTCCTGGGGTTAGGCCTCTTGTTTCGTTGGAGAGAAGCAGGTGCAGGTCTGTGTGCTAAGTCTGGACTTGAACATGTAGATCCCCAGTCAGTAAATACCTCACCCCAAGGAAGTATTTCATTTTGGGCAAAATTCCTTCCTAAAGCCTGAGTAACTTCCCATGAAAAAAAAAATAAAATTAAAAACCTAAACCCAAACCAGAACAACAACAACAAAAAAAGACAAAAGACACAACCACCCCAAAATTGGTGTTGACCAGGGGGTGCTCTTTGACCCTGAAAAGTGATACCCATCAGGTATGGATGGAGCTGGAAAAGCCAGAAGGAAGAGCGAGGGCTTGATTCACCTGTGTGAGCTGCCATGGGGAGCATGCAAGTGTGTGCGTGGGATTCTGGAGAGAGATCTCAAACCCCAAGGTACTGAACTGGCCATGCCTTCTCTTTGGCCCTGCTACTCTGCATCCTGCTTAATACAAACCCTCTGAGGTGGGTGAAGGTAAATGAATTGTGCTTTGTTACTGGTGAGTCACAGCTATTGTCTCTTCTCTTGTTAGTGAGTCACTGTCAGCTTGTTGAAGCAGCCTTAAAAGATGCGATGGGGCTTTGTGTCCACAGCAGCTGCCTGGGCTGAACTGAAGACATGACAGGAGGCTGATGGTCCACAGCCCAAAGGGCTGATAGATTCCCTCTGTTCGGGGCAGCACGTTAGTGTTTGAACTGACAGAGCCAGGGAAGACAAACCATTTTCTGAGCACAGCAAAACCCACGATCTATTTTCTGATGCCAAGGGAACACATTGAAAATATCCTGAATGCTTTTGCAAGTGCTCTGCAGTCTCTTTGTTTTTCATTTTTCATTCTTCATAGTCTGGTTCTCTCTCTCTTCCTTTTCCTTCCCTAATTTTTGTCTTTTCTTTCTGTTCCCTACTCACTCCTGAGTCATGTAGCTGCTGTTAAATCTTCCCAGCACTCTCCATCTCTGCTGGCTGTTGCTGCCTATGGTGCAGAGGGTGGAGGCCGAGGTTCTTCCAAGCTGAAGCCATATGAAAAGTTGTGGTTTTCTCTGACATGCCTGTCTGCTGTTCTGTGTTTCTTCCACACAGACTGAAAGGGAGCTAAACGTAGCATAGTGTCACAGTCTCCTGAGAAAAGGCAATTCTTTCATGTGAACACTTTGTCTTTTGCTCAACAGGTCATATTGTTTCCTAAAAAATGTTATCCTGGGCCCTTTCTAATGAGGGAGTTGGACTGTGCAGTGTGAGCAATGCCTGGATCAGTGTTCTAGCCCAGCAGTACCCTTGCTATTGGGATGCACAGTGTCACAGCTGGATTTCCTATGTGGATTTGCTGGCACATAAAAGCTTCTGCAAGTCAGGGATAAACTCTTACTGCTCTACTAATGCAGTTTCTGTTGTGTACCTGGTGCTGGTGTGTTTGCTTGGCCTGTTTCTGCCTAAATTGGTGGGTTTGATTTGCAGATAATGGGTAGTTAAAGGGAAGTTCACTGACAGAGCAGCAGTTGTGATTGTTACCATAGTTATACTTCATCCCTGCTTGGTGCTGTGCAGTGCTTTTCAAGCCTTAATTATCCCTTTCATGTTTGGCAGGTGGCAGGGCAGGTACTCTCCTCCTGTGAGAGCCCTCATGGCCCCCCTGTAAACTGTACATGGAGAAGAACCTGCTTCCTGTTTTCCACCCTCTGGGATGCTGGGGGAGAGCAGGGCCATGGGATATGTGCAGAGGAGTGAATCTTGTGCTTGTGTCAGGGACCCCATCTGTTACTTGTAGGTTCCCCAGTCACCTGACCTGGAGCTTTTCCCACCCTTCAGCTTGTGATCTGGACCATGTTTCTGTCACTTCTTGGCTCAGAGTCTATACAGATCTTTGTGTTGGGGTCAGAGGAGCCCCAGGCCATGGCGGCAGCTCTTCCCTTCTGCCCTGTGCTCTGCCATGAGCTCAGCAAGGGCTATCCCACAGCATGCAGCAGGAGTCTGGCTGGCAGCTTCCTGGTCCTGGATTCACCTGGGATAGAGTAGTTTGGCAGACTTTTGTATCTGTTAATCCCTTTGGTCATTGAGATTGGCATGTGTCTTCCAAAGTGACCCCCCTCTGGCCCAGTGACACACGTTAAACCTCCTAATGAGCCTTTGGAATTGTGTTTTGTCTTATGAACTCTTGCTGCAAGTGGCTCTAAGGAACCCCTGAGCTATCAGGCAGCTGAGACAGGGGAAGAGGATGAGCTCTTCTTATTCAGATTATGTATCCCAGACCAGAATAAGCTGCTGTGGGCTTTATCTGGGGTTTTTACAGATAGCACTGCCATTAATTCCCCTTCTGAAACTATTACTTGAAGGGTCTGATCCTCCAGACTGGCATTAGAGCACATTCCCACTGAGCCATGGGGGCCCGGTGTGTGTACAATGCCAGCTCCTCTCCATGGAGGCTCCATTCAGCACCTTTCACAAGCATTCTGTTAATTAATGTAACGTTTGTTAGTGCTCTCTGTTCACCAGCTCACCCCTCTGGGTGGGTGGGAGCAGGAACAGAGCAGCCTTGTTGCCTACACTCATATCTCCATTCTTTTTGTGCACAAAAGAGCAAATGCAGGGTGGTACAGGCCCTGCTTCAGCTCAAGAAGAGATGAACCTTTGTCTTGGCTCCATGCGCTGCTGCTTCTCCTCTCCTGCTGCTCACTCATGAGTGAAACTCCAGGCAGAGGCCCTGCCACTTGCTGTGACAAGAGCTGCCATGACGTCCTTCAGTTAGAAATGCCCCCAAACAAGCATCCCTGAACTCTACCTGAGGTCCCAGTTCTTCTCACTGGTCCCAGTGGAGGAGGACCATCCCATTCAGGATGATTGTGTGCTCTCACTGGTCAGCATAGGGGCTGGTGTGGATCCCAGATCTGTGCCAAATAAGGCCCACCTTCCCTTTTGGGCATCAGCAAAGTGACTTTACCTCTCCCAAGTGAGGGGTATCTCCACTCCAAGCCAGTTTTGGTGCAGGATTAGGGAGAGCTCTTCATAGCACACAGAGCCTTAGGTTTGTGGAGACAGGTAGACTTAAAACCCACTGCTCCCATCTCTGGGTACTTTCAGGAGTGTTTCTTCTGAGAGTTTCTTGGTTTCTACTTTAAAACTCCCTCAGAGCAAGTACAATGAGGCTGAAACCAGCAATTTAGAGAGGAGACTGTCAGCAAGAGTCAAAAGTGACACAGTGGGGTTTGCTTGCCTTTTGTTTTGAAGCTGCGTCCTCTTTGATTATATCCCTCACATGTGCAGGTTTAGGAAGGTGATGACTTTTTAACACCTCAAAACAAGCAGCATGTCAGGCAGGTATCAGCACCTTTACAACAGGTGTGCATATATTGTAATGAACATTCTGGGATCTGTACAGCACCACATTTTGGCAGCTGAGTATAATCAGAGCAGTTTGACCTTGTATCACAACCTCTGTCGTGATCTGATGAAGCAAAGTTTGAGCAAGAGGAAAAGAAATGCACCTGTAGAAAAGAAGTAACAGGGTCAGAGACCTTCCTGGATGTCTTGGAAAGTGACAGACCCAGACAGGGCCCGGTGCTTAGTTTGCTCTGTGGTTGTGCTGGGGAAGAAGGTGCCTTTTGATCGCTCTCGTGAGCTGACATGGCCACGGTGGTGCTGTGATGGGCTTCGGGAGCCGCAGGGAAGGAGTTCGTCGTGCATTTGCAATGGTTTCAAAGCTGGTGCAGAAGAAAGGAAACATCGCCGAGACCCTTGTACAAAACACACAGCCTGCAGTTCTTCAGATACAGAGGGTTAGGGGAATATTTAAAACAAATGTTTAAACTGACACAAAGACAAACCAGCAGGGAAGTGAGGCTTGCCCTCCACTTGTCAAATACAGGGAGCAAAACTGAGCAACTCTGAGCTATGCTGTAGCAAAGATCTGAGCATGTTCCCAATCCCCAATGCAATTCATGTATTTAAAGGCCTTACTTGCTAAAAACATAAAAAGCGCTGTCAATTCAATATTTTTCACTTCAATTAATCATCCCAGAAAATTTTAACTTTATTGCCTCTTTGTTTAGCTTGAGCAAATCCAACTTTTCTGATTGTCTCTCTGCAGCTTATGAAAAGCTTTGTTGATTGTATCATCAAATTAAATTGAGTCCATTAGTGTTCCTCTCAGAATATCATAGTAACAGGCTGTGCCTCAGGTGGCATTGCCCTTCCTTCTCTTTTTAAATGTTTTGCCTTCATCCATGTCGTGTCTCTTCTTGCTAATAGGAAAGTGTATAAAAATCACATAATTATTAATGTTGAACAATCATTAAGGTTGATAAAAGCAGCACTGCCTGCCATGATGTTGTTTTTCACGGTCAGTGCTTTTGACAAACACTTCAGACCCACATCAGCTCAGCTGTGTTTTAGAGCCCACCAGTTGATCTAGTGACTGTTTGACTCCATCTATTGTGCTCTCGGAGGTGGCTCCAGTTAGATGATCATTTCACAAGCCTGTGGAAATAAATGAATTTCTAGAGGTTGTTTCAACTGCCTCCATCCTTTTCCACAGTCCCTGCTTCTGATGCAGACAGCATCCGAAAGGCAGCAATCTGGAGTTGAGCAGTGAAGTCTTGGTTGGGTTTTTATTAAAGCAATGATGTGCTTGCTGACTGAGAAGTGTCAAAACTGCAATCTTGTAACATCAACAAAAAAAGGCAGGATCCTTTCTTACGGGAGAGGAATGCTGAGAGCAGAAATGAGCCCAGCATGAAATTGGTGGATCTGAGCACTTCTCTGGGGATAAGGGGTGATGTACATCAGACGTGGCTGGGGGTTTTTCTCTTAATAAGAAAAGACCAAAGGCGGCAGGTTCATGACACATGATTCACCTTTGCTTTCCTCTCTCCTCTGCAGTAGTTCCCCAACAGTGCATCCAGCTGGGTTTTCCTCTCTTAAGCAGAACTGGAATTGAAGTAACACTGAATGTATTACAAAAGTGCCAAGCCAATCTGAGCATGCAGTAAAAGGCTGGGAGCGCTGGGGGAATTGGAGATAGTAGTTTAAAGTCTGTTAGTGAGAAGAAGGGACTGACCTGAGCCAAACAGAAATAAGTCTCAGGAAAATCCCTGATGTAGCAGTGTGTGAGAGTCTTTGTGGTTCTGCTGGAAAGGGAGATGGTGGGGACAGAGCCGGTAGGAGCAGCTTCTCCTACAGAAACGAAAGCTGAACCTTGTCCAAGAGTCTTTGCTGCCAAAGATTCCAAATGTCAGGGGGTGAGCAGGAGTGTGGCTGCAGCTGAACAGTGTGTGTGTGTGTGTGTGTGTGGGCCCAGCTTGCTGGTGGTGATACAGAGGCAGCTTCATGCCTGTGTCCCTGGTGCCTTACATTCACAGACTGATGATGATTCCAAACTGAGTCCTCCATGTGAGGATTTGTGTTTGCTAAGTTACCCAGAAATGTGGTGGCCTTTGTAATTAAAGAACCAAGGGGTTTGAGTCACAAGGTGCTTCATACCCTTTGCTCTCCGGCGCCAGGAATAATTTTAGAAAACCCAGACAGAAATAAAACTTCAGTGCTGAGGTGTTCCAAACCCAGGGTTGTTACCTCTCTAATTTCTTTTAATCTCAACTGCTGTGAGATTGTCTGCCTACACACCCTGCACAGTTTTCTTGGCATGGCATGCCACGTCATTCTGCCTCACTGGGAGCTCTTGTGTGGTCCTTTTGCATAAGACAATGCTTGGCATGAAATTTCTTACGTGAATGGCATGGTTGGTCCAAGTACTTGGTTGGAATTTACTTCAGCCTCGTGTGTCCCATTGCCATCTGCTGGGGAATGGAGTGAGCTCACAGGCACTGTTCTGTTGGTCAAAGGAAGGGACTGGTCCCTAAAGTCACCTACTCTCTGTTCAAGGTTCACTGAGATTGGTTTCTGGTCTCTCAGCCTCCAGGAGCAGCTGTGTTTTGTCTGTAATGCTGGTGGGGGACACCCTGGGTCGTGGCATGGTGCAAAAGTGTTTGTGCCTCAAAAAATCAACCCTGCATCAGGACAGAAGGATCAATGTCCTGCCTTGGATGCTCTTGCACAATAAAATTATGATTCACTCACGTAGAAGAGAGTTATGCTTGTAACTGGGCTGGAAAGAGGCTGAATTTAGGTTTTCAGGTAAACAAAGTTTAGGGCTGGAATTGCCCAGCCACTTTGGGCAAGACAAGACTGGAAACAAGGCTAAGACTTGCAGTCATGACTAGTGGCTTCAAGTGTGAACTGTGAGCTGTTCTTTGGGGGAGTTCTTTCAGAAGTGTCAGGCCTTTGAAAATTAGGCCTCTCCAGTTTTGAATGGCAGAGCTCACTAATCCTGGTAGAAGATCTCAGTCTAGGCCATGGCCAGTCTGGATCCCTCCCAAACGTCCCTACTACTGGGACTGGAAGCTGCTCCCTGTCCCAGCTCCACAGATGGATTTAGAGCTGAAGATGATGGTGTGAGCAGGGCTTCATCACTCTGTTGTGTTTGTGATGCAGGAGGCCTTCGAGGAGCAACTGTGATCGATGCCTTGGATACCCTCTACATCATGGAACTCGAGGAGGAATTCCAAGAAGCCAAGAAGTGGGTGGAGAAGAGCTTTGACTTGAACGTGGTGAGTCACTTACTGGGAATGCCTGTCTGTGTCACCTAAACAGCCAGTTCTGATCACAGTCTTCTCTAAGCATCCTTTGGGGAGGGGAACCATGAAGTCTGTGGGGGAAGAAACCACTCAACTGATTGTTTTCTTTTTAAGACCAAAGGGACTATGATGAGTCACTCCCAGCCAGAGGCCACCAGATCAGACTCACCACCGTGTCTGGCTGAAAGTAGCATTCAATGTTTAATGGTTTTGTGTTTTGGTCTTGGTTATGAAAACAGCTGTAATTATTAGACACTCCAAGGAAGTTTTGTTCATCAAAGGACAAGTTCTGTTTCATCTCAATTAAAAGTCTGCCTGCGATAAGACAAGTTTTCTGTTTCAAATGCTGTAGATTAAGATTGAAACCACAGATCTCCTTGTCTGGGCCTTTTGTTGATGTGTCACTGCTGGGAGTTGTGCAGTGGGACTGTGGCACCTTGGCAGCAGAGTGGGAGCAGAGTGAGCAAAGGTGAGAAATGACCAGAGGTGCTTCTCTCTGTGGTTTCTGAACCTCTCCTAGATACTTTTTGGAGCTGTGTTAGACATGCTGGGACTCTGGGTGCAGCATATGCCTTGCAGTGCAGTCAGCTGCAGGATGCTGTCCCTTATCTATCCCTTGTCATAGCTCTGGCTTGGCCTCCAAGACAGCTCTTGCATTTTTCATGGCCCAGCTGACAGGATCTCATCAGTGGCACCCAGAGAATGTTAAAACCAAAGTGCAGTTCAAACTTTTATTTGTTTAATGCCTGTCTAGTTGTTGTGAAAAATGGTTCTCCCATGAGAACAATGCCTGCAGCTGCCTTTCTAGAAAAGCATCATTTGGGAGGGCATGACTGGCACTCATAGATTCGTAAAAGGCAGACCACATCTGATAAATTTGGTGAATGGTCTCAGTATGTTACTGAATCAATGAACAAGGGACAAAATCAGCTGGGAGATAATTTATCTGGATTTCATAAAAGCTTTTAATCTTGGTCTGCAGAATAGATTGATCTGTAAAGACAAGAATGAATGCTATGGATTGATTGGTGGAGTCAGGGAGCACAGCAGAGGGAGACAGGGAGGGAAATTAATTAAATATTGGCTCTGTACAAGGAACTCTAATAGACCAAAAAGGCGAGATGGGAACTCCAAGGCTCACAAGCTCTCTTTAAAATTGGGTGCTGTGATCTGTCTCATGCAATTTCACTCATCATCTCCAGAAAGCACTTGCTGTGATTTGTGACCTGCAGGTATTTGCAAAGAGCAGGGTAGTGCAGAGGTTCAAGAGCCCCTTTGCTCACTCAAAGTGCTGTGTTGGTGGAAGATCTTTCTGGTTTTTGGCTTTGTGCATTTGCGTGAGGGTAGGAATCATTTATCGTGCAGATTCGATAGCCAGGAGCAGGTATCTTTTAGAGGCTTTTTTGAGTGCAATCATTTTGACATTTGCTGATCATCAGCTGAGTTAGTAGAGCAGGACCAGTTCCAGGTGAGTGGGTTCTTGAGGAATTTAGTGAAGTGCATCCTTGTGTGTCTGCTGTGTGGGGTGTGGGGCACACAAACACCAGACAGTCTGTCTGTCCCTTAATATGCCTGTGACAGGCCCCTCTGACAGGCTCTGGTCCTGTCTGCACACAAGTGAGTCCTTGAATGACTGAAAATATCTACCTAAAGGAAAGCAGGAACTGTATTACATCTATCTAATTCAGTGCCCTCTTCATGAGAAAATGGAGAAAGTATTTTTTCTATGGGGCTGTACAGTGTCCTCATTAAATAAAACAGTTCAAGGGGCAAATTTTTACCCTAAATTGACTCACAGCTCTTTGCAAGGCCTAACCCAAGACAGGGCTGGCTGGACAACCCATCTGCCCTGACTGACTTAGGTGTTGTGAGAAATGGGGCAATTTGGGTATTTCTCTTCCCTTCAGGCTCCACTTGTCACTGTGGAGCAAATAAAGTGCTGTGAGATCTTAGGCAAAAAGCTGTGCTACACTGTGGGTAAGGACTGAGAGACTGAAGGATCTGCCTCCAGTCTGTTCTCCTTGGCAGCCAGTTGCCTGTGCAGACTTTGCAGTCAAGTGTCCCCTTATGTCTTTTCAGAATGGAGAAGCCTCCTTGTTCGAGGTGAACATCCGCTACATCGGAGGGCTGCTGGCCACGTACTACTTAACTGGAGAAGAGGTTTGTTTCAGCAGCTCTCTGTGCCTCACACAATCCCCAGTAATGAACTGAAAGGGTTCTCCAGTAGCTTTTCTCTGAGCATCAGATAATCCCTCCAAAACAACAGGCTAAACCTATCGTCTTCTGTGAATATGGAAATGCCCCTAATGTTCTTTTAATTAAGCCTCGCGTAATTACCTTGCACACACCGTGGATGGCTCATTTGCAAAGATCTTTTCTCCTGTGGGCAATTCTAGCAAGACATGTTTCCAGTTGGACACATTGCTCCCCAGAGAAATGCCATTTGCAGGGATCTTTGTCTTTGTACTTGTTCCATCAGAGAGATTTTGTCAAACATTATTCCAGATTCTGCCTCGGGCTAAGGAGGGCAACTGATGAGGAGCAGGTACTCCAGACTCTGCCTGGACAGTCTGCAGCAGTAGTTTTTAAGATGAAGTGCTCTGGGATACAGGGAAGGAGGGTGGCAAACTGCCAGGGCAGGGTACCTGTGTCTAGAACACCACCTGGTGGAAGGTGTCCCTGCCCATGACACAGGATTGGAACTTCTTTAAGGTCCCTTCCAACCCAAACCAGTTTGGGATTTTATGTCCTGCCAACTCCTGTGACAGCGGTACAGCTCCACAAAATGTCCCTTTGCCCTGCAGGTGTGGGCTAGGTTTCACAGCCCCTCCTGTACCATAGCAGAGCAGCCTTTTGCTGGGTGCTCCATCCTCCTGGAGTCCTGGATAAAGCAGCAGGCTCTCACTTCCACTTCCCTTCTTTCTCTCCAGCCTGGCAGAGGCCAGGGCATGATGCTGTAATCTCTTTTATAATGTGGCTGCACTAGAATTTCACAGAGGGCTGTAGAGAGATGAAGAGATTATTCATTTGCCCTGGAAGTCTTTGATGAGCAGAAACTCTGATTCAAGTGAGAGTTTTGTGAGTGAAGGAACTGGAGGACTGGCTCTAAATGAGAGCTCATGTCTCCAGACACTGACCATGGCTGGGTCCTGTCCAGCATGGCAGGCTGGGATGGCTCCTCACTGCAGAGTGACACCACTGATCTGAGGAGTCACAGGAGCAGCTCTGTTACTTTAGTTGCATTTTAAATGAGTTCCACGAATGACTTCTCTCCGTGGTTTCCCTCCAGGGAAAACTCTCAAAGAGTCAGTGCCCCAATTTGGAGTCTCTCTCAGTGATAACTTCAACAGGTTTCAGATCAACAGAGCAAAAAGAAACCACATTAAACCATAAAACTCCAGCAGTGACCTCTTGAATCCAGTCAGCAGCAATGCCCAGCAGCCAGGGCAGTGTCTGTCATTTACCCAGTCAGTGTCACCAGGCTGAAAGGCAAAAATCAAGTCCCTGTCTCTTGCTTTGCCTTGTGAACCAACCCCCTTTTTCCTTGTGAGTGTATCAAAGGCCTGAAAGCTCACGGAAGAGCACAGGTTTGCTCAGTGCTGTATTTTTAGAGCAATAAATTCCTGCCTTCTGAGAACTACCACAACAGGGCTAGAGGTAAAAGGCTTGTGCTTTATCTCCTAAGTCACTTAGAGGCTTCCCTTGATCAGGAGTAATCTCTGGAGCAAAGATTAGTGCTTGTATCAGTTTGTCCCAAAATAATTGTGGGTGGTTGGTGGTGGTTTTGAGCTGCAAGCCACCATAAGCTATAATTTGACTTGAAGGCCCCAAACTGAGGCATTACAAATGGAAAAGGAGTAGCTTATCCATAAACCCATGAATCCTTCTTGGAAAATGAGTTGCAAGTGAAAAATTGTTCTTTGGAAATCATGGTTTTTACAAAGGGAGATGACACAAGCTGGACAAAGCCATGTTGTAATCTAACGGTGCTTCACCCTAGAAAGATTTATTTTGATTTTAATTCAGTCATTTCACCTCTGCCACCCCGGGAAAGAATTTGTTCCCAAAGAGTATCCTTTGGACAAGTTCAGATCACAGGAATTTCCTGCCAGAGTACTAGGGTGCTGTGAGCTCTGGCTGCTCTTGTCCAGGCTGAGGGTTTGCCAGGGGACTGGGAACAGGTTTAGTGTAGATTTTAGAGGACATTCAGAGAGATACCAAAATTCAGTGTGACTCTTGGTTCAGATCTGTCGTGCAGTGGAGCCAGGGCAGCAGCACACCTGAAAGAGGGGATTCTTACAGTGCAGCACTTGCAGTTTTTTATAATGGTGTGCTTGAAAAAGTGGATTTGAAAGAATCCCATGTGACTCTTATTCACAGGGAATCCATCAATTATTTATCCTCTCTTCTTCTTTCAACAGGTGTTCAAGAGTAAAGCTCTGGAACTTGGAGAGAAACTTTTGCCAGCTTTTAACACACCCACTGGAATTCCACGTGGCGTCATAAATCTGGGCAGGCAAGGCACCCGTCCTTCCAAGCATGCCCTTTTAGTGCTGAGTGTTAGCCAAAGAGCAGGACTCGGGCAGGAACAGCAGCAGTTCCTTAGAGGTGCCCCCTTCTAGTGCAGATTCTTCGACGTCATTTGTTTTGCCAACTCAAACACGAAAGGTGTCTTGGCAGAGATTGCAGGTGACTCAAGTCAAACCCAGCTGTGTTTTATTAATTTTGGGCTGTCCACAGTTTCTTCCTCTACCTCTTGGCAGGGCTCCCTGCTGCAATAGCGTTTTCCTCACTCTCATTATCTTTGAAAGGTTGTTTTGTAGTCTGCACATAGCATGGATTTTTGCAGTGTGCCCAGCTAGATGCATGGGAATTTATCCAGGCTCCATGCTTGGAAAAAGTGGGAAAGGGAGTGGATGGGACTGGCTGACAGTTTTGCTGCTGGAAAAGGGGGAAAATATAGATCCTCTGGTGTTGTCCCTGTAAGCAGCACTCAGCCAAGTGTGTCCTTGCCTTGGAGCCCCAACATTTTGTGTCAGGGAGGTGATGTCCTCATGCCAGAGAGGAGCACTGAGGCAGCTGAGTTAAATACCTGCTGAAGGGCTGTCAGCAAACAGAGACAGAGCTGCGGGCTGGACTCCTGGTCTCTGCTTCTTGCTGGCAGACAGTGCTCCCTGCCAATAAGGGCTGATTTGCTCATTTTGATGCCTCCAAACAAATCCCCTGGGTAAGAGTTTCATGCAGGCTGAGACAGAGATAGCAGGAAATGTGGGTTAACAACAGCCTTTCATCCTCACCTTTTGCAGGCCATGAAAGTCATTATTCATCCTTTAGCCCAAGTCTCCTTTTTGGCTCTGGGAAGCACAAGACTTCCAAATATTTGGCTCACACTGCTCTGTCGCTCAAATATCACTGTAACCCTTCAGTTGTCTTAGGTGCTCGTGATCCCAGTGAAAAATCTGAGCCACCACCACCACTATAATTGTCTCTTTTTACAGAAGAGACATCCTGCTTCCTCTGCAGCTGATAAAGAACCGGCAGAGATTAACCTTTCAGAGAAATGCCAAACCCTCCCCTGCCCTTTGTGAAGACAATTGAAACAGCCTTTGTCTGCCTAGACATTCCCAAAATGTTTTGCTGATGACCTTGACTAAAAACAAAGAAAATCAACGTAACACGGAGCCCACATCCAGAACCCCTATTATTGTCTTGAGCTCGGGCTTCAGGGCCATGGAACTGCTCTGAGGGTTGGAATATCAATTGATTTAGGAGCAGGGAGGATGAAGCAAGCTGTGTCCATAGTCTGCCTGCTCCAGGAACATGATGAACAGCCAAAGGATGTAAACCCAAAGGGGGAGGGATTTACTCGATGTGAGGGAGCATGTGGAAGTGGAAGCAGAGGAGGAGATCGAGGTGATGCTGTGAGAGCACACTGACCCAGTGTGCCAGGGCCAAACCAAAGCCCAGAAGAGTTTTGCAAGAAGGAATGCTCTCCAATTCTGCTTTTGCTAATTCCAGAGAGACATCATCATCCCAAAAGGAGGAAAGTGTTGCAGCATGTGTGGGCTTATGTTGGTGGTTGCTTGGGGAGTGGGTTAAGAATGACATTCAGAAATTTGAGTCAAAAAACCCCTGGCATTACAACAATTCTGCATATACATTTTTGAGGGCCCAAACACAAAGACAACCACTCCCCACCTCTCCTATGGCCAACTGGCTTTATCTCTTGCTATCACCTCGCACCACCTTTTCCTCTTGTGTCCCCTCTCCGCTGATGTGCCTCCCTGTGGCTGCCTTTTTTCCACAGGCACTGTATTGGATCTCACACAGGCTTGTTTTCCATCCTGCTGTTCCAACTGCCACGTTGTCTGCCAGGTTCTGGAGTACTTTGTCTTCTCCAGCTGCTGCTCTGTGCTTTCTGTGTTGCACTGGGATATCTCTCCTGATGCCTCCTGTGCTGTATCCCTGGCCGCAGCTTTCCTTCACATCTCCCCTAAACCCTCTGCAGCTCTGTAATTTTCCTCATCATCCTCTCCTGGCCTCTCTCTTGACTTGGCACTGATTTGCTGCCTTGGATCTCTAAGAGAGAAGGACATGATGCAACATTTCAGCCCATGCTTGCACTAGAGAGTGTTTGAGGGAAACCCACTTACGTGGGGGATAAAGGGAGTTCTGAGCACGCTCTTTTCTCTTGAAGGCCAAGCTCCTATAAACAGTAGCTTCCTCTGACTTATTACAAAACAGAGCAGCTGTGAAGACCCAGATTGTCCAGTCTGTAATGCTGAAAAAATGTTTGCCTCCAGAGGGTCATTCCATGCTTCTCTTTTACCCAGGGACACGTTGCAGAGAGATTGAGTTTCCTCCATGAGTTTTGCTGTGATTTTCAACCCAGACCTTGGGCTCCCAGCAGCACATTCCATGCAGGCAGAGCCTGGCTATGTTTTTGGGAGGGTGGTTCCCTGGGAGAGGGGTGGGTTGGCCACTGTGACCCCGCATAGCTGCTGTCACAACAGACACAACCCCATTTGGCCGCTTCTAGCACTCCTGATCTGAACCAGCTAGGAAGGCAGTTTTGGTTTGTGAGATCGTATTTGTTACAATGTCCCTTCAGTGCAGTAAATTACGGAAAAGTAATTGACTCTTTATAGGTATGAGAACCCCGTGGGGTTGTTCAGCTCAACCAGCCCAGAGCCAGCTGCTGCCAGGAGCAGCAGATACCTCCACTGTGATATTAATTCCACATTCACCTGGTCAGACTGTGGGCCCTTTCTGCCTGCACGGGAACATTTCTGCCAGAAACCCATGATGTTATTGGGGTGCCCATTTGAGCTGCACTCAGTGTTTCCAAATGAAAAGTGGTGCTGCAGCTTCCTGACATTTTGCAGGGCAGGCTGACGTTTGGCAGTGACTGAGCAATTTGAAACAGCGTGAACATATTGCTTATCTAATGGCTCTTTTTGTCTGGAGGCAAAACAAACAGCTCTGGACCTGGAATGGTTTACCGAGTATCACATGGAGGGAAGCTTCTTTTTTTTTTCTTTCCTCCTCAGAAGGATCATTAGTTTTTGCCTCCTGTAAACAACGAACCCTTTTCTTCTCCCAGCCAAGCTTCCAGACGCCCTCTAGTGTCACCCTCAGCCCCGTCCCTGGAAAGATGTCGCCTCCTCTGGACTGACTGCAGGGGGATGGAAAATCGAAGCCCCGTCACATCTGAGATGGTTCAGCCAAACTTCCCTGGGCCAGCACCTGCAGAGGCTGGTTTGGGACTAGGGCTTGAGGCCCTTATCTACATAATCCTGTATCGTTAGGGACAGTGTCCTGTCTGAGTAGGTTTCAGAGAGGCACGGAGCTGCAGTCTATGGCAGTGGGATACAGGAAGGAAGTGGTTGAAGGTAAAAGCAGATCCCTGTCCTTTGGTTAGTTTTCTTTAAGGTTTAAGGGCGAAGTGTTGCCCTCCTCATTCCCAGAATTGACTCCTTGCTTTGCTTCAGTGCAGATCTCTCTCTTTGCCTGGATTTGGCAGGTGAGGGAAGTCAAATAGAAACTGAGAAGGGATCCCAGTACATCAAACACAGGGGCAGAGGCACTTTATAAACTGGCTTCTTCACAGAGTGTTTGCCACCTTCTCTAATGCTCTGCTGCCTTACTGTTCTTGCAAAGCACATGAGATGAGCACCAGTGGAGAGTTCTCAGAGTCAGATTTGTCCTGTTAAGATTCCCCATGGCTCTTCCTTACAGTCAAGTTTGCCCAATGGCACCTTTTCCCCTACCCCTGATGTTGCCCTGTGCCTTACCCCCTGCGAGCGAGCACTCGCTGGGAATGTCAGTGTCATTGCACACACAGAGACTGAGAGGTCTTGTTGAAACAAGGTGCTTAGGAACAGCCTGGATTCTCCCTAAAATATCAGCTTGGTTGGTTTTGTGGGACATATAAGATGTGAGAGTTCAGCCCAGACTGCTTACAGACATGCTTTACCCCAAAATTTCATGTGTAGGGCAGGGTGTGTCAGTTTTCTTCCAAAGTCTGCTTTAAGCTGATCTATTTGGGAGGGGTTCCTCTCCCACAAAAAAATGTGTTTCCCAGTATGTGTGTTAGCCCAATTCTAAACAATCCTCTGTAAAGCTACTGCTTCATCCCCCTAGAACTGTTCCTTGTGGGAGTCCTAAAAATCTCTGTGTGTCCTTTCCATGGCCCCTGTTGAGATCTGATGTGCAAGCACATGCACATAGCAAAGAGAGATCTGTACTGGTGCAGAGGGGAATCTCAGGCTTTGGCAATAAAGACTACCTTTTCTCTCCTTTCAGTGGCATGAGTTGGAGCTGGGGTTGGGCATCAGCTGGAAGCAGCATCTTGGCAGAATTTGGGACCTTGCACTTAGAATTCCTGCACCTCTCCGAGCTCTCTGGCAACCCGGTGTTTGCAGAAAAGGCAAGTACTTCCCACCTTGGTCTTTAGTGAATTGCTCTCTTCATAGTTCTGGGATGTTTTTCCTCGTGTATGTGAAGTTGTAGCAATTTTAGTCAGACAAGGACACAGCCAAAATTAAACCATCACGTGGATGCAGACTGCACAGGGAGTTGTTAATCCTGATATCCCAAAAGCAGTGCCTTGCTCTTGCAGAGTTTTTTACTCTAAACAGGCATTAAATGTTGTGCTTCACCCAGCAAGATTTCCACAGAGATTATTTTGTGTAGGAAAGACCTGACAATCAACACGATGCATCCTTTTGTGTAACTTTAACTGAAAGTCTATTAATGTTGTGCATTACCTTGTGCTTTTTTATTCCACAACTCATCTTGTAGTGCATGTGAAAGCATCTTAATAAATACCAGCAACTTGGATACCAGCAACTCATCAGCTTCCTCTGCACAGCCCTCAGGGACCATCTCTGAGGGAGACAAATTGTTCCAGTTAGAATCCAAACTGCCCCCATGAGCCCAAGGGAAATGGGGCTTGTCCCAAGTCCCAGAGCAGGGTGAAGACTGACAGTGGTTATAGGATTGCAGAAAAAAGCCCAAAATGATGCTTTTTCAGCGTATGCCCCATGCAGGTCTTTCAGTTGTGAAACAAGGAGAGAATCTGAAGCAAAGACAGGAAGAAAGGAGGAAGAAGCTGGGAGAGCAAAGTGGAGACTAGGATGGAGTGTATGGAAAGCAATAAGGGTGGAGTGATCAAGAGGAATGTCAAGGGGTGAGCAGGAGAGAAAATCAGAGGGTGAAAGGAAACAAACCCAGGAAACTCTGTAAGGAAGACAAGGAAAGACTGGTGATTTGAAATAAAGAGACAAGCTAGAGATTCCTGAGGACAGTGATCATGACAAATTGCTCAGAGGAAAGGGAAGCTGAGAAAAGGCCAGTAAAGGGAACAGTGGTCTGGAAAGAAAATATATGTGAAGGAAATGAAGGGAGGGGGGTTGTGTGGGTAGAGATTAACACTGAAAATACAGGGGCAAGGAGATGTACTGCTGAAAACTGGAATTGCATCTACTTTCCAGGCTCAAATTGTGGCATTTTGAGCCAGAGTCAAGCCTCTGTCCCCAGCCTAATATGCTTTTCTCTTTTCCTCCTAAGCCCATGGAGGAAAAAGGGCAAAACCTTTCTAATGGACTCTTGTGAGCTGAACATGCCTGATGTGTGCACAGAAAACATATCACATTCATCCTGATACCCTCTGAGAGGAAAAATGTAGGATGATGTGGGCTCAAACAGCCCATCCTGTGGGAAATTACTTCAGAGGAACTGATCAACTCGTTAACTCACAGCTTGGGACTTGTGTGATTTTAGGAAGAATAAAGTCCATCTGTGTCTTTTATTCAAGCATGTCATTAATATGCCAGGCTCCTAAACTTCAGTAAATATTATGCAGCCTGACGACTTCCTTGGAGGCACTGGCTTAAGTCTGTAGCCAGCTTTGGGCGTACAAATTGTCTAATTTTATAAAAGGTTTAGAGTGTATTAGCTGCTCTATACGATATAATAGAATATTTATGCTGCATAGCATTTAACTAGGTCCCTTATGGGAAAGGTCTATTGGATTTAATGAGGGTGAAACCAAGGGGAGGATTTAAGAGAGTAAGTGTGGCTGATCTGGGGTAGTAAAGGAGCTGTCTGTCCTTGAAATGAAAGGCTCCAATTCATCATGTTAAGTGACCACATGGTGAATTTAAGTAATGTGTGACTCACTCATCTCTGCCACTCCTTTCCCTTTGGATCATGGAAAAAATCACTTTCTGCATTTCACGTTTCAAATTTTCACCCAGATCTCAAATCACAGAATTCTAGAGTCATGGAATGGTTTGGGTTGGCAGGGGCCTTCAATATCATCCAGTGCCTTGCAGGGTTTTCAGAATAATTTCTAAAATCCCCCAAGGCTGGATAAAGATTGGGCGGAGGTGTCGAACTGAAAAGCTTCTCCAACCCAGAGCTTTCACCAGAGTCCTGTTCGTGAGCTGTGCCTGTTCCCAGTGTTGCAGGCTGCTGTGCTGGTCCAGGAGGGATCAGCACTGAGGAATTAGAGACCTCAGTGGCAGTGCAGAGCTCCAGCTGTCTCAGCAGAGCAATAACACCATTGTATCTCTCATCTCTCCTAGGTGATGAACATCCGCAGAGTCCTCAACAAAGTGGAGAAGCCCCAGGGCCTTTATCCCAACTTCCTCAGTCCGGTGACAGGGAACTGGGTGCAGCGTAGGTATCTCTCTGTGTTCAGCCCTGCCTGGAGCATTTCAGTCTTCCCATTTTCCTTTAGGAAGCAATAGCAACTGTCAGAGCAGCAAGCCAAGAAAATGTCTTGTCAGGCAGCCTGTTATACATGTGATTGGATAATACAGCCCGATTTGTAAGATGCAATATAGTAATTGTACACTTATTCCATCAGCCTTGTTTCCAGCTGAGTGTCTCACCTCCAGAGTGAATTAGGGCCTTTCTTGCACAGGGGAGGATAATGGTACATGGTCCATCACACAGATATTAGAAATCAGCACATCTCTTTAAGACCTCATCCTGCAGTCAGCACAGAGCCCGTGGACTGCTTGGGAGTTGCATGGGAAGGCTGAGCAGAAGCACTGTGAGATTTACCTCTAAAATGTGCTGCAGCAGCAAGTAAGGAACCACCTGGAGAGGCAGAGGGCTTGTAAGAGTCTTGGATCCCACTCAGATCTAGGGATGCATTCTCCTGTGTGCATTCCTGTTCCTGTTGCCATGGTAGTGTGCTTAGTGCCATTTGGTGCAAGAAAGATGAGACAGAAATGTTTTCTTTTCTCTGGTTGAGAACCCAGCACTGGAGATGTGGGCATTAAGTAGATACTGCCCTGGTGTGAAAGGGGAGCACTGACAAAGAAAGGGCTAGAAAAGAGCCTGGAAATGTTAGAAGCAGCGTACCCAGGGAGAGGTTATTTACTTTCTTGCTTTACACACACAGCCCCTTCCTTACCCAGAAAAGAGACTGTACCCCTCTTCTTGGGTCACCCAAGGGCAGAAGTTTGCCTCTGGTAGGAACAGGAGATGCTACTTCTGCTGCTGTGCCCCAGATCTCTGACCTCATCCTTCTGCTCTGTTATTGATTTGCTTGTTTTGGTTCCTGGATTTCATATTTCTCTGTCAAAGGAATGAAAAGTCCCTTCTTGCAGAAGCTGTTTTGAACTTGTCAGTGGATTACATTTATTGTCTAGGCAGGTTGCTTTGAGTCCTTGCATTACCTGGTGTCTCCATGTCTCGTTGCACTGTTTGTTCAGCTGGATCACTCCAGACCCTTCCAACTGTATTAATGGCTCTGATGGTACCTGACAGGCAGTTGTGTGGCTGAGGCAGGGACAGAGCTGTGGCTGTGAGCAATCTCTGACCTTTAACTGCCACATCAGCGCCTCTAATGGTAACTGACAGGGCTGGGCTGAAAAGGTGTCCCAACAAAGTGTCCTGGATGGTCACAGTTATCCCATTAAACCACAGCTGTCCTTTGGTGTCAGGGGGAAAGAAAACAGGTTTCTGTTCATTGCAGTAATAGATCTTCAGAGTTATCCCATTCCTTTGTAAGCAGTTCAGCTTCCCCTCTGCATTTGTCTCTGCAGAGTTGTTATATGTTGCACTTGAAAAGCTCATCTCCCATCCCCTGCTGCACCCTGAGATCCCATTTCCTTTAGGTCATTCCCAGTGGCAGTTCCCAATTCCATACGGTACATTTCACCAGCCACCAGCATTAGTTCTGCTTGTTCAGGGGTGCTGAGAGGAGAAGGGCCTGGCTTTGCCATAACTGATCATTACAGGAACTTTGGGAAATGGAGGAGCTGTGCTCTTACCACAGGTGGGGACAATACTCAGCTGGATGCCCAGCATGCGTCTCTTCTGCCACTGATTTTATTCTGTGTTGTGCCTGCAGATTTCACTTCCACGTCCTGACCTGCTCCCACCCCTTGCTGGTGTAAAGAGAGGCCTGTTGCTGGTTTTCAGAGCATATTAAAAGTAGCCTCTGATTACTTGTTCTAGGATAGGCAGATTTATGGCAAAGCCTGGAAATAACCTAACTCCCAGACAGAGTCAGACCATGGTACAGGCTGTTTGTGGCAGTACCTCATCATATGACCTTGGGATCTCAATCCATATTCCAGGGAGCGAAAAGACTGATCAATCCCTTCTGCATCTTCAATACTGCTGGTGAGAAAGAGATGAGAACCAAAGCAGGGAGGCAGCTGCAGCCTGTTCCCTGTAGGTGCCAGGCTCTCATTTTCTCTCTTGCCATTAAAGGTCTTTGCAGGAAGTTGTTTTTCTTGAAATTGCTGTGATTTTCTTAAAAGGTATATCTTTGACCTGGCTGGATGAGCAAATCTGCTAAATGAAGAGGCTGTGCTGTAACTCTTCTGACAGCAGTCGTTACCTTTGGAAAATTAAAGCCCAGTCCCCTGCTGAAAGAGATTTGTTTATGTCGAGTGCCTGGGAGGCAAATGTTGGCAAAGCTGATGCCATATGGAAAGCAATTATGTACCAGAGCTCCTGCTTTGGTGATTTTATGAATGACACACTTAGGATCATAGAGCTGCTCTTTGCAGCCAGTGTTTGCAAATAGTCTGTCCTGTTTTTTTGTTTGTTTTTCTTTTTTTTTTTCCCACTGAATTCATGCGTCTAATCTCATTGTTTTGCTATGGATTATTCCGTGGATCATTGGACACAGTGTATCAGGGATGTTTGCTCTTCAGGTCAGGAAAATGCATGGCTGTTGATTTCTTCTGCTGGTAGGATTTAGCATTTAGAATAAGCCTCAGGACTTTATATTTGTATAAGGCAAAGGAAAACAAAGATCTGAACAGTTAACTCTGAACACCTGCTGCATCTGCTTCCCTTGGAAATGAGGATGGTGCAGACCCAGGGGTGAACACTGTTAATTAACAGGCATTGCTTAGTCCACAGTGGGTGATTTGTCTTGCTCTCCTAAAAAAAGGGAAGAGCTTGACTGCTTAAAGAGTGAACGCTGCTCTTCCCCCTGTGGTACAGTTTAAAGCCATAAATCCATCGAGGAGTTCCCCCCAGGCAGAAACCTGCAGCTGTCATGCCCATTTCACACTGCAATCCTTCAGCATCCTTCTGTAAGGTCAGAGCAGGGTGTTCTCTGAGCAGATAGCTTTGGAAATCTGATTTCTGCAGAAGAAAATATTCAGTGCACATCCTTGTACCTGACTTTATCATTTTAATATGCCAGCAACCCCAGCCTTCCCCAGGGCACAGAGTCCCACCGTGAGCCAGGAATACAAATGGCATGATGGAGAAGTCCCTGTCGCAGCCCCTTGCTGGCAGCTCTGTGGGATCCAACACACATTCTGCCTTTTCTGAGGCAGGGAGACAGCTCCCAGGGGCTTCATATACATGGAGATCCATCAATACTCACCACCGCTCTTGGTTTATGAGGGTGGGATTTATGATGATTTCTTCATAAACAGGAAGCATCTTCACATTGCAGTATAAATAACTTATTTTATTAAAATAAGATCTCTGAGTGGTTTTGGTAAGGGATATTAATGCTCTGTAAAATGACAGGATATTTTTCTTCTGATTGCACTTTCCACCTTTCTTCCCCTTTCAAAAAGAAAGCTGCAAGCTCTCCCCAGGAAACTGGGAAGAGGAAGGAAAGAACAAGGGCATTAAATAGGACATGGTTGTTTCCCCTGTGTAAAGCAACTGCTCATTGTATATCATGAACCTGAGGTTCTTTTCTGGCTTTCCCACTACAGACCATGTCTCCATTGGGGGGCTTGGGGACAGCTTTTATGAATATCTCATCAAATCTTGGCTGATGTCAGACAAGAAAGACTTGGAAGCTAAAAAGATGTACGACGATGCACTAGAGGTAAGGAGCAGGTTTTGTATTTTTTGTGGGGGACATGGTGTTCACAAGAAGGTTTCAGATCTTCAGAATGTCTCAGATCTTGGGTTTCCTTGGTATTCATTCCTGTATCTTGAAATACTTAGCGAGTGAGTTTTACTTACTGTCCACTAAGTATCTTGAAATCCTGATTTTCATCCCTTTAGGCAATAGAAAAGCATTTGGTCAAAAAGTCTGCTGGAGGACTGACCTACATTGCTGAATGGAGGGGAGGCATCTTGGACCACAAAATGGGCCACTTGGCTTGTTTCTCTGGGGGCATGATTGCACTTGGAGCTGAACATGCTGGAGAAGAGAAGAGGCAGCGACACATGGATCTGGCTGCAGAAATAACCAACACATGTCATGAGTCTTACGCACGCTCAGGTAAATCTGTGGGCTGCCTGGAAAATGTTAGTGAGGGATCACCCACAGCCTCAGGAGGCTCAGCTTTGTGTGGCAGAGGTTTACAGTGGGGTATTTTCTGCTTCAGCAGCATCTGCATCCCTGTGTGTGATTTGCACTTGGCTTTTCTGGGATACATAGAGGCGACAGCATATGTGTTACATGGCAGACAGCTGGAGCAGTGGGACAGGCAGATGTGAGCTCCTGTGGCAAAGTTGGGAATTGAACACAGGGGTGAATCCTAGTCTGCCTCCCAGTCACAAAACCAGCCTTCTCCCAACAGGACTGTAGTTTGAGTCTGTCCTTTCACATCCGTTTGCAGACAAGAAGGGAAAATTAACAGAGATTAATTGCAAAGCATCCCACTATATAGAGCAGAGCAGCTGAGAAGCCCAGCAGGGGAATGTTGGAGACCTGCAGCTCCTGGTAGGAACGAAAAAATGAAGTTACTCAGCCTTTCCCAGCTGTCTGAACAGAGGCTGAGTGAGTCTTTTCATTTCACAAGTTCAGTTAAATTTGTTTCACCACCCAGTGCTTTATTAGTGCTCTGGAAGAGCAGGGACTGGTGATGAATGAAGGACTGGATTAGTTCTCTACCTGCAGGAGCTGCTTTGGACACCAGTCCTTGCTTTGGGCACCACTTCTTTCTTTGTAGGCATCTCTGCAGCTCCTGGGAGGCAATGAGGCAGCTTTCCAGGACCTTGTCAGGCTCAAGTCTCTCTCCACTAACAGTTTCCAAGGATTGTTTCACACCTGCCCCACATCACCAAGCCCGTATTGGCAGTTGGTGTCCAGCATGTTTGCCCAGTGTACTTCCAGCTAATGTGAAATGATATTTGCAAATAACTCTTCCCCCCCCTCCAGCACTTACAGAACTAAAACAAGCCACATGAACTAACAACCCTCTGGCTTTGAGTGCCTGGAGCCAATTCTCACCTTCAGCAGTGTGCATCAGCTCAGAAAGGACAGCAGCAAGCTACCCACACTGTTTTCAGTGCTGGCATTTCAGCAAGCTCAGTGTTCTGCAGAGATGGTCTCTGCATGTCACCCTGGCTCTCAGCAAACAGTCCAGGTAGGGAAAGCTGTCAGATCACCACACACACAGGAAAGGTCAGGGAAGGTGTGCAAAATAATTAGGGAAAGAAAATTACTCCTTGAAACACAGCATTATGGTAGACACAGCAAGAGAAACCTTGTGGCATGATCATAGAATCATGGAATCACAGAGTGGTTTGAGCAGGAAGGGTCCTTAAAGCCCATCCTGTTCTAACCCCCCTGCCATGGTCAGGGACACCTTACACTAGACCAGGTTGCTCCAAGCCCCATCCAGCCTGGCCTTGAACACTTCCAGGGATGGGGCAGCCACAGCTTCTCTGGGCAACCTCGTAAGCTACCTCTACAGTTTCCCTGTTTTTCAAACAGGGAGAGGATTGGTGTTGGAAATAGGGATCTGAGTGCTAGTTAATGCCTGCAAGAGATTGGGATTCTTATGTGAGGGACACTGAAAAAGACCAGTGTATTCTTAATGTTTTATTTATAAAACACCAGCATAATTGGTTAAGCCTTACCCATCATCCCCTTGTCTTCTTTCCAAAGAGGCTGCAAGCAGACTAGAAGAAAAGGCTCATCCAGCCTTAGTTAAATGTTGGCAGCCCGAGCAACATAAAAGCACCTGGATGGTCTCTTTCCTTGTTTTCTCCTCAGAAGTGATCACTGCATGCGTGTGATTTTGTTTAGATACCAGACTGGGCCCTGAAGCCTTTCGCTTTGATGCTGGAAGTGAAGCCATGGCAACCAGGCTGAGCGAGCGCTACTACATCCTGCGGCCGGAGGTGGTGGAGAGCTACATGTACCTGTGGAGGCTGACCCACAACCCCAAGTACAGGCAGTGGGGCTGGGAGGTGGTGAAGGTAAGGCTGGAGAAGTCGCAGTAGTAACTCTCTTACAGGTTGCTGCATTCTTAGAAAAATCTTTTCTTTGGTCAATAAAAAGAGCAGAAATTATTTAAATTGGGTTAGGTATTGAGATACTTTAGTGGAGGTGTTCGAGGCCAGGTTGGATGGGCTCTGAGCAACCTGGTCTGGTGGAAGGTTTCCCTGTCCATGGCAGGAGGGTAGAATTAGGTGATCTTTGAGGTCCCTTTCAGCCCTGTGATTTTACATTGGCAATGGGGCAGGAATGCACAAAATAGCTCAGTTTGGTGTGGTGTCTCTGTTGATTGTTGTGGATGTTTTCTTCTCCTTTTGGGCTACAGCCAATCCGAGCAGTGGAGGTTTGTGGACAGGAGTGCTGCACACAGCAAAACCTCCTATTAATGGAAAAGCCCTCTGCAAAAAGGAGTCAACCTTGTGTTTGAAATCTCTGGAGTGCTCAGCACCACTGGTTTGTAGTTAGCCAGGGAAACCAGCAAAGCTGCCTTTGTCCTTTGTTGTGTCTTCTGCCTACAAAGACCTCACAGCCAAAAAGCCCCTCACCCATTTCCAGCTCATGCAAAGCCTATTGGCTGCAGCCCCACATCCTGGCAGGGTCTGTTCCAGTGGCAGAACTGTAATTTGTATGCTGGAAAAGAGGCCCCACAAACAGCTTGAGCTGCCTCTGGAGATCTGGGTTTGCTGTTTGTGTAATGTCAAGGTCAATCAATCAACTAACGTAGGTGGCCGATGTTTCTCTTGCTATTTCATTAGAGCTACCTTGATTCCCAGGGTCTGGAGCCATCACCACACTCTTCAGTAAGGGACAGAGGCTATGATAAACCTGGAAATTGATTTGTACAAGTGACTTGTAATACAGCTGATGATGATTAATGAGTTACTCCACACTATGGTGTGTTACTGAGGTTTCTTTTTCTTTCTCAGGCCCTGGAAAAACACTGTAGAGTAGAAGCTGGTTTTTCTGGCATCCGAGATGTTTACACCACGACCCCAACCCATGACAACATGCAACAGAGTTTTTTCCTCGCAGAGACTCTGAAGTAAGTCTGGTACCAAAGAGGCCTTTCAGAGTACCATAGTTTGTACAGCATCAACACTCTTGTCTGCAATAAGTCTCTGATAATAAGGGGGAAGTATTCTCTTCTAGTGGAAGATGTCCCTGCCCATGGTCTGGGGTTGGAAGGAGATGGTTTTTAAGGTCCTTTCCAACCTTTAAGGTCCTTTCCAATCCAAACCATTCTGTGGCTCTGGGGGGAAAACTGGGCAGGCCTTGAAGTGGGAGGCTCTAACTGCTGATTTCCCTTGAATTTGTCTCTGCTGGTTGCAGAGGCAGTCCTGTCCTCTGCCAGGTTCATGTCCTTCACGCAGAGGAGGCATGACTGTGGCCTGAATTTGCTGCCCCTTGGTGCAGATCTGCTTTGCTGGTTGTGTGAACTAATGTTTGTGGGGTGGCTAAGCTTGGATGCCCATCCCCTTTTGCCCCAGGGGTGGTAGTTTCCAGCAGGAGAGTGAGCCAGAGAGTCGGGAAATGTGTCAGCGTAAATTGTGACAGCTGTGGCAATGGCAGCCCCATGACAGTCCTGCTGCTTGTGCATGCTTGGGGTCCCACCTGAGCTTCCTTAAATCTCCCTTTGTGTCCCTCTCTTTGCCCTGTGGCTCCAGGTACCTCTATCTTCTGTTCTGTGAAGATGACGTGCTGTCCCTGGACGACTGGGTGTTCAACACTGAGGCTCATCCCCTGCCAGTGAACCACACGAACTTTAAAGCAGCTGTGCAGCAGTGAGGCCCTTGCCCAGCACCTGCTTCCATGGGTCATTGCTTTTCCTTTCCATTAAAGGAATTCGTGTTGGTCCTAAAATGGTATTTTGGGGCACTAGTCCAATTCCGGACAGTATTCTACTGGGATGATGAAACCATGATGTAAGCACTTTCTTTTCCTCTGTGAGGAGCTCTATTAGCCTGATAATGAGATGTTTATTCTGGGCCATATTGTACACAGTTCATAGACATTCCTTTATACAGAGAATTTATATGATATCCACTGATTTGCTTTATAGTGGCCAAAGGACTGGAAGTTTGCCATAAAATAGACACACACACATCCTTCTTTCCTTTTTCTCTTTCATTTTGCCTTTTATATGCTCTTGGATTTATCACCTTTCTAATGAACAGTTTTCAGTATACTGTACTTTCTGGTGGTGGGCTTTGCAGGCTCTTTAGGAAGGACAGGAGAATCAAGAAGAGGAGTGGCCCTGAGTGTGGAGGAGCAGCTGGAGTGCTTTGGGATGGATGAGGAGCCAACTGAGAGCTCATGGGTTAAACTAAAGAGAGGACAGGGAAAGATGACATTATAGTGGGTGTCTGCTGTAAGCACTTGACCAGGGAGAACAAGAGGATCAGACTCTCTACAGACAGGTAGGAGAAGAATCAGGTTTGAATTTGCAGATCCTGGTCTTCATGGGGGACTTCAACCCTCCTGATACCTGCTGAAGGGACACACAGCAGGAAATGAGCAATCCAGGAGGTTTCTCGAGGGGATTGGTGATAAATTCCTCCCCCAAGTGACAGAGGAGCCACCAAAGAAGGGCTCTGCTGACCTCACACCAGCCAGAGGCTGACTGGAGAGGTGAAGATCAAAGGCAGCTCTGGCTGCAGTGACCATGAGATGGTGAGTTCAGCATCATGAGGGCAGGAAGGAGGGTGAAAAGCAAGCTTAAGCCTGGGCTGCAGGAGGCCCGACTTCAACCTCTTCAAAAATCTGCTTGGAAGAGTCCTGTGGGATCAGACCTGGAAAGAAGAGGGGCCTGAGAAAGCCAGTAAATACTCAAGAATCATGTCCTCCAAGTGCAAGAGAGTTCACTCCAATGAGCAGGGTGACCCGAGGGTGACCAAGCATTGCCACAGCTTGCTCAGGGAGGCTGTGGAGTTTGCATCCTTGGAGACACCCAAAAGCTGCCTGGACACAGCCCTGGGGTCCAGGTGGCCCTTCTTGAGCTGGGGGTTTGGGCAGGTGGACCCTGGAGGTCCCATCTGACCTCAGCCATTCTGTGATTCTGTTGACTCTGTGGTGTCAAAATTGTAACTAAACCAAAACCTCTCTGCAAAATCCTTGATCCTAATGTATTTTTATATACTTTTCTGTGCTCTTAAAACACATTTACCACACGTGACATCTCATTTAACTTTCCTTTATTGTTTTTGTGTTTTTCTACTTTTATTTGGAGCTAAATGTTATGAGTCACTTGTGATAATTTCACTGCTGTAATAGTCAAATCTGTGAAACAGAATAAAAGTCTTGTAAAATAAAATGCCTGTTTGGGTTGGTCCTGTAAAAGACCTGTTACACCATGCTTGGAATAACTAGGTGACAATACTGGTTGATCTGAAGAGCGTTGCACAATAGATGTTGATTTCTAAAGTAATCCAGCCAGTGTATGGACAGCAATTCCCAGCTCTCATAAATGTCTGGATCTGGGATCAGCATTCCCTCTGGCCACTGCAAAGCTGTGTGGCCCTTGGGGATTGAACATTTTGGTTCATTCTTGTGACATTCTCTTGGTAATTGGTTCATTTGGCAACTTGGGAAAATAAAGTTGCTTCGAGCAAGTTGTGAAGGCAAAAAATGTTGTTTCAAAATTCCTGCTTTTGTAACTCCCCAAGAGAAACAAGGTTGTCAGATGGGAACTTAGCATTATCCAGGGGATAAAGATGCTGCCTGGTAAGCCTGGCCTAGAGGAATGGTTATTGGTAAATAAACGTCTTGGGAGTGAGCTGCATTATCCAAGAGATTTGGATACTGGGGAGCTGTTTCAGCTCAGAGGATTTTTAGAATGCATTAAGGGAATTCCTTAAATAAAAATGTCCTGCTCTTGGAGTCACTCAGAACACTTTGCCTGGCAAAATTTAAACCCCTAAAATAAACAGCGTGGT
Organism: Anabacerthia variegaticeps; assembly: GCA_035583185.1. Taxonomy (NCBI): domain Eukaryota; kingdom Metazoa; phylum Chordata; class Aves; order Passeriformes; family Furnariidae; genus Anabacerthia; species Anabacerthia variegaticeps. The sequence goes on from JAWWEW010000060.1 coordinate 5,502,334, forward strand.
TCTGGTTTCCTTTAGAAGTAGATTCTTGGTGTTACATTAAAACTCCGTGGCTGTTTTCTCTTCTGCCCAAGTGAGCAGGAGCATGTTTGTAGCATGCCATATCTGCAAATACCTCTGCCTGTGCTCCCAGATATCCACTGAAATCCCAGGGCCAGGAGATTAATCACAGGCATCAAGTTAAGCATGCCTGTGTTTACAAGGAGTAAAGATTTATTCCAAGGATCAGCTTTGTTTCAAGGCCTGGCCCTGATCCATAACTGCGATTTTTCTGTCCTGTGGCAATGCAGGTGATAGAAATGTTTGTCCTGCTGGTGTCTTGAAAAGCTTCTGCTCTTCCCTTCCTCAAGCCTTGGTTGGATGCTCCTGCTCAAGCAGAACTTGGGAGCCCCATGTGGGATTTCACATCATATTCATCCTGCCAGGTGAGTGGGTGGGATTTCTATCCACCCAGAAGGGAACCCCTTGGTTTCCAGACTTTGAGCAGGTTGATAAATGGGGGTGTTATGCTGAACCAGAGATTTGGCTTTAAATGTCTAATGGAAGGATCTGGGAAGATGTGCGTCTTTGAGCTGTTTTCCTGCCTTTCAGTTCTAGGCATGTGGGACACCAGTAGGAATTCTGTTGTTGCTTTTTGATATTTTTTTGCTACTTTGAGTCACCAAGCAATTTGATCAGCCTGGGTTATTGCCCATTTCCCCTGTTACATTCAAATTCAGAAGCCACGATTACCATCTTAATTTTCACCAACAGAACATGTGATATTTTTATATCAGAAGGAATTTCCTGTAAATGAAGTTCTGATAAAAGAAAGTTGCATTAGTGGTAGAGATGAAAACTAATCTCTGTCGCTGAGTCTGCTGTCGCCCGGCCTGCACAGAGATAAGACAAAACTATCCAGAAAACAAATGCATCTTTTTGTAACCCACACTTCATTTTTATGGCATTATTAAATTCCCTGGGAAGGCTTTCAGCAGAATTGGTTATTGAATTCAAAAGCCTGGCAGCCAGAGTATTTTTCCACATAGGTTTTGATCTGATCTATTTATCTGATTGTTTCAGATGTGATGTGCAAGTGCTGGCTCCCGGTGCCAGCAGAGTTCCAGCAGTTCCTCCTGATCACGTTTGGCTTCATTCCCTGTAGAGCCTCAAACAGGTACTGACACGGTCCGCCTACAAGGTACCATGCTGGAGTTAGGAATCCTCTCAGTAAAACACTTGCTTTGTAAATGATTTTGTTCAGTGAGAGCCCCGATGTTGGACTGGAAGTGACTCCACAGACTGGATTGCTTCCTCCTCAGTAGGAAAGGCCAAGGAGGAGTTAGGAATGCAAGACATAGGAAATGGCTCTTGCCCTTCAGCTAAATGGTTCACTTGGAAATGTCTCAAACTCCATTTCACTCCCCAGCCTTTGCTGGCCATTCATTTTCTGGGACGAACCCTCTGATTTCCATGGCTGTGAAGCTTTGTCACCTCTGGTTTTCTTGTCCCCTTCAAAAAGCCCCACATGAAACCAGGCTTAGATACTCCTTGATCCTTACTGTTTCCAGAGGATTAATGCTTTTGAGCCTTAGTTTGGTCAGTACTCACTTCCCTGGGAGGGTTTCTGTTTCCAGGTGCTTTTTCCATTTGTGCACAGAGCTCAGGTTTTACAGCCTCATTCCATTGCTCCGTGATGGGTTTGACTTTAACTGATCCAGGTTTTCAGGCGATGGGAACAAGGCCATCAATTGAAACAAGGACAGGGTTCCTCTGCTCTCCCAGCGTGCTGCCCTGGAATGTGGAGTTACTGCCTGGACTCTGACACACAGAAAACCCATCTCTCTCCTTCAAAAAAATGTTGCTCCAAGTTTTTCATCCCTGCTACCAATTTCTCACTGTTTTTCTTGACATTCTCCCTTTTGACAAGTGGAAAACCTGGGATAGTTTTTTCCTGCTGGGTGAATTCTCTTGGTGGAAATCTTCCCTGTTAATCTTCTAGGATTCCCTTTGATACAGGTGTGCCTGGGTGGGCCACACAGCAGAAGTCTGGCTGTTTAACATTCTTCCCAAGTGCTGTTACCTCAGGACACAGCGGTGTAGAGCTAGGAGTTGCTGGGTTTGTTCTCTCTTGAGAAGGATTAGCTCCCAGCAGACACCCTGAATTATTTCACCTTTTGTCTTTTCATTCTTTTTCCTATAAAATAGTTCATCCGTTTGTCATCTTTATGTGGTGGCTGATGACACTGGAAATAGTTCAGCTGTAAAAAGAGCCTCTCATTTAAACAGAATCACCTCAGCTCTGCCAACCAACCTTGTCAGGTCTCCTCCACTGAGGAGGCTGCAGGTGTTGTCGGCTCATGTCACCTCTTGCTCTTTCTCATTTCCCAGACAACCAAGTCCATTTATCCTGTTTCAAAGATATCTTGTCCTGTTACATTTTGTGCTCTGAAGATACCTGCTGGGTTATTTGAGGTAAACAACTGCTCTCCACAGCTCACTGCCCACCCTAATAAGTCCTGGAAGTTTTAAAACACATCTGCTTAAAGTGCTTGAGTGTTTAACTCATTCATACCTCCCAGGCATCATTTCAAGGCTCTGTTAATCCAGTTCCTCCCATCTCCTTCCCCTGGCCCAAGCACTGGTTCTGTGATGAATGGGGAGGAGGAGAGTGAAGAGCAGCGGTAGAGTTTCATGGAAGTTTTCTTCTATGGTGGAACTGGCAGAAGGAATCTTCTCCTTTCTCCATCGGCTATGCAGGTGAAACAACACTGATCTGAGTCACAAATGCCCCACTGTTGAGTCTGTTGTTGGGCTCCTCTGTCTGGTCCCATTGCCTTTCTAAACTTTCACCATCACTGCAAGAGAAACATCAAGGGCTGTGTGGGGACCTGTGGTAGAGAGAGGAAGAGTCCCAAGTCCCAGTCCTGGCCCAAGTCACCACCCAAGTTTTGCTTGCTGGTGGAAACCACCCACTCCCACACTGCACTTCCCAGGGTTGACCATCCTCATCCTCCCTCCTCCGTGCAGTCACCACTGCTCCCTTAAAGGCTTGGCCATGCTCTCCTCATCTCCATCTAAAATGCTCTTTAAACCTAAAACAAAAATGATTAGGCAGGCTTAGGAAACAGCAAAAGCTTCAGAGGATTAAACACTAACGCTTCCTGCTACCCTTGGAGAGATCAAACACTCTGTGCTGTTCGCCCTGCAGCAGCAGCAAACGGCACTAAATCTTCCCCAGCAATCAGGGGATTTCGGAATTGCATGTACGGATGAGCTGGAGGCTGAGTTATAAGGAAAGATTAAAATGACTAAATATATATATCTTGGTCAAGCCACTGCTAAGGGATGATGTGACAGCAATGTGATACTTGTGTGGATGGACCTGAAGGGCACAGAGAACACGGGGAGATAGGAAAG